>JARDYH010000001.1:21047500-21555000 GCA_029215795.1 Anniella stebbinsi
ATGTCTGTGGAAAGGTCTCAACTTGTGGATGGTTGATATCCTAACTACCAAAGGTGAGGAACATGTGTCCCACAGGGGTAGGCAGTTGACAAGATAGAGCTGTACAAAATTATGAATGGTGTGGAGAGTGTGGATAGGGAGACATTTTTCTCCCTCTCTCATTATACTAGACCCCAGGGTCATCCCATGAAGCGGATTGGTGAGAATTCCAGGACGGATAAAAGGAAGTCCTTCTTCACACAATGCATAGTTAAACTACGGAATTCGCTACCACAAAACGTACTGATGATGGCACCAATTTGGATGGCTTTCAAAGGTGATTGAGCAAATGCATGAAGGAGAAGGCTAACAAGGGCTATTAGTTCTGACGGCCGTATGCTACCTCCAGTGATCAGAGGCAGCATGTCCATGTACACCAGTTACTGGGGAACATGGGCGGGAAGATGTTCTTGGACGCATGACCTGTTTGTGGGCTTCCCATAGGCAGCTGGTTGGCCACTGTGTGGACAGAATGCTGGAGTGCATGGAACCAGCATGGCTCTCCTTATGTTCTTATGGCCACATGCCTGCAGTGGTGGCGGTGCTAGCAGCAGTATTGGGATGGTCAGGGCACCTGTGGGGAGCCACTCCGGCTGCCTTCAGAGGCTGCAAGTGGCCCGCAGCTCATGGGATGCTGATCACTGGTCTGTTGCCTTCCATACTCCTCTGAGCTTTCAAACCATTTCTCTCCCATCCACAGCAAAGCTATTTAGAAGAGGGGGGCGGGGTCAGACTGGGAGAGAGGGAGGGAGGCAAACCCAGAGGCATGGGAAAATATTGTAGATCATTTCTTAGCTTGCTCATGTGGGGTTGGAACTGGCACTTTTCCATCTTCTGTTTCTCTTCACATCAGGGAATTACTTTTTGTGAAATGTATCCCTAGACCTGTCTTGAAGGCGAGCCAAGAGGACAGAAAAACAACGTAGAATAGATGCTATTCTGTGACAATGCATAGCAGGCCGACGCAGTAGGGACATCTAGTAAGCTGCCTTATACTGAGTCAGTTCCTTGGTCCATCTAGCCCTACCTGGAGAAGCCGGGGATCGAACTGGGACCTGCAAAGCATGTGTTCAATCACACTGAGCTATGGAGCCTTCCTTCCCCAACCTGGCCCATTCCAGATAGGTTGGACTGCAACTCCCATCATTCCCTCCCAGCATAATCCTATCCATGCTTGCTTGCTGGCGACGATGATCATTGTAGTTCAACACATTTGGTGGGTACCAGGGAAGCTAAGACTGACCATGCTCAGCAGGTACAGACTGATCACTGGTTTCTTTTGGAGGGTGGGGTGGTATGGAATTGTTTTGTCATGATAAAGGGCATGGTTGGCTGGAACACTGAATAGGAGCCCTCTGCACTGCAACATTTTGTTGCGGGTCACCCATGTAAATGATTAAGTAAGCAAATTGCCCAAGAGGACAGGCGCAATCCATTCTGGCTGTGAGTCTGCCGTGTGGAAAGGGGTGCACTCAAGGGTGATATGATCAAGAACATATTGTCTGGCATTGTTCACGGTCCTTATATGGTGCAGTGCTCCTGGCAATGTAGCTATCTGGAAGATCTCAAATTCCACACACTTTGTCAGGAATAGGTTAAAACATTGAGAAGATCTAACCCAGCATTCTGTTCCCATAGTGACCAAGCAGTTGTCTCCAAGAAGTCCCAAAGCAAGACAGGGACACATTAGCACTCTCCTGTGATGTGTTTTTGATGTGTCAATATTGTTCCGCTGGCCCTTTGCAAAGCTCACTTGGCAGAAGGTTTCCATTTTTCAGCAGCTCTACTGGAATTTCAAAAGCCAGGGTAAGGAAAAGGAGCAAATATGCCCAAACTGAAACTATAGAAATTTCCATAATTTTGGGATACAATTTGCTTGATTTATGCAATTTTGGCTGCAATTTGAATAATTTCTATTTACACATTTTAAAAAATGCAGACAAAAAACTCAAATTGGCCCAATTCAATGCAGAGGAAATGAGCCAAAGTCCCGGGGGGGGGGGGGGGGGGGAGGGAGCTGATAAAAGCTTGGTAAGCTCCACCCCCAGATGGATCCCTCCGACATCCCTAGTCCTTATTCTTCCTATTCTGAACATAGTCCAATGGCTTCAAAAATGTTTGACAGTAACTCAGTACACATAACTCCCATCCCAGCTTGAAATCTCATCAAAGGCTTATCTTTGAACCTTTCAAACTATATAGTTGCAAACAGATGATTGGCCCTGAAAACTTCCAGCATAGCTGACCACTAAACACAGGAACAGGCCCAAGTGGAAGTCTAGACATGAGAAGGAGCTGTTTGTTGTGCAGCACTACTAATTCCCTGAAATAACAATGGTCTTCTGTCTTTCCGCTACACGATTTTAGTGGAAGGTCCCAAATTCATTCTCTGCCATCTCCACTTCTATAGATCAGGCTGCAAGTAATGGGAAAGAACTTCTCCTTGAATTCCTGGAGAATAGCTGCCAATAAAATTGGACCAGGGATAGGCAACTCGGTGACCTCCAGCAGTTTTGGACTACAACTCCCATAACCTCTGCTCTTCGGTCATGCAGGCTGGGTTTGATGGAAGTTATTGTCCAAATGATCTGGAGGGCAACAGGTTGCCTACCCATGGATTGGGCTGTATTGAGCTGTATGAATACATGCTCAGATTTGGTAGAAGACAGCTTCCTTCCATCAACTCAAACCTGGAAAAATGCCACACTTAATACCTATGCCACTAAAAAGAACATAAGAACATAAGAAGAGCTGGGCTGGATCAGGCCAGAGGTCCATCTAGTCCAGCACCGGCCAACCTGATGCCCAAGGGAAACCCATGAGCAGAGCTTCCTTCTCCTCCAAGAACTTATCCAACCCCCTTTTAAAGCCAGCCAAACTGCTGGCCATCACTACATCTTGTGGTAGCAAATTCCATAGCTGAACGATGCACTGCGTCAAGAAGTCCTCCCTTAGAACCATGCAGTCAGCCAAAATGCATTTGGATAGCAGACCTTTTGGTGCATTGCTTTTATGTAAAGCCACTGTTTAGCTGCATAAGGATGTAGAAGACTGTGTGACGCCAGTAGTATGTTTAGTAAACAGATTTACTACATTTAGGGTGCAATCCTGTGCCCTTTAAAGACATGCTCCATTAGATGTCAAGATAAAACCCTCCTCTTCCAGCAGGCATTGGGTTTCTAATCTACTGCTCTTACAATTAATGTGACTACTATCTTGTTAATAGTTTTTTATTTTTTAAAAAATATTTTAATATAGCTTCTTTGTTGAAGTTATTGGTTTGGTTGTTCTTTTATCAGGGGTTCAATGGGGGAGAGATTGTAAACTTCCATGAAGGGATCTGCCAGTTGGATAATAATAATAATAATAATAATAATAATAATAATAATAATTGCCAGTTACTATATAAAATTAATTAACTCATTAATTTGGGACCCCAGGTGGTCTGGATTTAGCCGATGGACCTGAGAGTTTGACACCTCTGCCCTAAGATCACATAGCACCAGGGTCTACTTGTGTTATATTCAGATGCATTTATCACCATGGTCTTGAGCAGAAGGAAACTTGACATTAAACCTTACCTACAAAATTCCAGATCCATCCACACAGTTCAGTTAACAGGGCCCCATGTGCAGCTCCCTGACAGAGGACATTCAACCTTTCTCCCAGGCCAAGGGAAGAAAGTAAAGCGGAGGGTGGGGTATACCTAAGGAACAATGCACACTTCATACAATTTCCTGAATGCAACAGACTTCTAATGCCACTCTGTGACCAGTTCGGAAGACACATTAGGCAACAGAGGAGGGGGGGGAACAATTGTAAGTTGTGTTGCTGATTGTGTCATCTGGAGGGCAACACATAATGCACACACAACTGACAGTACGTTAATCAGGCACTTTAAACAATGGAGCGAAACTATGGGTTTGCATGTTGTTTAGCCCGAAGCCCCATTGTTTAAAGTGTCATCCGAATTCAGCCCCCCTCTCTCCGTGGACTATTCCATTTCGGAATAGAGTTCTGCTGCCTAGAGCAGCCCAAAAACCCCAGTCACTCTATGCAGCAGGCAGAACTCACGGTGCATGCTGGGATATGGCTGGGGGACACAGGGAGGAGAGGCTGCAACCAAAATGGCCACCGCAAGTTCATAGCAGCTGGGGCGTTTGCCGGTTCAGAGCAGCGCCGGCTGCAGAGTGTCGTCTGTGGAGCTCCTCCTGCCTAACGAACAGTCAGTACATTATTTACCCCTCCGTTGCTTAATATGTCGTCCGAACTGAGCCTGTGAGTTTCCACCTTAATATCTGTAGCTGCTTGATGTGTAAAGATGCTTTATCAGACTGATTTAGATGAATGGAGAGAATTGGTGGTATATCAATTATTTCCCGTGCAGGCATGGGTTTTGTTTTTAGAAGATTTCATTTTCTTTTATGTGCCCACTGGAAGATAGGTTATTAGTATTAGTGGTTTTTAATTATTGTTATGTTCCGGTTTTATGGTATCTTCCCAACCATGGTGCCTCAAGACTTCCTAATGGGCATCAATTGCCATTAGGGCTTCTAATCCTTAGTTCTTAGCCTAAGAGCATTATTTTGCTCCAAGAGCATTATGAGATGTATTTTTATTTATATTATTATTATTATTATTTCCATTTAACCTTAGCTAATTGAATTGCACCATTATGAAGCATGTTGTTTAGGGGAGAGAAGGGGTCTTCTTAGGTTATATAAGCTCAGCCCTCCAAAAGTGGAAGATCTTTTATCCCTATGGTAATTTTTCAAGTAATTGCTCTAATGAGATTTTTATAATCCCCCCCCCTTTATTGATCTTCATCCCAAACCATGGGTCCATTTGCTCTCACAGACCTCCCCTTTTCTACCCACCCATCTCCTGCACATATGGTGGAGAAAAGTCATGAGTAGAAACCCAATAAGGATTGCTCCTCAATATGGTTTCAATTTGAAACCACAGGAATATGCCTTACACAAGGCCATACCATTCAGTGTTGCTGCTGGTGTCCAATATCGGAAATTATTCTTAAGTTTTCATGTGAAAGTTGAGTACAGTTTTATGTATTTTATATTTGATGTTGTTCCCCGCCACACTCCAGAAGGAGAGGCGGGTAAGAAATAAACCTATGATGATTATGATTATCAGTGGTGAATTCTGGAATCAGGGTTCATCAGTTCTAGTTGTGCTTGGCTGAGGAACGAATGAGATGAAGCCGTAAGGGAAGATATGAAGTGAAGTTCATGAGTGAAGCAATGAGGTGGAGATCACTGCTAAGTAAAAGCCTCCTGCCCCTAGATGTAAGGATGCTACAATGCTGTGGAACATTGTTGATCCAGTAAGCCAATCTATGAAGGAACAAATTATATCTGAAATGGCAACCTTTCACCTGTAACAGGCTCCATCTCATGGGAAACATGGTGCTAAATCATTTGCCCATTATCTGTTTCGGATCTAAGCTTTTGTATGCAGCACAAGAGCTGACTTAGAGAGCAATCCTACAGTCCCTATCTTTTCTACATGCCAGAAAGATGGATTACGAATACTATTCTCGCACTCTATAAAGTCCCACTGAGGGAGCACCAAATGTGTGATACTGAACTTTTCCGATATCTTCTCCTATACACCTTTTTAAATCCCTTTTAGTTTGACCAACGTAAAAACCATTGCATGAGCATTTATTCCACATGGGTGCTGCTCACCATTGGCTCCCATAGGCTTTTGAGGGCCCTTGGGAGAGACACCTTCTGTGCCCCCCTCTCTCAGTGAGTTTTCCTTTTCACTCCCATTGTCACCAGCTGCTCCTCCTCCTCACCACCACTGTTTCCACGTGAGAGTGAGAGGCAGGTCAACATACAAGTTACAGTAGTCAAGAGGAGGAGCTACTCCAGGGAGTTCTAGTCAGTGGGCCCCCTCTGGGATGTGGGCCCTCAGCAAGTCCCCAACCATGCCTACCACGCTGGCCCTGCTACTGCTGCAGGTGGTGAAATGTTTCAATTTACATGCCCTGTGGTCAAGTGAGTTGTTGAAAGAGTGCATAAATATTCACACGACACCGATACCAAGAGAGCCACTGCCCCCTGCCGCTCAAGACTCCTTGGACCCCTCTAGTGGGCAAGAAAAGCCTAGGGAGCATTCCCCAGCTGGTTCCTCACTCATCCAATCTTCACTTTCTGGGAGAAACCAAGGCCTACAGAAAAAAAGCAGCTGGTCCTTTAACAGACAGATACAGCACGTGATGGGGTGGAGCTTCCAGGAAGACTCGTTTGACATGACTATAAAAAGCTGCCAGTCGCTCCCAGTGTGTGGGAATAGGTGGCCAGTACTCTAGTTCTAGGATTGCTGTCTATGGTCCTGAAATTAAACCAAGTTTCAATATGTGATCTGGCCATCTATTCCATGGCATGCCTTCTTGCCCAGACCAGAAGATGGAAGTCCAGATGGAGTGTGACACTCTGATGGTCAGAATTCCATGAGACTGTTATGGGTGTGTTAAGAAGAAGAAGAAGAAGAAGAGGAGGAGGAGGAGGAGGAGGAGGAGGAGGAGGAGGAGGAGTGGTGAGTCCAAGTAGAAAATATATGAGACTGAGAGCCATTCTCACCAGCTGTAGGTATACCTTATTGTCATTATAATCATCTTGATCATGTAAAAAAATATATGTTTAGCATCAGTGAAAGCAAGTGAACATTTTAATCTGGATGGCCAATGTAGATGATTGCATAAACTGGGAAATGAATATTCTCTCCATGTTTGTGATGTTCTGAAATAGCTCACTCAGAGTGAATGCTACAGACTCCATTTTGAGGCAAGGCCAATGAAATAGATGTCTTCACCCAGCAGGGTGGGAAAAACACAGACAAAAGGGGTTAGGACCAGTTACATTTGACTAGATTGAGCAATTCAGTTTCTAATTGATTCCCAAAGTTCATGCTCCTCTAGTGCAACTGCCTGTGTGCTGAGTGCCTGAAAGCTGAAGTGGTATTTTTTTGGTTTGGTTTTGTTGTTGTTAAAAATCCTTTCAACAATAACAGCAGTAACGACAGCTCACTCAGCTTTCGGGCAACAGCAATATATTGCTCTTGGTAGTCCTAATACAAATCAGAGACCTGGAGTTGGGCTTTTCCAAAGATTCAGCTGCTTTTAGGGACTGTTGTCTTTACTCTCAAAGCATGCTAGCATGCCCTGTTCAAATCCTGAATGTGAGTGTGAGCACATGTCCATGAAATATTTCCACAAATTGCCAGGCATGTGTTCACTTTCGATTTATGCAAGTTTGATTTTGTGCAAATTTCCTAATTTGCACAAATTTTCCCCTGCAGAATGAAAGCTCCCACTTTAGTCTATGGAGGAAAGTTCGGCAAATTAATTTTTAATTTATATAATTAATATATAGCTTCTGAACCTATCTGGGCTGGGAGCTATATTGTATTTCAAATGTTGTATGGCTTGGTCAACCTCCTCTACCAGTATATCTCTAGTCAGCATTTTTGTTGGTTTTCATTAGCTGGGGTAATACCACTTCTTATCAAATATTTTTCTATAAGATCTTCCCCTGGAGAGGTTAAAGCTGCACATAAAAGTCTGCAGAGAGTTGATTTGCATTTGATCAAACGTTAAGGTGCCTTCCTTCCTACTTATTGAATGTATTTTGGATTTTGATTGTTTCTTTTTAAGCGCACTGGCCAACATTTTTGAATGTTTGTTCCCAGAAGAGTAGTATTTTTGTTTTAAATATAAGAGGGATTTAGCAATACCCATGGTGTCTATACTTTCCAGTTGTTTACTTTTGGCTTCTAGATCCCCGAGTACTTTTACAGACCCAGTATGTTTATACTTTGATTCCAGGGCTGCTATCACTTAAGCGGGTCTGTATGTTTCTTTAATTTTGCACTTTCAGCAATGCAGGCCTCTCGGATTGTAGCCTTCATGGCATCCCTTGTATGTCATTTAGCTTAAAATATTCTTCAATGGCATTCTTAATAGTTAAAGTGGGAAGTTGTTTGGTTAGGAGGTTTGAATCCAGATGCCATATTGGGTGATATGGCCTTTGAGAGTTTAATGGCAGGACTGTTTCAATTGCAGCATGGTCTGACAATAGTTTTGGGAGAATATTGGATGAAATGAGGATAGGGATTCATGACGGAGGAATCAGGATATAATCTAACCTGGAAAAAGAATGAACCCTTGGGGAAAAATAAGAGGACTCTCTAAGTCCCAGATTTGAGCGTCTCCAGGAATCAATCAAATGGAAACATTTCAACAGTGGAGCCAGGATCTTCCCTCCCCAATATTTGTCTGATTGGGAGCCAGGCTTCCTATCCAAGTCTAAATCGCAGATAGCATTCAGATCGCCTGCTATAATTCAATCCCTGATTGCAAACTGAAATAATTTCTTAAAGACCTTGACCAAAAAAGAATATTGGTGCACATTAGGTGCATATATTGAAGCTAGTGCAATAGGTTGGCCTTCTAATTTTCCCGCTATGAATAAATATCGTCCTGCTGGGTCCTTTTTGATTTTATCTGCCCGAAAGTCCACATGCTTCACTATAACAATGGCAACTCCCCTGGCATGACTAGTCCCTATCACTACATACTGGGGACCAAAATATGAATGAGATAACAGCTTTTTCTCTAGCTCTCCTGCCTTAAATGTTCCTTGCTATATATATATATATATATATATATATATATATATAAAATGATGAGGGGCTTCCAGGCCCAAAGGTGGTCAGAGACCCTCCGCCTCTTAACCACATCCCCCAACCCACAAACATTAAGAGTATTTAACTGTAAGTCAGTCTTATTCATAACATGATTGATTGTTCAGCCCAAAATTCCTAGGCATTGCAATATAGAGCATAGGTAACTCGACTCCTATAGCAATAAACATATAAATGAAGAAAACAGCACAAAATAATAATGTGGCCTTTAAATTATCCCAAAAACAAAATAACACCCCCACCCCTCCCACCCATCACCCACCCTTCTGAGCCTAACTTGGTGATTGGGGGAGGGAAGTACACAGTTTGTGGTACAGGATGTGTCTGTTCCTGCCCTTCTGTGGCTGAAGATATCTTGGGGCCAGTTCTGCAACAATAATAAATCAAATAAAAACCTAATAAGTAACATAGATGACAATGTAAGAATCGACCTTCCTCATTGCCGAAAAATCAAGATTTTTTGAATTATTAACCCCCTGCAACTCATAACCAATGTATAGACAATATATGTGTGTGTGTGTGTGTGTGTGTGTATGTGTGATATATACGTTAAATGGGTTGCAGAGGAAAATATTATTCCTCTGCAAGTATATCTGAGCGAAGCAAAATGAAAAGCAAAAAAAAAAAAAGTGGCAGGAAATATCGTGTGCTTAATTCATTATGAAATTCCACATAAAAGGGGTTCCAGTGATGAAGTAATGTATAAAGAACCTTTCAATGCTCAATAGCTCATCCCACCAGTCTTCATTTTCTTCTTATAGTTGCTGATTGTAGAGCGCTTCCTGAGATTCTGGGATTTTGGGATGTTTCTTGCACTGCTGGCTAGGGCTCTGGACTATTTTCCAGCCTTCTTCTGGGGGGCCCTCTTCTTTTTCAATATCATCCCCAGATGGGTCTTTGGTGTTGGCTTTTCCTTCTGGAAGCTCACATTCCAAGGTTGTCAGCAGGCGAGCAGCTTCCTTCACATGTCGGGCTGTAAGCATCCCAGTGTCCCTTGTAATTATCAAGTTAAAGGGGAACCCCCAGCGACACCGTATCCCAGCTTCTTGGAGTCGCAATGTGAAGGGGAGAAGCTCTCTGTGTTTGTTCAGAGTCTCGGGGGCTATATCTCCCATCACCATTATCTTCTGATCTTTATGTGTTATATCTCCCAAGGAGCATAATAGTTGCCATCTTTGCTCTTTCTTGATGTAGCGTGCAAAACGTATTATAATGTCTCTGGGAGGGGGGCCTTCTTTGAGCCTAATCCTTGTTGTGTGGTGGGCATGCTCAACGTCATGTACAGTGAGTCCCAAGTCTAGGATCAGGGTTTTGAACCAGGAAACCAAGAAGTTTTTCATGTCATCCTTCTCCTCCCCTTCCTGGACCCCCTAAGGCATAAATTGCTCCGGTGCCCCAAGTTTTCAATTTGTTCAGTCTTATCTGGTAATTCTTTGTTCTCTCTCTGGAGCTCTTTTATAGCTTCGAAATGAGCCATTCCTAAATCAAGTGCATTTGAAGCAATCGCTGCCACCCCACTAATCTTTGTTCCCATTTCTTTTATTTATTTTCGTAAGGAGTGCATGAGTTCCTTCCATGTTTCCTACAACATAAATGTAAGGGAAAGTAGCTGATTTTCAAATTCTGCCTTTAAAGCTGAATCCCCCTGCTGGGTGATTTGTGTCTGTAAAGTAGACACTGTGGCAGGAGCCATGTTTGGTTCACTTTCAGACATATTTGATTTTAGAGCCATCCGGTCGTAGCCTTCTAATGGTTTGAAAAAAAAACCAGTAATGACCCTAGGTTTCTTCTTAGTGGGGCCAATTTGCATTCCTCCACGAAGTTCAATGTGCTTTATTACAGCTTAAAGATGTTATCAGCAGTCCAGAACTGCCACTAGTTCAATGGTTCCATGCCTGCACTTTACAAGCAGCAGTATTCTCTGTTCTTCCCCTCGGTGGAATCAGCCAACAATCTCCTGACAGTTTTTAGAAAAATAAGCAAAGCTTACATCTGGGACAGAGCTCTCTGTCTCTCTCGCTCTCTGTCTCTCTCGCTCTCTCGCTCTCTTTCATACACACACACCCAAAATTGGGCTCAGTACCTTGGATAGCTCCTTTAGAATTCAGATTGATTCTGCTTGAAATGAATGGATTCACAGCCCACCAAAATCAGAGCCAACAGCCTCCACTTGCTGGGATGTGTAACGTACTGTAGCAGGCTTAACCCTTTTCAGGATACTGTATTCCATTCCTCCCCTCCATCTGGTTTCTCATTTTCCCTTCTGAGTTTGCTTAGTCCTTGCTGAGATTTTTTAAAATTATTATTTCGCCCTACATACACACACACACACACACACACACATTTTAGGGTATTTTTTTCCTAAAGATTTTGGGACTTCTGCACACCTTGGAGTTCTTCCAAGTCTTATTCCTTTTGCGTGTGGATTAACCACATAAAGATCCACACTGGGAGGATGAGTTTTCTAATAGTAACTATGGGTGCTTCAAGATGGCCAATTATTACCAATCATAAGGCCTTGTGCAGCTCTTCTGCCTTTTCCTCCTTAAAAGCCTTCTTCTGTGGTAAGAAGAAGTGGGGAAATACGGGAGGGTTACAAATAGAAGACAATGACATCTGGACCCCCTGTAAAATTTTGTGAATGAGGCAGTATGTTTTCATTATAAAAAAAAACCTTGTCTCAAAGCATCCTATGATTAGTATATAGCAGGAGTGTCAAACCTCTTTCAGCTTGAGAGGCAAATTCGATTTCAGAGAAGTTCTCAGGAGCCATGTTCCAGTTTGGGGAGGAGGAGACAGTACCAAAGGCCAAGGTGGTAAGACCAAAATACCAAGGATGTCAGCATAATTTAGTTTAAAACTCACACTGCCAGTAAATATGCCTTAGGAGAAGCATTTCAATGTTATAGATTTGGGGGCGGGGAGAGAGAGAAACTACACAAAAGCTAAGAAACCAGCAGATTGGTGGTCAAGAGAAAGGGTGTGGGTTTAGGGGAAAGAGAATGGCATTTTGTGAACCGCCCAGAGAGCTTCGGCTATTGGGTGGTATAGAAATGCAATAAATAAATAAATAAAGTCTGTGGTCCCCAAGCGGGTAGGATTTGGCCTACAGGCCTGAAGTTTGCCATTCCTGGTATATAGGATACTTTTTCCACATCCTGTCAGGCCTCACCTCGGACAAAACCAAAGTGGTAGACCCATTCGCAGTAATTTACAGCAACACATATTGGGTCTAACTCGATGATAATCTGAGATTATAGCTCCCCCGGGGCTTCTATTGCAGGGCAACCAGAAGGGGCCTGTCCCTTTCTTTTTATGTACTTAAGTACTTCTTTCGAGGTCATCAGGGGGCATGTTTTGGCTACAATTAGGAGTGAAGTGGTGAGGTTTGTGAATTTCATTAAGCACTTCCTTGCTCCCTCACACATACAATTCCTGCAGTGTAGGGAATACTTTTCCATTATAGTATTTCCAGTGAAAATAAGTTATTTTAGCTACACTGACATTCATAGCCCAGATTCTTTCTGTAGAAAGCTACATTTCATTATTATGATAGCAGGTCTTTTGTGGGGCCAAGATACACAGAAAGATTCTTCTTTTGATCTACTTCAGTTCAGTTCCTCAGCATGTGAATAAATCTTCTGTAGAATTCCCTCCAGTGGGACTGCACCCTCTGATTCTAGCCAATTCCAGTGGGAAACTTTCAACATTCCCCTTCTACTCATTAAAATCTGCCAAAAGTTGTTCCTTAGGACTAAACTGGATGGGTCTTTGGTCACTTAGTTAGCCCTGGTATGCCTGCTTTAAAAATAACTAAATAGCCAGTTCAGGGCGAAGGAGCCAGATTGGGAAGGGGGAGGGGCTTTAAGCCTTTGCCCACCACCATGGTTCTAATTGGAATCTCCCTCTTTGCTATAGGTGGTTCTATTGATAAATTGGGAGGCTGATATCCACTGGCACCCAGGGCTCCCCCATTTACATTGTCTGTGCTACAGTGGTGACCATGTCTCACCTCCTCACCATCGGTCTTTTTAGCACACCGTGCCTTTTACCTGACTGCAGCACTTCCTTACTAGTGTCTGTTAGCAGAACTTGGGCTACAGGTCACACAACCTGGAGCTAAAGAGTTAAAGTGTACCTGGACAAGATGGGAGGGGATTGCCACTCCCTCTCATCTCTTGCGTTATTTGAAATCAATAAAGAGGTCTGCCATGAAATCACCAAAGCTTTATTCAGGCAATAAACATCTTCTCCCAGCCGATGGGAGTTTAAGAGTTCTAAGAGACTTGTCCTCTAGGCAAGATTATGGAAAGTAAGCAAAACAGTTGTTCTTTCAAGGAAAGGGAAAGCCCATTTCTTTCAGTTCTCCTTCGGGGGGACTGGTTCTGACCAAGCCGTTTCCGAGCATCAACCTGGCTGACCTCCTCTTCCCTCTCCTTCCCTCAGCCTGCCTTTCTCTCCTGCAGAATCTCGCATCTACCAGGCTTTCCAGGCCCTCCTCCTCGGAAGAAGCCTGATTCTCAGCTTGGGGGCTATTTGCACCAAGAAAGATAAGAGCTGGCAAAGGTTCATTCGCAGCTGGGGAAGAGGCCATGGGAAGTAACTCCCCCACTCCTGGTATGGACTGGGATGTCTCTAGTGCTGCCTCTTCGGCCTCAGAATCTGACTCTGAATTATCGTCCGACAGTCCTTCACCCTGCTCAAAGGGAGCGGGATTAGACACAGCAGGGCTTTGCTCCTCCTTTCCTGTCTCCTCCCTCTATTTCCTTCTTGCTGTTCCCTGCCTCATGGACTGCTGACCGCATGGCTGACCTGAGCCATCCTATCTTAGGATGGAAAGTTACCTGTTCCTAAAGTAAAGTTTCTTTTAAACCATCACTGGAGTGTTCCTTTCGTCGACACACGTGGCTACTCACAGGGAGATGGTTCGGACAACGATGAGTTTCCAGTCTGTCTGTTGGCATAGCCGATTTTGTTGAACAAACTGTGCATGTGTACTGAGCGTAAGTGCACAGAATATTCACCACAAAAAATGGCACTTAGAGGGCACTCAGGGGAAACGAACCCTTGAACGACCAAAGAGCTGGCCAGACTGCATTCTCTGTCAAGTGGAGGAGGGCTCCACCTCCTCCAGGGCTTTGTACTGGGCAGCGCTGTGAGAGCCCTGGCTGTATTCGCCAATTTCACCCACGCATCAGGTAACTACGGCACCATATAGGAAGCAACAAAACCACGTGTGCTGAGTAAATTACCTGAGCAGATTGCCTTGTGAGGGAGAAACCAGCTCAGAGAGCAAGAGCAAGAGCAGCGTCCCTAAAAGGCCAATGACAACAAGAAGACCATCTAGTTTGGTTCCTTACTGGATATTTATTGGAGGAGGGGAGGGATAATTTTACTTCGGTGGGGTTTGCATCCAGGCAAAATCATAGTCCTGTTCAGGATTATAGTCTCTAGGAAGCTTTAGAAAACCCATTGGGGCTGTTCACACAACACTCAGCACACTCAGCAGTTGAGCATGGGTTGTTTTGAATCATGGGTTGTTTGTTGAACCTTGGGTTGTCGTGTTGTCTGGGTGCAGCCAAGTTGACTAGTTGACCATGCAGTGTGGTTTGTTAACCACGCTGAACAACCCAGCAACAAACCTTGGGTTCTCAAGGTGGCTTGGTTGAGAAAACAAGCCACCCGTGCTGTCTTCAATCAGCACACTAACCCACAGTTCAACAAACAGCCCATGGGTCAAAACAATGCACCACTCAACCATGGGTTGAATGAACAGCCCCTTTGTCTGCAAATGGAGCTTTCTGTTTCCTGCTGTTGTTGCCGCCCTGCTGGAGATGGGACTGTTCCTAAAAATTTCAAATGAGCGCTGAGAAAGAAGCCTCTGACATCTGAAGAAATGAGTGGACAGTGAATTTCCAAATCCCTAAGATTTAAGCCCCCTTGATTTCAATAAAATGACTTCAATGCTTTGCACTACAGTGCTGAGGCTCTTTTTTGGTGGTGATAACTGGCCGATTTTGATTTTGATAACTGGCTGAGTTGGAGACTGTTCTCCCTTTCTCAGGAAGGACAGTTTTGCAAGTGTTTAATAATAATAATAATAATAATAATAATAATAATAATTTTCGATTGTTAGCATCACACTTCCCTCCTGCATGCAAGAAGGGAAATAATCAAAAATGTGATATAGACTGTGTAACGGGGTAAACAAAACAAAACTTGCATGCAATAGTAAAATGTAATATAAATCTGAAAATTGTTTAAGCTATTCCTTGGCTAAGCCCACAACTTTGGGGCTGTGCCTGTTTTTTCTTCACTCCTTCCCCACCCCTCCCTGACTCATTATGGAAATCGTTCAGAAAGAGATGACGGAATTAGCAAGAATACGTTACCAGGACAGAGTTCAGCTCACTTAAGTTTTACTTTTTGTTGGGACTTCCACTCTTATAGAAAGCAAACTTCACTTTGAAAGCTGTTGCTGGCTGTCACTGAAGCTATCCCCAGACTTAGTCTGCAGCTGTCACTGGGGCAAGGAGAGAACAAATGGGCAGGTTAACACATGCACACACACAATCAAAAACACAACAAGGCGATCTATCACTTAATATTTACACATTGCAAAGATCTATTTTCCCATCATTGTTACATGATTTTGCCTGTGTAGACTAAAAGCTATTACTAGTCAAACTGTCAGCAGTAGCAAGGCAAAGGGCAACACTGATCTTCCTGGGTACATGGAGATAAGCAGTAGCACTCTTCAAGTACTTGAAAGGTTGTCACACAGAGGAAGGCCAGGATCTCTTCTCAATCATCCCAGAGTGCAGGGCCAGATCTACACCAAGCAGGATAGGACACTTTGAAAACATTTTGAAAACTGTATATGGAGTGTGTCCTGGGCCCCAACAGTTGTCTCTACTGTTATAAAACGTTTTAAAGCAGTAGTGTAGATCCTACCCAGGATATGGAATAATGGGCTCAAGTTACAGGAAGCCAGATTCCGGCTGGATATCAGGAAAAACTTCCAGACTTTTAGAGCAGTACAACAATGGAACCAATTATCTAGGGAGGTTGTGGGCTCTCCCACACTAGAGGCATTCAAGAGGCAGCTGGACAGGCATCTGTCAGGCATGCTTTAAAGCGGATTCCTACATTGAGCAGGGGGTTGGACTCAATGGCCTTATAGTCCCCTTCCAACTCAACTTTTCCATGATTCTATGATCTTTTCTGTTTTCCAGATTCTTGTATGCTGTTCACAAACTCACATCAAAAATTTCTTAACCTAGACCGGGGGGGGGGGGGGGGGCAATTTGCACACCTCAGCCTACTTTCAAAAGTCCTCAGCAAACTATCAGCTCTGGCAAAAGGGATGTGTCCTGCAGTAAGCTATTGGGTGGGGTGGGAACAAAAGAGGGGGGTGGCAGAAAGAGAGAGGGGGAGAAGGAGGGGGTAGTTCCACCCATTTTGCATCTAGCTCCACCCACCAGTGGCTTCAGCTGTGCCCACTACCAGCAAGCAGCCCTCAATAGATTAACCCTGGAGAAATGTGGCCATCAACTGAAAAAAGTCCCCCACCCTAGACTTACACACATAAGTATGAAAGAGTCATGCTGAATCAGACCAAAGGCCTGTTCACAGAGTGGCCAACCAGATGCCTCTAGGAAGCCCACAAGTAGAACATCAGCACAATAACATCCTCCCACTCATGTTCCCGAGCAACTAGTATACAGAGGCATACTCTCTTCCTTTACTTGAGATAACAAATAGCCATCAGGACTACCAGACACTGAAAGTTTTATCCTCCATGAATGTGTCTAGCTCCCTTTTAAAGTCATCCACATTGGTGGCCATTAGTCCACTTTGTGATAGTTCCCTAGTTTTACTAGGCACTGTGAGAAGAAGTAGTTCCCTTTGTCTGTCCTGAACTTCCCACGTTCAGCTTCATGGGATGACCCCATTTGGTTCTAGCACCATGAGAAAGAAAGAACAACTTCTCCCTATCCACTTTCTCCACACTTGGCATAATTTTGTTCTACTATGTCTCCCTTTACTTGCATTCCCTTCCCCCACAAGCTGCAGTCCCAAACCTTTGTAAGTTTTCCTGCCCATTGCTGGGGCAACCCATCTCTACTTCTTCACTGTTCCATCACGTTACAGCCTTTGCAACGCAAGGCACAAGTATAGCTAAAATGAATTGTGTAACCAGGGACAGCTCCAGAAAAACTAGTTTGGGTAGGATGACCATATGAAGAGGAGGTCAGGGCTCATGTAACTTTAACAGTTGTAGAGAAAAGGGAATTTCAGCCAGTGTCATTTGTATGTAATTAGTTCCTGGTGATATTCCCTCTTCATCACAACAGTTAAAGGTGCAGGGGCCCTGCCTTCTTTTGTATATGGTCACTCTAGTATAGTGCCTACACCTTTTAACTGTTGGTTACACCTTTTAACTGTTGGTTTTAATTTTTGTGAACCGCCCAGAGAGCTTCGGCTATGGGGCGGTATAAAAATGCAATAAATAAATAAATAAATAAATAAATTACACCTTCAGCCAACACACTCACAGGAGGACCTTATTCAAAAACCTTTAACACCTTTTCCCCCTCTGCTATAAGGGAAAAGTGGTGTGTCTTTTGCCCTTCCCTCAGGTATTTAAGTGTTGGGGCTTAGCCTGAGAGGGATGTACTCATCTAGATCTGGTGTTTGAGGATGTGGCGGCACAGCCAGCTTTAGGGGAACCAGAATTTGATCTATGTCTTATTGTAATGTATGATTATGCTCTTGGATAGAATGGGGTATTGGAAAATATTTGGGAGGAGGGCCTCTACCACTTCTTATTATCCCTTGCAGGCATCCCGGTTTGTAGCCATGAATATCTCCTGGAAGAGTCTCTGGCCCTTTCTACACCACAGGGCCTTCTGGGATGCAGGGGGGAGGATCCCAGAAGGCAAGAGGGACATCGCAGGTGCCATTTTTATTTTATTTTTTCTGAAGAGGGGCCAGTCATGCAATTGTGAGGCCCCGATCGTGTGCAAAACTGTGAGGCTTTTTTGAAAAAATTACCACTGATATCAGGTCCCAATACCCACCCCCCCCGCCATCGTAGGGATGGCAAAAATGCTGCCCCCCCAAAGGGCACAGAGCCCCCCCCCCATTCAGCTCTGTGCTCATTTTGGAAGTCATGTTTACTCACGGGGAAGAAGGGATGACCTGGGAGCAGCGGCCACACTGCCCATTGTCCTTGGGATGGTCCTGGGACCGTGGGGAAAATTGGGAAATCCGTGGTCCCAGATATCCCGCGGAAAGTCCCTGGTTGCCCCCGGGATCCCCTGTGCCCAGGAAAAACCTCTGTTTCATGCAGAGTGAAGCCCTTCAATCTAAAAACGCATGACACGCAAGGAAAAAGAGTTGAGGGAAGAGGAAAGCATTAAGCAGATTATCAGCAGGGCTGGTGGAATGTTCCTCCTTCCCTCCTCATCCCCAAGGGCTGGGCAGCCCAACGGGAGCTTGTGATGATGTTTCCTTTCCCTACTCCTCCCTCCCTCGCTCCTTCTTTCCTTGCTGTCAATTAGCCTGTATTTTAGTTTGCCTTCATATCACGTTGGGCCAAGATACGCAGAAAATACCATTCTTCTTACGTTCTTCAGTTCCTTCCGAAAGAACAAACGAACGAATGAACGCCTGTCATTTAATTTTCTTTTTTTAATCTTCCCCAGCTGAATGTTTTTTCTCATGCAGATTCCCAGCAGATGTTTCCCCCATTTGCTAAACAAACTGTCGAAGGAAATAATATAGGTATATGGTTGGTTGGTTGGTTGGTAGGCAGATTTCTTATTTCCGCTTGATCAGAGCCTTACAAGAACCTTGGTGAAATAAACCCAACTGAGAGCTAATACGAAGTTAAATGACTATACGGACCACTAGGGGCGTCTGCCCAGGTATGGGCCATGGGGTTGAGCGGGTGGGGGTTGTAACTACACGAAGGATGGGCAACCTTTTGGGCCCAAAGGCTGAATGCAGCTGTGCGTGGTGGGTTAATACAGGACACTTCCTGCCATATACTGGCGATGGCCAGGGGTGACGCCAAAGGTGGCGTAGGGGCCATAGCTCAAAGGCACAGCATCTGCGTTGCATGCAGAAGGTCACAGGTTCAATTCCCAGGTAGGCATCTCCAGGTAGGGCTGGAGAAACATCCCTGTCTGAAACCCTGGAGAGTGGCTGCCAGTCCATGTCAAGTACTGGGCTAGATGAACCAAGGGCCTGACTCAGTATAAGGCAGCTTTCTAGGTTCCTATGCGAAGACAGTTATTCCCCTGTGCTTTTGCTTTCTGCTGCCTCCTTCACTCTCTCTCTCTCTCTCTCTCTCTCTCTCTCTCTTTCTCACCACACTTCCCACCCAGCCAGCAGGAGATTTGAACTGATTGCTTGCAGAAGCCTTTTAAAAACAGGCTGAGTTCAGACAAAATTAAGGAACATCCAAAGTACGCCAATGGAAAAAATGAAATATGCTTTGTCTCTTTTTTCCCATTAGAAAATAGTCTGATGGCCGCATGCGGTCAGGCCAAGGGACGCGTGCGGCACTACGAGCCACAGGTTGCGCACCTTGGGGCTAATGCCTCTGCCCCGTTCAGTGGAATCTGGTAGCTCCAATATCAGTGGGGCGGTGAATCCAGTCCAGGTTTCAGTCAAAACCAGTCCGCACTCTAAGTACCTTGAGTGGGGATTTGATCCTGGGTCTCCCAAGTTGCCCTTGCTGGCTGAGAATGATAGGAGTTGTAGTCCAACACATCTGGTGGAGCACCAGATCAAGGGAGGCTGCCCTACACATCATTCCAACATCTAGCCAACACAACACTGCACTGAACATCTCCATGGCCCAGAAAAGGTGCAGGTCAACAGTGGGATGTGGTTGCACCACGTATTTTTATTGGGGGGGGGGGGAGAAGGATTAAAGAAGAAGCTGGCTATTTTCACTGCAACGACTGTAAATTCTGCACGTAACTCTTTGGCTTTGACTCCGCTGTGTAAACATAAAGATAAATTTGCTTTGTAATAAAATCTCGTTCCCACAGAAAGGCAGATGGTGATGATGGGGGTTAGGGACTGAAATTCAACATGCCCAGGGCTGGGAGGGGTGAGAGAGAAATGGATTACACTTTCATGGAGAGCCTAGACTCTCCCAGAGCAATCAGCGGGAGCCCTAGCAGCTCCCAATTAGGGAGAGGTAATTTAGTCCTTGAGGGTTCGTTTTAAGCCCAAACAGACATGACGTTAGAGCTCTGTTATGGCAGAGATGGGCAACACACAGCTCTGAGATGCATGCAGCCCCTTGGTCTTTGTTGCACACCCCGCCCACCCCACTGTTAAACTTTTCACGGTGGCAGCAGCAAAAAAGAAGCAGTGTGGTGGTGGCAGCAAAAAAGGGAAGAGAATATCAGGCCTGGGGCCAAATCCAGCCCTGCTGTGGTCCCAGTCCAACCCCCCAGGTTTCCCCAACTAGCTTTCCCGCCCTGCCCTAGGCTGACATTACGAAAAGGAGGACAGGGCTCATGTAACTTTAACAGTTGTAGAGAAAAGGGAATTTCAGCCGGTGTCATTTGTATGCAATTCGTACCTGGTGAAATTCCCTCTTCATCACAGCAATTAAAGTTGCAGGGGCCCTGCCTTCTTTTGTATCTGGTCACTCTAGTATAGTGCCTGCAACTTTTACTGTTGTTATGAAGAAGGAATTCCACCAGGGACTAACTGCATACAAATGAAGCCGGCTGAAATTCCGTTTTCTCTGCAACTGTTAAAGTTACATGAGCCCTGTCCTCCTTTTCATAGGGTCAGCCTACCTAACCCCACCAGCTTTCTTCTGGCATTTCCTCTGAAAACTGAAGCAGGCTGCCTCTACAAGAGGCATTTAAAGCTCTTTCAAGGCACATTAAAAATTTTACCTCTACAAGAATGGAGCGCAAATCGGGCGTAGAGGCGCGTTTTCTGTCCAATTATGCACATTATTGAATGCGCGTTAAATAGCGAGTTTTATTTTGCTCTGGCCATTAAAGCGCATTTTGACTATGTGAACAAGCGATTCTCCGCATGTCAACAGTTTAAATCGCATTTCGGTCATCCAGTAATGCGCTTCACCGCCTCTCGTACAGAGGTATTAGGCATAAATGCGCTTCTGCAAATATGCGCATAATTGCCTAACCAGGCGTAAAGGCGAATTCTTGTAGATGAGTCTGCAGACACACCAAAGCTTGTGTGTTATAGATGCTCCAGGGCAGGCATGCAGAATGTGGCCCCCAGCGTTGCAATCTGGCCCTCCAAGGCTCCTCAGATAGCCAGGCTTGTACCCTTTTCCCCAACCACTGATTGACAGGGCTGTGCAGAGGAGGGGCCAGTGGGGCCAGTTGGCCCAGGGCTCACGATTTTGAGGGGGCACTCCGACGAGGAGGTCCCCCCAGCTTACGCTACTGCTTCCGTAGCATAAGCGGCCCGTCGAGAAGCGAGGAGCCCGCCTTGTGGAAACACCGCAGAAGCCGTTCGTCATGAATACCGCTGCCAGACTACAAGCTCCAGAGGGCCATGCTGCATGCGGGGCGGGGATACATGTGCCTTGAGGTGTTGTAGAACGGGTTTAATATGAAGGTGTTATGTAGAACGGACATGTTGGTGGGCACGCTCCCTTGGGGCGGCCATGTTGTCCTCCTTTTTTGAAATGGGAGGGGCACACACTTCCCATCTGGCCAGGGCATATTACCAGCTCTGCACGGCCCTGCTGATTGATTGGTGGTTCCCAGCTTTTGTGCAGCCCCCCACCCCTTCTAAAAGGTTGAAATGTCTCTCCTAAGGCATGTAGTTACTGTCAGGGAAAGCTTTAAGCTCAAATAGGCTGGAATTTGAGGCATTTTTGCTTCCCCATCTACTTTTGCCTTTGACTAGGCTGACCATCTGAAAAGGAGGACAGGGCTCCTGTAACTTTAACAGTTGTAGAGAAAAGGGAATTTCAGCCAGTGTCATTTGTATGCAATTAGTTCCTGGTGAGATTCCCTCTTCATCACAATGGTTAAAGTTGCAGGTGCCCTGCCTTCTTCTGTATATGGTCACTCTAGTGTAGTGTCTGCAACTTTAACTGCTGTGATGAAGAGGGAATTTCACCAGGAACTAATTGCATACAAATGACACTGGCTGAAATTCCCTTTTCTCTACAACTGTTAAAGTTACATGAGCCCTGTCCTCCTTTTCATATGGTCAGCCTACCTTTGACTCCCTCCCATCACTGAAATGTGACCCGCCCGCCCTGCCGGAGAGCTTCTCATAAAAGGAAGTCAGGCAGAAAGAGGTGTGACATCCCACCTTTAAAGCCTCCCAGGAATGCAATTTTTGCTAGTGCTTTGCTGAAAATTTAGATTATTCCATTTTTGGCATTTCGTAGGGGGGGGGGGGACTCTGACAAAAGAGACTGGAAGAGGTGAGAATTTTGGAGACGTTTTTCCTGGCGCTTTTACATACCTTTTGAAGTCTAGGCATTTTTGAGGGATCTTCTTCCTATTTTTTTAAACACCCCTGGCACTTGCAGGAGCTCAGGAGCTCTTCCCGAATGCCTATCGGAGAGGGAGAGGTCACATGGTCTCCAATAGGCACTCAGGAAGAACTGTTGGGCTCCTCTAAGTACAGTGTGGTGTGTGTTTTAATGAAAAATAGAGATATGCCCCCTTAACAACTGGTTACACTTTAAAGACATGTGGAAACTCTATTCCCCTCCTGAAATTCTTCCCCCTCCCTGCAAAAGAGACAGAAAAAACAATGCCTTGAGAGAAAATACCCTGAAAATATGGGGCAAGGTTCGGCACAGCTCTATTTTTTGCTCTTGGTGTGCACTCCTCACCCACCTTGCGTGCACTCCAAACATGATGCTCACTAGGGATGTGCACTGGATCGGACCCGATCCACGATCCGAGTCCGGTCCAGTGGGAAATCGGATAAATTATCCGATTTCCGATCCCGCAGCTGGATCGGCCGATCCAATCCGAACCGGTCCGAAAAAGCTCCGAACCGGTTCGGCGGATCGGCGGATCGGCGGGCGCCCACTGGCGCCCACCGCCGCTTCCATTGGCGGGCGCCAGCGGGCGCCCGCCGATGAAAGTGGACAGCGGGGGGGGGGGAGGAGGGGGGCACTTACCTTCTCGGCCCGGTGGCTCCCGTCCGGCGCCGGCGCCTACTACTACTAGCAGGCTCCGCGGCCTGCTCTAGGGTGGCGCGCCGGGTGATGTCATCACCCGGCGCGCTACTCTAGAGCAGGCCGCGGAGCCTGCTGGTAGTAGTAGGCGCCGGCGCCGGACGGGAGCCGCCGGGCCGGAAAGGTAAGGAGGGGGTGCGTGGAGGGGAGGAGGGGGCGCGCGGAGGGGGGAGGGGGGCCCTTACCTTTCCGGCCCGGCGGCTCCCGTCCGGCGCCGGCGCCTACTATTCCCAGCAGGCTCCGCGGCCTGCTCTAGGATGGCGCGCCGGGTGATGTCATCACCCGGCGCGCTACTCTAGAGCAGGCCGCGGAGCCTGCTGGAAGTAGTAGGCGCCGGCGCCGGACGGGAGCCGCCGGGCCGGAAAGGTAAGGAGGGGGTGCGTGGAGTGGAGGAGGGGGCGCGCGGAGGGGGGAGGGGGGCCCTTACCTTTCCGGCCCGGCGGCTCCCGTCCGGCGCCGGCGCCTACTATTCCCAGCAGGCTCCGCGGCCTGCTCTAGGATGGCGCGCCGGGTGATGTCATCACCCGGCGCACTACTCTAGAGCAGGCCGCGGAGCCTGCTGGAAGTAGTAGGCGCCGGCGCCGGACGGGAGCCGCCGGGCCGGAAAGGTAAGGAGGGGGTGCGTGGAGGGGAGGAGGGGGCGCGCGGAGGGGGGAGGGGGGAGGAGGGGGCGCGCGGAGGGGGGAGGGGGGAGGGGGGCCCTTACCTGCCCGGCCCGGCGGCTCCCGTCCGGCGCCGGCGCCTACTACTACCAGCAGGCTCCGCGGCCTGCTCCAGGGTGGCGCGCCGGGTGATGTCATCACCCGGCGCGCTACTCGAGAGTAGGCCGCGGAGCCCGCTGGTAGTAGCCGCCGGCGCCGGACGTGCCGAGAAGGTAAGTGGCGGGGAAGGGGGCTTACCCCCCCCCCGGAGCCGTCCGCTTCTATCCGCTGGCGCCCGCGGGCGCCAGCGGATGGAAGCAGGCGGCCCCAGGGGGGGTAGGGAGCGCGGGGGAGGGGGTTTACCTGCCGGGGCCGTCCACAGCGGACGGCCCCGGGGGGGGGAGGGAGTTAGGCCCCCCCTTACCCACCCGCCGCCATTTTTTCCTCATAGACTTGCATTGCAATGCAAGTCTATGGGGAAAAAAATGGCGGCCGATCCAAAAATTTCCGATTTTTGGATCGGGATCGGACTCGATCCGGTCCGGGGGGCCTCCGATTTTGTCCGAACCGGTCCGGGACAAAATTGGAGGTCCCGATCCGGGTCCCGATCCGATCCGGGGGGTCCGTGCACACCCCTAATGCTCACCCATCGTGTTTTAAAGGAAACTGGCTTGGGTGGATTTTGTTTGTGTATTTTGTTGGTGCTAGTGTGCTTACCACAAAAGCATCAGCTGGGGGATGCTGGGAGTTGTGGGACTTTTTTCAGTCTAAACATGCATAGGATTGCACCCAGAGTCCAGTGTCTAGGAGAGCGACGCTGTGTGTGTTTATACTGGAAACCATGTCGAAGAACTCACAGCATTCCCAGCCAGCATTCTGGCTGGAGGACGCTAGGAGTTGTAGGACTTCTTGCTGTCTAAAGTTGTGTGGGATTACACCCTGAAATGACCTAGCTACACCACTGAAAAAGTTTCTTCAAGAGATATTTCTTTCCTTTCGTCTTATGCCAAAAGTGCCGAAACATCAAAAGATCCAGGACCGCCATCATTTTAAGAATTGAGACAGCAGGCGTAGGATTATCTGAGCAATGCTCCAGAGTGTTGGAAAAGATAGCAAACCAAAAATCAGTGTCTGCAAAGGGGGGGGGGGCTTTGTGAGAAGAACCATGAAGAGGAAAATTAGGTCCAACGAGAGAACTTGCACCAGCTGACTGGGCTACTGAGAGGTGAAGCATCCTGCTCAACTTCCTGACGCTTCCCATCAAAGAACAACAGATCTGTTATTTTCCGAGGCATCTGAGGATTTGACCTGTTCCTTTCCCGCCAAACTTCCTGACATTTGCTAATTTATTGTGTATGGCAAATGCTTAGTTGGGACACTTCCTGTAAAAAAATTAAAATAAAATAAATCAAATGCCTTAGTTTGTGATTTCTAGTCCAACAAAAGCAAAGGCTTGGTTACAGTGCAATTTGGGGTTTGAGAATTCATTTATTTATTTATTTTATCGCAGACACGTTGAGATCAATTCTCAGCTCTGCGAGATCTGTTTTCACTTCTTAGTTCCGACTTTAAATGTAAAGACGGGACTGTAGACTGCATGCAATCCATCAAGTATTGCAGATGTATTGCTTCTGGTCGTGTCGGTGTGGCTTGAGTTGGATCTGATTGCCGCACTTTAGCTTTTGGGTGGAAGTGGCAAGAGTACATCAAACCAACCCACCTCCATGGGTCCTTCCAAGGGAGAGGTTCCATAACTCGGTGGTAGAGCACATGCTTTAGATACAGAAGGTCCCAGCTTCAATCCCCAGTTTCTCCAGGCAGGGCCAGGAAAGAATCCTGCCTGAAACCCTGGAGAACTGTTGCCAGTCAATGGTCTAATCTGCACCAACCAGGATATTGCACTATCCCTGTTTGGTGTAGATTAGGCCAATGTTAACAATACTTGGGTTAGATGGACTCAGTACAAGGCTGCATTTCAACCAAAGATGAGGTTGACCTCAGCATTGAGTATGAGATTTACAGGCAAGGTTGATCAACTTTAACAGGTACAAGTTTCCCAGATAGCCCCACTGTCCTTTTTAAAGCAACAACAGCCAAGTAGGAATGACAGAATGTGTTGCCTTTACCAGTGATCATCTTCTCCCTTGGGCAAGGTAAGTAAGGATGACTATGCATGAGAAGAAGGAGGGCCAACCTGGCAAGATTTCCTTCCCAGTATCCCTGATGGTTAGTGCATTATCTCTTTGTCTCCTATTGAGGCTGTCGTGGGATGTCAGAGAAATCTGCAGAAGCTTCGCATGAGTTCAGATTTCTATGAATCTGACCTGCAGGTTCTGCTGCGCACCAGCTTTTTCCAAGTCACATGATTCCACAGACATGAGGACCAGGGTTTGGTGGGGGGTACTCTTGGGGGGATTTACGCCATTTCATTCATTTTCAAATGTCCACTTGTGTAAGTGCATTACCGCTAGCGCACATTAACATGAGGGCACATTTGCAAACAAACAAAATACTCATTCAAAAAATCCAATTTCATCAATGAGCCAATCTACACGCTAGGTTTTTAACATTTTATAAGGGTTATGAAAACTCTTTGGGCCACATGACGCACTCCCTTTAACGTTGTATACCCGAGGTTTTTTAAAACTCACTTCAGCTATATACAACGGTTTCACTTTTAATAAATTGTTTTAAGTAAAATAATGTGTCCTTCCTTACCGTTCATGATTCATGGGGGCAGTGCTTCGTTTACTGGTGCCCAAATGCTTGGCAGTTGATTGGTGGGGAAGAAAGCGGGGCTAAGGAGGAAGTGGGCGAGTGAACTACAACACCCACAATTCTTAGCCCTATATTCATTGAAAGCTAGCGAATGACAGAGGAACTAAGGAGGAAGTGGGTGACTGAACTACAACGCCCGCAATGCCTTGCCCCAAACTCATTGTAAAAACGAAAGAGAAAGAGACGGGGCAGAAGAGTGTGTGACTGCACACACCGCTTTAAAGACTGAAGAATTTTTCTCCAGTAATGTGGCCTAAGACATTTTAGAACTCACCTATTTGGAATGTTTTAAAATACTATTTAAAACGTTCCAAAGGACTGTGTAGATAGGCTCAATGAGTGGATGAGATGAAAGATGCCTGACAATCCATAAAATTCAGATGGAATGGATCTAACAAAAGCCATATGTCCCTACATGAGAGTATTTCCATGATGAGGGTGAGCTTGAAGAGCTCTGAGAGGGCTCTTTCCTCACCCACTCATCCACCAGGCTCCCTTGGGTTGGACCACTTTGTCCTCTTCTTCCTAAGAAAGAAGATGCTTAGGCTTCCCTCCCACCCAATCATCCAGTGCTGCCTTCTAAATTAGGCAGCTAAGACAGATGAAAGATTGGGAGGAAAGCCAGGAGTGGATTTTTGACTGGACTGTACAAATTTTACTTCATTTTTGCCTTGAGTGATATTTGGAATTTGACCTATTAACCTTTCAAGCTTTCTTTTCAGACAGGGCTGGCCCTATCATTAGGAAAAGTGAGGTACCTGCCTCAGTCAACCAGTGCTGAGGGGCAGCACAGAAGTTGGAGATTATAGTTCTGTTTCCCCTTCACCCTCTAAGATAGCCTGCTGTATACTGGTGGAGAAGAATGTTGTGTCATTAGAGCTGAAATAAGACTCATCTGCCAATCGGGTTGGCTTCTCTAGGCATCAAAATATCTTGGACCAGTCCTGCTTTCAGATGCCTTTCTGGTATCCAAAGACGCTCATAAGCCTGGACCATGCTTGGATTTTGTTTTACTCTAATAACTATTAGTACAAGTGAAAATGTAAACACGTTGACCAAAAATAAGTTTGCTATTTCATCCTTTGTTTGTGCAGGCCTTGTGGACTGGATCAGCCTCTTGTGTATCATAAAAGGCAATGAATAGACATGAAAAGCCAAAATTATTCCTCTAAAAATACTCTTTTTTTTCATGAAAGGCCTTTTCCTCACACTGCAGCTATGTAAACAGCCAGGTCTCTCTGTGTTGCTGCCAAGTGTCACCTAGCAGGTTGGTGTGAGTGTGTAGGGTGGCCAAGTGTTCTCTTCTACAGAGGACCACCCTCTATTTTAAGGAGTCATCTCTTTGAAGGGTTGTCCTATCCAATTCTGGATCGAAGATTAAAATCCGTAAGAACCGTTGCCTATCCACCGTTAGCGCCTGGCAGCAGAACATGCAAGTCACTCAGGATACCTGGTGAAGGTATTCACCGTGATGGGAGCATGTACTGTATTTCTATTTAACCTCTAACAATTATTTCTAAATTTGCATTATACGTATAAATTAACATATGCAAATTTTATGCAGATCCATATCCTCCTTTTGTCCTCTTTTTTCAGTGATGCATTTTCTCTTCTTGGGGAGATTCGTAAGTGGCCACCCTATCTGGGACCAGAGAGAGAGAAACGATTTTGCTCATTTTTGTTTTCGAGGGAAGCCTGCTTGGGCAACGCAGATGTTCAGAAAATGTTGAAACTTTGAAAAAGTCCGAAGCTGAAGCTTTAATAGCAATTAATTTCCTCCGCGCCAAGCAACCGCTCCACCAGTGGGATGACAGATAGCCCTGCTCAGCCAATCAGAGAGGTGTGAAGGTGGGCCCCTGCTGTCATCGCTATTGGGGAGGGGGAAGGTGATGAAAGTGGCCAGTTGGGGTGCATGATCCGTGGCCTCCTCTGTGGTGAGGGGGCTGGGAGGCAAAATAGCAGGATAAGAGCAGGACTACCCATGGCAACAGAGGCTTTACACTAGTAGCTTTAGAGATACCAGTGGCCTAACTGGTCGCTGTCAAGAATGTCCTCAGTAAAAGAGGGCATATGGCCAGTGTATGAGGGACATATATTCGCAGATTTGGAGGAACCTCAACATTTGCAGAAATACAAAAAAATATTTAGCGGGGGGGGGGGGGGGAGAAGAGACTCCCTAAGGAAGGGGAACCATAAAAAGTCAGATGGGGCCACACACTGTTGAACGTTTATAGTAGGGGGAAGGAAAACCAGAGGAGAAAGGGGGATAGAGTATCCTGGAAGATGTCATGACCAAAGGAAGTTTTCTGCATATTCCTGTGCTGCAGCACTAATAACGGAAGAGTTTTAGTTCTGGAAACCTGACATCTGGGGCCGAAACAGAAATTACTATACATCCATATTGATCAGCTGCATCTCCCCACCTCCCTGCCGGAGTAGGCAAGAAAGGCCAGGTCCAGATCAGAGCCCTAGTGTGTGGAGCGAGGGGGAGTTAAAGATCTGGATAGGGCCCCCTTTTCCTATTCAAGGTTTAAAAGAAGGGGGGATCACAGCTGCTAGGTACAGTTGGTAAAGCCATGTCTATTTTGGCCCTCAGAGCTGTTGACGTCTGACAGACACTTCCAAAGAATCATAAATTGAGATCCAGTGTATTTTAGCTTTCAGTTACACTATCCATTTTTTCCCCCAGTGATACCAAATCTGGTGTATCACTAATATAACAAAACGTTGTTAGTTCCGGTCCATTTGTTACTGACGTGACATTTGAACAAGGGAATTTCTGACTCATGCTGTGAGCCAATACATGTTGCCAGCAGCACTTAGTTTGGAGATCTGGACGTAAGTTTTAAAGGAAGTTCAAAGTAGCCTGGGAGAGTTCTCTTTTCCTGTAGACTTCACACGTACCCCTCTCATCCTGCCAGTGGAGGCTGGTGGCGCCAATTTCAGTGGGGCTGTGAATCCACTCTGGGTTTCACTCAGAACCAGCCAAACCTCTAAAGGAGCTGTCCAAGTTTCTGGACCTATTTTGGGGGTAGGGTTCAGCACCTTCAATAGTTCCTTTAGAGTTCTGGCTGGTTCTGACCAAAACCCAGAATGGTTTACAGACTCACCAGCCTCCATTGCATCCTGCTCTCTTTTCTAGCCGAACAGATTTGGCAGGTTTATGAAATGGGCATATAGAGCTCCATCACACCAGCAGTTTAATGCACTCTTGCCACATCTGGTATCTGGTATTGCAGCACCGGCCTCACATGACGTCGTCCCTGTCTGGCAGCCATTTCGTCTCTTTTCCTCCATTTTGCATATTATTTTGCTGTGGGGAAAGTCTGGGTTATTTTCCCCAAGCAGATTTAATTGCCCCTTAAGCCTCCATGTAGTGCTGTCCTCTCACTTTTTCCTTTGTTGGGGGCGTGTGCTTTGAACGGAGTCTTGCTGATGAAAGGGGAGGGTGGGGCAGTTCTCCTCCTCCTGTTCTTAATCAGTTGAATGGACTTTTTACTGCTCCAACTCCACCCTCATTGCCTGCAGAAACTGAGTTGAATCGAGGGGGGAATGAGCCATGTCCTTGAGGACCCCAGCAGATCTCTATCTTTATGAACTGGAGATGGACAGTTGTGCATTATCAAAGTAAAGGAAAACAGATCCTCCACAAATGCAAACAGGGACTGTGGGACAATTTGGGATTTTTCAGGTTTACCTTTATAAACATATAAACATATTTATGTTTTAATTGCACATGTTTTAGTTGCTCATGTTTTAATCTTGCAAACCACCTTGAGTCCCAGTCCTGGGAAAAAGGTGGGTAGTAGTAGTAGTAGTAGTTAGGGTGACCAGACCGCCTGGGGTTTCCCGGTCCTAACTGGGAAACCTGGGGCGATCCGGGCCAACCGGGGGGCGGCAGGGGCAAACCGGAGCAGCGGGGAGTCATGTGGCGGTGGCGGCGTGAGGCACTTACCTGCTGGGGCGCTCTACTGAGGGACAGGCCGCAAAGCCTGTCTCTCAGTAGATTTGAGCACCGGAGGGAAGCGGACGCCCCTGCAGGTAAGGAGCGCGAGGCAGGAGGAGGAGGGCCCCCCCACTTACCTGCATGGGCGGCTGCGAGGCGGGCAGCACGAGGCGTGCGGGCAGCGCGGGCGTGCGGTGGGGGGGTTGTTTTGGGTGGGTAGGGTGGCGGGGGGGGGGGGTGACTGGGATTTTGGTTCCCAAAATCTGGTCACCCTAGTAGTAGTAGTAGTAGTAGTAATAATAATAATAATAGCTTCATTGTCTTCCATGTGACTTTACTGACTAGTTGAAAACAAATAAATCATCAGCTCCAGTTCATATCAAATTGTGAAATTGCTGATCTTCTGACAAAAATATTCCATCCAGTCAGTCAATTTTATTGCGTATTACTGTAGATTCGTACCATTTTTGCCACAACAACAAAGAAAAGACAGTCACAAAAAGAAACGGTTCCACAAGCCACTGAAATCAGTTCATCAGATGTGCACAGCTTACAGCAAGGCTACTTGACAATTTTCTTAAAGATCCCTATCTACAAGTAGTTCACACATCTGCTCAGACATTTCTCCCAGCAAAGTTACAAGAAACCTTTTTTCCTGGAACTGCCATAGAGTTTATATATATATATATATATATATATATATATATATATGTGAACTCTATGGCAGTTCCAGGAAAAAAGGTTTCTTGTATATATATATTGTCCTATATTTGTGGAGCCCCACCTATACGAATGCAGAAGACGTAGTCTGGGAGTGTAATTCCATAAATGCCTCCCTTTGCTCTGTGTGTGCCAAGATACTGAGATAAGTAGAGAAAGATCTCTCCAAAGTTCAAGGGGCTGGAGCAACTCCCCTATGAGGAAAGTTATGATATATGTGGCTTTTTAGCTTGGGGGAGGGGGGAAGGTACGGAGAAGGTGGAAGTGTTTCTCTCCTAATGCCAGAACCCAATGGTAGAAGATTTGGAACATATAAAAGGCAGCTCATATTTATGTTCAAGATGCAAAGAGATTAATGTTGTTAAAGAAACAAAGAAACAAAGAAACAAAGTGGAGAAAGTCATTCTCCTAGATGTAACAAGGCAAGTGTTTTATTGGGAAGTAGCAGTCGAGGGGGCAATCCCAAAGTAGAAGGCTATCAATGGCTACTAGTCCTGATGGTTCAGTGCAACCTCCAGTACCAAAGGCAGTAAGCCTGTATACACCAGTTGACTATATAACTTGGACACTAGTTATGGGTACAAGTAACCAGTCTCCATGGGACTGCCCTTAAAGTGGTCCAGAACCTGCAGTTAGTACAGAATGCAACAGCTCCATTGTTGTCAAGAGCTGCCCCTTTTCAGCCTGTAACACAGAGGGAACTACACTGCCAGGTTTAAAGTTTCGGTATTGGTGTATAAAAGTCCTAAATAACTTGGGACCAGGATAGTTGAGAGAGAACCTTCTCCCTTACCAGCCTGTCTGGTCACTGAGGTCATCAGATGAGCCACTCCTGCTGGTTCCGCATCAACCTACAGTCCATTTGGAGCCCAGTCAGAATAGAGCCATCAGTGTTTAGGCTCCCTCTCTATGGAATTCCTTGCCTGTTGATCTCAGGCAGGCACCAACATTGTTTCAGTTTTGGCAGCTGCTGCAAATATCTTTAGTTAAACCAAACTACCTTGACTAACCAGCCATGGTTTTATTGGCGCAATCTGATTTTAAAGGTTTAAATTGTGTATTTGTGTATTATGATGATGGTGGTGATAATGATGATGTTTTCCCTTTCATTCTTCGCTGCTTGGAGATTTTATTGGCTCTAGCACAGAATATAAATTCTGTAAACAAATAAAGATAGCCGTCGGGTAATGCATGCACAAGAGCCGTCTGATAAAACACTTACAAAAAAAGGCTCCAAATCTAGACTTCCTATCATCCTCTTTTGGGTTTTGGTAACAGAATGATAGATAGATTTTTATTTACAGTCAATAGACCAACAAAAAGATTAAAATAACAGAATGAAACCATATGTTTATACAGCAATCAATTACAATGGATTAATCCGATAACATCAGTATCCTACTTTGAATCACATATGATAAAAATTTAGCAACTTGTATCGTGATGTGCCTGTCCAGGACTTGTAACAGCGATACAACCATTTGCTCACGGGATCTACCATCGAAGCGTCGGGTAATGGGATACAGTAGTTCATTCCTAACGTTACTATAAAAAGCACAGTCAAACAACACATGAGATGTTGATTCTACTTCAGAATTATTACATGGGCAGAGACTTCGCTCAACGGGAACCTTATTAAATCTCCCCTCCAAAAGTTTGGAGGGAAGTGTATTAAAACGTGCCAACGAAAAAGCCCTTCTATATTTAGGGACTTCAAGCCAATTCAGGTAAAGCACTTTCCCCTTTGGTTGTGAGTCAGCAAGACCTTGGGCAGAAGGACAGCATGGACTAAGGGAACAGCTACGCATGTCCTGTAAATCAATATCTAGCAGCCTTTGTTTAATGACACGTTTAGCATTCCCCAACTTCAAAGCTAATAGGGTGGGCAGAGGCAGGCCCAACGCCTGAACCTGCTGAGCCACTGCCCTATGCCAGGGAGATTCATATCGGTCAGTCATCACCTGATATGTCATAGAGTATGAGGATAGGGCATGATGATGGCATAGCCAAAATATAATTATATGTGCCCAAGCTGTACAATTCAGGGAACATAAGCCGGCCTCCAAATTGAGAGCGGCTCCTGGAACACATCTTGGAACCCCAAAGATGGCTCTTAAAAATTCTGATTGAACGGCTTCAAGGGAACCCCCAAACACTGGAAACCAGATGGGGGCGCCGAACAATATCTGGGCCGCCAGTTTAGCTCTGAAGACTTGAATAACCGCTGGCAAAAATTTGCCTCCTTTAGAATGAAAAAACCTTAGCAACGCCCCTGTGGATTGTTCGGCTCTTTCCTTGGCATGTTTGATATGTTTGGACCACTTGAGATTGTCTTGATACCAAATCCCCAAGTACTTAAATGTTTCACCTGGTCAATTTTATGGCCTCTTAAGGACCACTGACAGGTCCTACTTCTCTTTGCGAACATCATAACTTTAGATTTTTGGTAGTTAATTTTTAGACTATTTTGTTTGCAATAATCCTTGAAGCCATTGAAAAGCCTCTTTAGGCCTATCCGTGTTTGTGAGAGCAATACCGCATCGTCAGCATATAACAAAATAGACACCTTAGATGGACCTAATTTCAGTGAATGAGATTGTATCTTATCCAACGAGAGTGGAAGATCCACCGGATACAAATTAAACAAGGTTGGAGCAAGAATACATCCCTGTCTGACCCCCTTGTTAGCTGCAATTCCATTCGTGAAATGCCCTTGGTTGCTACATCATACCTGGGCATAGGTGTCATAATACAGCGATTGAATCAGGAATAACAGCCTACGCTCTATACCAAGGCTCGATTACTTTTCCCATAGACGGGAGCGGACAATAGAATCGAATGCCGACCTTAAGTCCATAAATGCAACAAATAGCTTCCCTCGCTTAGGAGCGGTATATTTATATGCCAGATGGGCCAAGATTAGGCAGTGATCATAGGTGGAGCAACCTGATTTAAACCCGATCTTCTCTCTGCCCAGAATGTTATTGCTTCGGACCCATTCCAAAAGTTTAATGTTAAGAAAACTGGCATATACTTTCCCTATTGTTGATAAGAGACTAATGGGTCTATAATTGTTTGGGTCGTTTTTTGTCCCCTTTTTAAACAGCGGAGCAACAAATGCCTTCCTCCAAACTTTAGGTATTACACCAGACTTGTTAATGCTAGTAAATAGAGCTGCAAGCAACTGTCCCCACCAGGTGATATTGCATTTCAGCATTTCCGAGGGAATCCCATCAGGGCCAGGGGCTTTGCCACATTTCAGTTACGATAACAACTCCACTATGCTGCCAGAATCCACGTCGGGCCAGCTAGGGACATCTGGTGCCAAAACTGGGACCTGATTTGCCAGCAGCTCTCCACCAAAACTCTGCCGAAAATGATTTTCCCAGGTGGCCACGGGGATATGGCAGTCCATATTGCCATTGCCCTTTCTACATGCCCCAGCCACTATCTGCCAAAAAGATTTGCTGTCTTTTGATGACGAAGCCCCGATTAATAGTTCCCACACAGCTTTGTCTGCCTGATATTTCTTCTGCCTCAAGAGCTTTTCATAGCTCTTTTTTATCATAATACGATTTGGGAAGAAGTCATTCATTGTTCCGCCGGTATTACGAAGGAACCCGTAGCATGTAGTCGAGGTGCAGGAGACAGCGCCTTTGTCTGCATACCGACGGGTTTGTTTTTTTAAAAAACAATTTAAAACTATATCTTTTATCTTTATAATTATTTTAAAACTTACCAATTTTATGACCTAAATCGGGGGAAGTGTGTTCTTGGGCTATCTCCAACGCAAACTAATCTTCAAGGACATGAAAATCTTACAAGCGGAAGCCAAACTGGGGAGTCAGTGAACAACATGCTCTTTTGCCAAACTAAGGAAGGAAGAGGATGAGAGTTTACGACGTATATGAAAGAAGTCGCACTTATCAGCTAAAATAACCAATAGCACAGAGCAATATAAGAACTTTGTCTTCAAGGCTGCAGCAGTGTAAACAGTAAATCTGCAAAGGTAAATACTTCAGCTGTGTTTGCCTAATCATAGGTAGCCATGGAGGCAGCTGGCTGATGAATGGGGGCTGTTTTTGCAAGCAATTACTCTGATAAGCCGGGCAGCGGTTTATTGCTGTCTTCTAGCTCTACAGCTCCTCAGCTACCTAACGAATGGCCTGCTGACTATTTGCCATTTGGGGACAAGCTGTAGGCGTTTACAAAGCCTATGTTCATAATTGAGTCGTGCGGACTGCATCCCAGATAGGATTTCCCCCCCTTCTCTTTTCCCACCTGGATCGATCCGCCATGGTTCTCACGAGGGAAGGCTACAGGGAGGCAGGCATATGGCCAATCACAGAGGAGGTGGCAACATTTGTTAAAGAGTATAAACAACTCAAGATCGCCAGCTTTTTTGCCCCCAATTTTGATTCATCTTCTATGCCGGCTGTAGAGCCAATAGAACCCCATGTGCCTCCGTTGGACAGGTCATTGGGTCCATTCTGCCGTACGCTGGCTGCAGAAGCCGGATAAAACTGAGGGGGGCAGCTCCAGCTTGGCTGATGAATTTGCAGCTGTGGACTATTCAATGGCTGCGGGGCTGAATAAGCTTGGCCCAGATAAATTACAGCAAGTTGCCTCAGGTTGTTGCCTAGACTATGACAGCTTTGACGTGGAGCCTTCAAGTCCAGCTGATGAATGTACGGCAGCGGATTGCCTAACTGCAGCGGGGCTGAATAAGTTTGAACCAGTTAAATTACACCAAAATGCCTCAGCCTGTTGCATAGACCACGATAACCCTGATCGGGCCCCTTCTGTCACCCCCCCTTCAGGACAGCTCTCCGAATACTCCTGTCAATAACGACTTTTTAAATATAATTGATCTTGTGTTTAAGCGTCAGTATGATAGAATTAACTGTCTGCTTTCTCCCTGGGTCGATGATGTTTTGTTGATTAAAAATGTTCTGTCCGAATGTAAGGATCTCTTAACAACCTTGACCACATTTGCGTTGGGGTTTTCCAACACAGAAAGCCCCCCCCCCATTATCGTGACAGTGACTATATTAATAGCGGGGACAGCACTCAAACCTCTTTTTTGAGAGGTACGGCTACAGTATTTCCGGAGTGCGACACTCCCCTCTCGCCAAGTACAGCTGACTTAGCTCATAATTTGCCTGCAAGCCCATGCGTGACAGGAGATGCGCCTACGGACCCTAAAACGTCGAGGTCCCGACAAATTCAGCAGGCTCATAGGAACAGAGCTCCCAGGCCTAAGGCAGCTAAAAAGCCCAGCCCATGAAGAGGAAAACAAAGAATCAAAAAAAGCTCATGAGATCACGGAAAAGTGGAAAAATGAATTTTAAAAGACTTTTTAATCTGCTGGAGGATTTAGAATCGGGGAATACACAAAGCAGGGAGATGTCCAAAAAAGCTAAATGGGCAACTAATACTCATCAGCACTCAGCGCAGACTCTACCAAAATGATGTCCATTAGAATTAGTGGACCATGGACAGCAGATTCATGTACATACATCACAATTTCCAACTGTGAAGGCTCTCCTTTCTCCGAAGCAGGCACATGCAGCCCAATGCGGGTCGTATAAAGCAAAAGCCGGCAACTGGCAGCTACATCTTTTGCCTCGTAATTTAGTGCTCTTAAATGATCCAAAACCAAAAGGGTTGCTATCACAAAAAGCCCAAATAGAGCACTTGATTAAGGTTATATTTGAAGTTACGCGAATTCAGTTAGCTCCCAAAGGGGTTGTTAAAGTGGAATATATATATATTTTACAATGACAATTCTGCCAGGGCCATTGTAACTTTTGCCTCGGCGGTCACTGCTTCTAGCATTCTTCGCTGCAATAAAGTGCTTCATGAGCATGGGCTGATGGCCTGTAGGCACTTTTTGAATATGACTGTGACTCGGTTGTTGGGTGCTCAAACGGATTTTGGATCAGTGCCTCGTGATTCCCCGAAAGGGGAACAGCTCCACCGGAAAGTCCCTTATGCTTCGCAACCCAATCCTTGTGTGGATCCAGCCACAGTTAATCCTGATCCCATCAAGAGTGTGACATCACCATATGAGACTATGTTTAGCAAGGGTTTTTCCCCCGATGAATTCAAATTGTTTAATAGCTTTGAGGCTCTTCCAATTACTGAGCAACAGCAAATTTTACACAGATTATCCGCGCTTAATGAACTTCTGATCTCTAAGTCTATTTCCAAATTTGGTCCATCGTTGATCTCAGAGACTAAGTCACAAGCAGCTATGGTAATGGATAATTTGCCATCAAATAAACCTAATGACATACAAGCCACCATATTAGACTTTTTCCAGTTCAAAAACAAGTTTCAATTGATACGTACATCTCCCAAAAAGGTTGTACCAAGTCACGCCCAGACCTGCAGCCCCGCTGTGGGGCAGGATATGTTTTCATCCTTGAGAAAAAATGGCTGTGTGGTGGCAAACACTAATGGTTTCTTGGATGAAATACAGGTAACAGAATTATATTTCCTGGAACTGAAACAATGGGAACTCCAAAGGATCTTACTGAAGGCGTTCTGTAGAAAATGATTACGTAACTCTCTGCTGGCTAAACAAGTGGCCAATTCACAGGAGCATTTTTTAATGAGATCTAATGAGGTTCTATTATTAATCCTATATGACAATGACAATTTATTTATTTACAATATTTATATACCACTCCATATCTGAAATAGATTCCAGAGCAGTGAGCATTGTAATAAAACAGTAAAAAAAAAGGCTTAAAAACATTAAAACAGCATATTAAAATTGTTCAATTTAAAACATAATACCAATCAAAACAGTGGCTGGTCAGTTCAGGAATGCTACTGGTAAAAGAGCTGTTTCAGGCAGGTGCTGGAAGGAACCAAATGTTGGCGCCTGCCTGACCTCCAAGGGCAGAGAGTTCCAAAGAAAAGGAGCCATCACACTGGCTGCCTATTTGCTACCAGATCAGGTTCACATTTCTATAACACTTGTGAACAAAAGCCCTAAACAACTTGGGATGAGATACCTGGGAGAACGTCTTCTCCTTTCCCAACCTGTCCAGGCACTGAGATCATCTGAGGGCACATTCCTGGTGGTTCCACATGGACCTATTGTCTGACTGGAGTCCACCAGAAGAAGAGCCTTCAGTGTGGTGGCCCCTTTCCTATGGAATTCCCTGCCTTTGGCGGTCAGGCAGGCACCAACGTTGTTTTGCTTCCGGCACCTCCCGAAAACGTTATTTCAGGAAGCTTTCCCTGAATGACCCACCACAGTTTTATCAGAACTTTGTTCTTTTAAAAATGAAGATTTTAACATGGTGGTTTTATTCTGTTTTTATTATTTTATTCTCTTTTTTGTTCACTGCTCCAAAATCTTAGGATGTGGAGTGGTATATGAATATATATATATATATATATATATATATATATATATATAATGTGATTTTGGACCAGGAGAGTTAACAACAGGCCCAAGATCATTCCGTTAATTTTGTGCCTAAATGGAGATTTGAACCCAGTCCTCCCCAATCCTAAGGTACCTCTACATGGGCACTTTTCCCCGTGGTGGTTTCAAAGTGGCAGCAGGTGATCTACATGACACAGCCACCGCTCCAAAGCCATCCAGGGGCAAAGCCCCAAAGCTCCACTTTAAAAAAGTTGGGCACTTACCGCGATTTTTTTAGCTTGGAGCGAGGCAATGACATCTGTCGCTCTTGTTTCGGAGCTGCTGCAAGGCATGTCACAGCCTATGGCGACCACTGATTGGTCGCCATAGGCTGGGCAGGGAAGGGGTGTACCAGCGAGCCAAAAGGTGACTAGACCACCTCCACGCCTGTGCGGACCCTTGTTTTAAAAAAAATAAAAATTAAGGTGGCGTGGATATTCAGAGAGGGAGTGCCCCGTTCCCCCCTTGTTGGTTCCCCCCCCCATTTAGCTTTAAATGTGAAAGGTTGCATTTACACCTTTAAAAAAAAGAACAAAAAGTAGGCAAAACTTGCCACTAAAACAGGAAAAAAGAGAGCCCAGATTTCTATAAACTATGTATATGCTAATGCATTTATCTAGATGCCAATTTGGAAATGCTGACAGTAATTTAAATCAAAAGACAACACATCTTACCTCCCTCTGGCTGCCCCGTTCCTCTCCCCCCCCCTTTTTTATTTTGATTTTCTCCCTTTTTCCCCCTCCAGGCTCTCCTCCTTCTGACCTCCCTCTGGCTGTCCCATTCCTCCCCCCTCCCCCCCTTTTTTAAAAAAAATGTTTATCTGTAAATGCAAACCTTCTCATTCATAGATAAAAATAGAAAAGAGAGGAAGGGGACAGCCAGAGGGAGGTCAGAAGGAGGAAAGCCAGGTTCGGGTGCAGCGTTTCCCTCTATTCCTCCCCGCTGGCAGCAACTCTGCACTTGCTCTCCTTCCCATGCAGATGTCCGGAAGGAGCACAAGTCATCAAGGCAGGACCCGGGTCTAATATTCTACGCCTTTATCTCTTCATTTGAACCAGTGACAGTTTTGCTGTTTTCCTAAAGGCTGCTAGAATTCACGGCACATGTTTCTATTTGCTGCGTAATTATTGTGCCGATGCGATCTGTTTTTGTCTGCTGCTTTTTGATTTGTTTTATTACTACGGTACTTTAGCGGAGTTGTGGTTTTAATTGTTTTCATGAGCCACCTCGAATACATTCCCTTTTTTTTAAAAAAAATGTTATTCTATTTTATTTTAAATGAGAACAGCATGGAGGCAAATACATTCATTAACAGCAGGTAGCATAGACACTAATCCTGTATCGGAGTCGTAGAAAGAGCTACTTTCCCTTTCTGGGAATGTGCTTCGAAGCTTCTGCACACCCAGAAGATTTGATAAGCAGAGTTTCTGATCATGGTGAGGCTCCTATCTGTGTTCAGCCAAAACTGGACTGTAACAGTCTGAAGACAAGTCCACACAGGCCAGGACGTTGAGGACGTGTCAGCTTACACACTTAATTAATTAATTAATTTACAGCATTTGTATACCGTCCAATAGCCGAAGCTTTCTGGGCAGTTCACAAAAATTAAAACCATAAAATACAATTTGGGCTTCAAATTTAAACCACAATCTAAAAGTACAACCAGAATAAAACTGAGTAGCAATACAGAGATTTAAATTACAGATTTAAAACAGCGGAGTTAAAAGATAAAGACGATAAAATGTTAAACTACCAGGAAAATAAAAAGGTCTTCACCTGGTGTCAGAAAGAGTATAAGGTAGGTGCCAGTTGAACCTCTCTGGGGTTCCACAGCTGGGGTTCCACAGCAGAAAAGGCCCTCCTCTTGGTAGCCACCCGCCTCACTTCGTTTGGCAGATGCTCACGGAAAAGGACCCCAGAAGATGATCTTAGGGTCTGGGCAGGTACAAATGGGAGGAGGTGTTCCTTTGGATAACCTGGCCCCAAACCATTTTGGGCTTTTAATGTTAATACCAGCACTCTGAAACAGGCCCAGACCTGGACTGGCAACCAGTGAAGCTGGAAGAGTGCCCCTCATAAACTTTGGTCCTCCTATATTTAGGGCTTCTGTCTCTGGCTAATCGAAACTGCGGAATTGGCTCCACACTTTTCCTCTTCCCACACACTCCCAACCCCACTAGCTGGAGGATGTCACCTTTCCCCAAGGCTCTGCTTGGTATTACATTCCAGCAGTGCAGGAAGATTAACATTCTTTTTGTTCAACTCCGGACTCCCCTGAGAGCACTTGGAACAAAAGCACATCGCTCAGAGTAATCAAGAGAGTTCAAATTATAGCACCATTATTCTCTCCTAACAATCAGTAAGCAAAATCTGCAGGGAAGGAAGAACACTCTGCGTAGCACCTATCTGTTAAAAACACTGTGGTCAGCTACGATGAAAAAAAAACAAAGGGGAAGAGCAGTTCAGAAGGCCCCTTCCATAAACACACAGCAAGTCTTTTCTTGGCAAACGGGAGGATTCTAAGGTGTGCATACTTACACACCCTTTAACATATCACAGATGAAAACAAGGACACGTTTGTAAGACCACATTGTGGTACCTCTGTTCCAGTGAGTGTCCAACCATCTCTTCATTGTTACATAGGATTTCTTCCATCTGCTATATGGAGCTGATCAACATGCTAGCTTTGTAACATTTTATAAGGGTTATGAAAACTCTTTGGGCCACATGACGCACTCCCTATAATGTTATATACCTGAGGTTTTTTAAAACTCACTTCAGCTATATACAACGGTTTCACTTTTAATAAATCGTTTTAAGTAAAAGAATGTGTCCTTCCTTACCGTTTGTGATTCATGGGGGCAGTGCTTCGTTTACGTGTGCCCAAATGCTTAGCAGTTGATTGGTGGGGAAGAAAGCGGGGCTAAGGAGGAAGTGGGTGAGTGAACTACAACACCCACAATTCTTAGCCCTATACTCATTGAAAGCTAGGGAATGACAGAGGAACTAAGGAGGAAGTGGGTGACTGAACTACAACACCCACAATGCCTTGCCCTAAATTCATTGTAAAAACGAAACAGAAAGAGACAGGGCAGAAGGGTGTGTGAGACTGCACACACCGCTTTAAAGACTGAAGAATTTTTCTCCTGTAACGTGAGTACTCCATAATGTGGCCTAAGACGTTTTAGAACGCACCTATTTGGAACGTTCTAAAATACTATTTAAAACGTTCCAAGTGACTGGGTAGATCGGCTCATGCTCTATTTCTGGGGTGTACAATGTTTTGGCCCTGAGGGTTGGATCAGATGTTGGCTGGGGGTGGTGTGTGGGAGACACACATGTGCATCTCTGTGCATGCGCAGTTGTGCGCACACACACACATCTCAGTGAACAGGGATGAGGAGGTTTAAACCTCCCCTCCTTGCCCACTGAAATCTAAGGATCACTGGGATTGGGAGGCACACATGTTCATCTCCGTGCATGCACAGATGTACACACACACACACACACACACACACACACATTGCTTCCTCCTCCTCATTCCCAAGATCTCTACTGAGATCATAGTTTCTCCACCTGCTACTAGAGCTGGGAAAACTGCAACTCCAGAAGCAGAGTCAGTGGGGGCGTGAGAGGTTTTTGCATCTCCAATTTCACAATGCTCCCCAATGAGCTATGGTCGACTTCCCCAAACATACCTCCAGAGACAGGCACCAGTAGCTGCAATGCGTCCAAACGTCAGGCTCTGCACTGCCTGGTGCCTTCGTGTTCATGCATGTGTGGTAGAGACTAGGGCTATCCAAAGTTTTTACGCTCAGAGATTTAACTTCTAGAACATGGGCAAGAAATGTGTGGCCCTCCATTTGTTGATGGACTGCAACTCCCACGAGCCCTAGCCAGCATAAGGAATGGTGAATGCTGATGGGGGTTGCATTTCGACAGCCTCATGATGGCCACATATTCCCTGTCTCTGGTCCTAGAATCCTGAAGAATGATGGTGACTCTAGCAAGTCACACTGAGGAGACAACCTCAAAAGACAGGACAACTTAGCTACGCATCATTTATTTATTTATTTATTTATTTATTTATTTATTTATTTATTACATTTGTATACTGCCCCATAGCCGAAGCTCTCTGGGCGGTTTACATAGGATTAAAAACAATTAAAAACAATATACAAAAATTAAAACAGCAAAAACATACAACATACACACAATCTGTACATTTAAAAACCACTTCAACACTTCAAAAAACAAAACAAAACAAACCCAGGCTCCTCAGATATTGCCAAATGCCTGAGAGAAGAGGAAAGTCTTGACCTGGCACCGAAAAGATAACAATGTTGGCGCCAGGCGGGCCTCGTCGGGGAGATCGTTCCAAAATTGGGGAGCCACCACAGAGAAGGCCCTCTCTCTTGTTGCCGACCTCCGAGCTTCCCTCGGAGGAGGCACTTGGAGGAGGGCCTTAGATGTTGAACGTAGTGTTCGGGTAGGTTCATGTCGGGAAAGGCGTTCCATCAGGTATTGTGGTCCCAAGCCGTGTAAGGCTTTATAGGTTAAAACCAGCACCTTGAACCGGGCTCGGAAACATACAGGCAGCCAATGCAAGCGGGCCAGAGTAGGTCTTATATGTTCGAACCTACTGGTTCCAGTTATCAATCTGGCCGCTGCATTTTGCACAAGCTGCAGCTTCCGAACCACCTTCAAAGGCAGCCCCACGTAGAGTGCATTGCAGTAATCTAACTTGGAGGTTTTCTCTCTGTGCAGAGCTGCTGTGTGTGGCAAACCACCAAGGTTGCGACCTGGAGTCTCTGGATTGGCTCCATCCATCCTAGCAGGCGACTGGGACCTGATGAGCAGAAAAAGCTATAAAAAGGCTTCCTGTTTGTGTGAGGATTTTGCCTGGGCAGGGCAGTTTTCAGGGCTCTGATGGGGTTGTTCTTTGGCTCCTGGCTGTGCTCTTCAGTTCTGAGAGCGGCTGAGCTCTGACGGCCATCTAGGGACGGTGATCTATATGGGTCAGATGCTCAAAAGAGGGGTCATCCCTGGACAATGGGGGCAGGTGGAGCATCGTGGTCAATCAATATTTTCTAAATAAAGGTGCAGAACCGCTTGGAAACATTATTGTGTTTAGCAGTATATAAGTATTGCGAATAAATAAATAAAGAAATAAACTGTCCTGGGGTGGGGGCTGGATGACCTCAGAGAGCACAGCCTTTAAGTGATGGGATTATTTTATAAAATGAGGCTTCCTGCTAGAAAGGCAAAAGAAGCCTTAGTAGAAGAAATAGGGTGACCAGATAAAATCCAGGTCAGGGCTCATGTAATTTTAACAGTTGTAGAGAAAAGGGAATTTCAGCCAGTGTCATTTGTATGCAATTAGTTCCTGGTGATATTCCCTCTTCATCGCAACAGTTAAAGTTGCAGGGGCCCTGCCTTCTTTTGTATATGGTCACTCTAGTATAGTGCCTGCAACTTTAACTGTTGTGATGAAGAGGGAATTTCACCAGGAACTAATTGCATACAAATGACTCTGGCTGAAATTTCCTTTTCTCTACAACTGTTAAAGTTACATGAGCCCTGACCTGGATTTTAGCTGGTCACCCTAAGAAGAAATGCAGAAAGCAAAGCAGAATGAGCATTTACCAGTCCCATATGCTCACAGGACAAGAGAAGGAGACCACACTCTTCTTCAGTGAAAGGAAAACAGCTTACTCACTAATATTCTGGCATTTACAGTGCAGGTACAGCGTAGCGTTTTCAAAAGGAGTTTGTTCAATCTATTTCGTGCCGACTTGAGATCAAACACACATGGTCCCACCAATGGTGGAGGTGAGAGGAAGAAAGGGGAGGAAAAGGAGGAGCAAAGGAAACCACCCTCTAGGCTACAGGGATGTTAAGACTAGTTGTCGTCAGCATTCCCATGAACTGACTAATTGCAACACTGCCCCCCTTCCAGTACCTAACACAAGAGGTTGCAATATTCCTGGCTGCAAGGAGGTAAAGCAGCAAGGATGTAGGGGGCTCAGGAATTGGGACTCGCCCACACAGGGAAGAGCACAGCAGGCCAAGTCTCCAGCATGGGTGCCCACCACTCCCCACCCCGGCGCCTATCTCTGATCTGAGATTGGAGATAGCAGCAGAGATTCGGGTCAGTAGGATGTCCCTGCAGTGGAGATGCCCTCCAAATGGATTCCTTCAGGAGTTGGAGGTTGGAGCCTAAGTCCTTCCCCTTGAAGGAACCTAGGAGGTGGCATGTGCTGGACTGAGGTGCAGACCAGATTGGATTCATAGGCTGTAGGTTGTGCACCCCTGTTCTAAAGGGTGATTGTATGTGTGTGTACACGTCCTCTATCTCGGAGACAGAGAGTAAAATCCAGCATAAGTCCTACTTAGAGTAGACCCATTGAAATGAATGGAACTTAATGCAGTCATGGGTAACTTAAGTCCCATTCATGTCAATGGATTTACCCTAAGTATGACCTAAATAGGAGTCTACCCAAATGTCTTGCAATTCAACAAACGTGTGTTTGAACCAGCCTGCCACAACCTGGTGCCCTCCAGATGTTTTGGACTTAAACTCCCATCAGCCCCAGCCAGTGTGATCAATGACCAGGAATGCTGGGAATTGTAATTCAAAACCTCTGGAAGACACCAGGTTGGGGAAGGCTGTTCTAGACCAAGGAAGTTATGGTTGAAATACACATCTTATGCCATGGCCGGGCAAAAAACCCTACTTGAATCTGCACGTCCTCAGCAACAAGGCTGCCTCAACACAAATTACATACCCTATTTTTCTGTATGACTCACTTCTAGGATAGCTGCACATCTCTCGTCTGAATCACAAATCTCTCTCTTAAGGCAGCAAAATGGTGGACATTTCTGTGATTGCATCATTATTATTAGCAGCATAAGAACATAAGAAGAGCCTGTTGGGTCCATCTAGTTCAGTATTCTGTCCACAGAGCAGCCCAACAGCTGCCCACGGGCAACCCACAAGCAAGACATGAGTGCAACAATACCCTCCGCCCATGTTCCCCAGCAACTGGAGTACATAGGCATACACAAACGTGCCTCAACACAATGACGTACTATATTGATCTGTTTGAATCCACTTCCAGGATAGCTGGAAGTGGATTTCACCCTGAGATTTCACCAATCTCAGGGTGAAATCCAACACAAGTCCTACACAGAGTAGACCCATTGAAATGAATGGGATGTAACTTACTCATGGCTAACTGAAGTTCCATTCATTTCAATGGGTTTGCTCTAAGTGGGACTTAACGTTTGGTTGTAATACAGCAAAATGGTGACCGTGTTTGTGATTTCATCGTTATTATTAGCAGCAGCAAGTGAAGGTACACACCCAAACACACCCTCTTCACTATGGACAGGTTGCAACTAATGTAGAAAGGAGAAGTTGTTTAAGGAAACTGTGTTCATAGTGGTGGAAGTGGCAAGTTGTTTGTTTTTCTTTCTTTTCTTTTCACCAGTGAAAACTTAGCCTAGCTCCTCCCTCGCCAATGAAACTGGGGAAAGACTCTGGCTGGGTTTCTTACATCTCCAGGCAGATGAGCTGAGTGCAGGAGCAATGGAGAACCCAGCCAGATCCAGCCACTTGCAGCACAACCCTTTATGTCATGTCATTGCAAATCTGTGTTCTTTCACTTGAACCTTGGATGTTTTAGTTTACTTTTCGTCCGCAATTTCCTCCATTCGACTGGAGATACACGTTTCTCTCTTTCTAACAGGAGGAAGCAATTTGCCTGGGGCAGAAAGCATCTCTATCAAAGCAGCCGAGTTTCCATTGCGTTGATCTAGTTCACAAAACTTCACCAGGATCGTCCCTTTGTGTGAAAGTGGCAAGACGCTTCCACGTAAGCTGCAACAGCTCTGAGACTTCCCAGGTAGGTTGATCTATTTAAATTCAAGCAAAGAGTATTGATGTTAGCAAAGACGTAGTACAGCATTTTAAAGTCTTCACAGCTGAGAATGATTTGCAGGGAATAATTTGAAGCCCAAACTCCAAATTAATGAATATGCTTTTCCCTATTTTGCCAGTTGCGTGTGTGTGTGTGTGTGTGTGTGTGTGTGTGTGTGTGTGTGTAATCTCTGCAGTTTCTTCTTACAGCGTGATCAAACTTGTACTGTCAATTCCTTCTGTAAAATGATCATTGAAATTTGCAACATTGAGTGATGCAATTGGCAAAGTGCACCTCAGGGTGAAATTTTTCTGATCTTCGCCAAAAATACATGTTATGAGCTGGTTTTCTCCAAGATAGTTCTCGCTTTCGGATTGTTCTGTTTTTCTCTAAGATTGTTCTTGCTCTGGGATATCAGGGGATGAGCAGACACATGTTACCCGATCAAGTATTAACTGTCCATTCTGATTGGGGAGATAGACAACTGAAATGTGAATACACATGTTGGGGCTCTTCATCCTGACCTCTTTGCAGAACAGTTGGGGCATCTGGGGATGTTCACTTCTGAATCTCTGAATGCCTGAAACCTCCTTTCGTGGCTGCTGAGCTACCACTCTTTTGCTAAGTGGATTGCAGGTTAATAGCCTAGGATGGTCCGTTGATGTCTCATCAATGGGATCTAATGTTTCAGGGACAGCATCCTCGTAGTTGTGAATCTTCATATCTTTGGATGCAATACGGACAGAGCTCAAAGGAACTGACTTTCCTCCACCAGAGAGATCAGAAACAGCACTTTGAGTGTTTCTGAATTTGGAGACAGGGAGAGAGGGAAAGAGAGGGTTGTAAGCTAGCATAAGGTAAAACACTTTGGGGATCAGGATCTGTCCTTCTTTCTGAGAAATTATGTATTACAATTTATTACATCTATATCCTGCCTTTTTTTCCTCCCAAGGCAATGTGCATAATCCTCCTCCTCTCCATTTTATCCTCACGACAACAAGCCTGTGAGGTAAGTTGGGCCGAGAGTCTGTGGCTGTCCCAATGTCACCCAGCGAGATTCCATGGCCAAGTGAGGACTAGAACCCAGAACTTCTGACTCCCAGTCCAACACTCTAGCCTCTACATTACACTGGTGAGGGCTAATGACTTAATGAGGTGGGAAGGCATCAGACTCGTAGCATCTACTTTGGTTTTTACTAGAACCCTGAGGTCATCAACCTGATGCAAAATAGTGGCTCAGGCAGGCAGACACAAGCTGTGAAATAAGCAACAATGCTTCTGAGCACCTGCTCAGGCCAGGAATTTGTGATCAGGACCAGAACCAAACTTGCAAATCCTTTCACATCCAAATTGACTCCTGTTTCCCCCCAACTCTTCTTTTTCAGCCACTTAATTTAAGGGAGGAAAGCTTTAAAGTCCTTGCCATTATTAGACAATTGGGCTTCGGAAAGCCTTGGTGATCTACTGCAAACCACCCTTAGATCTACAAGGAGATCTTGATCAAACTTCTGCCCACCGCTGGTTTGGCAAATCTGTCACACTGCTGAAGTTCCCCTTTGCTTCCATCTGTATATCTGTAAAAAAAGGCCCTCTGGGTTCTGGCAAGCTTCTTTTGCTGTTATCTCCAATCAATGATCAGAGATTACAGGGTATTTGGAGGAAATTCACCTCTAAAGACCCTGCAAAGAAGCCAGCTGTTGCAAAGATTCTGAGCTGTGCATTTTGCAGGCAGGTACCAAAGTATGGATTTTAAAATGGGATAATTTCCTTGCAGGAAAGGAAGAATGGAAATGGGATGAATAAATGGTGTCCTACATTTTGGGAGTTAGATTTGCATAATACAAGGCAGGCGGGCAGGCAGCTTTGTAGCACAGTCTTTTTCACATTTAAAGTTTTATACAAATATACCAAGAGAGAGAGGGGCCCCAGCTCCCACAATCACAGAGGGGGAAATAAGCCACAGTAATTTATTTGCCAGATTTGCAAAATACAACAAGCCGTGCTGCTGGGGGTAATAGGGTTAATTACCCTAACTCCATGACTGGCTTATGCGGCAAGAGGAAATAAGCCACTGTGGCTTATTTCCCCTCCATGATCATTTGAAACTGTTGAAGGGGGGGGGGGAGTCTGTACCATTGCTATTTTACGAAGCTATCTGATCAAACTGAGCGGTACAGCAGCCCGCTAGGCACAACCTATAAGTGCCAAATGATATGTTACCATAAATGATGCCCATCGCTGCCCCGCATTTAATTCGCTTAATTATGTCTAACATTAATACATTAACAGTAACGTGTTTGTCGGCAAAATTATTGATACATGTATAAGAGTGCCCTTCAAATAAAAACATATCTGGGTGGTTTACAACATGTGTAGGTCAGAGGTCGATTGGCATCTACCGGTAGATCGCTGGTGATCTGCAGTAGATCAGCAAAGAAGTTTGATTCCCAATTTGTTTGATAAGAGCAATAACAAAACGACTGTCCTTTACCCACCCACTCACTCACCCAGCCCTAAATTCCACTGCTGAAGGGAAGAAAGCTTTGGGGGAAGGGGTAACACGTGGTGGATTTTTGTGTGAAGGGACTGCGACCTACTTTTAATTTAGGAGTTGTTGTTTTTTTAAATTTAGGGCTAGAATTGTCCAAACATTTGTCCTGCTTAATCTTTTTTTAATTGTATACTTAACTCGCCCATTGAAATGGTCAATGAGATTTATTTATGCCAAACTCTGGCTGGATCTTGCTGATGTATAACGTTGCCTTTGGCAACACTTTCCCCCAATAAGTATCTCAGTCCCTTGGAATGTAGGTGAAGTGTTAGCGAGAGTCCCTTGCTCTTGCTAAAGTGGTCCCAAGCTACCAGTGTCATAGAATGGCAGACTGCTCTTTTAGTTGTAGTGTTTTAAATACTTTTGTTCTAGTGTATTTTATTGCTATTATATTATTATTATTATTATTATTATTATTATTATTATTATTATTATTGATTACATTTATATACCGCCCCATAGCTGAAGCTCTCTGAGCGGTTTACAAAAATTAAAAGATTGAACATTAAAAAGTCAATATACAAAATTTAAAACCATAAAACATAAAACAGCTGATATTTAAAACATTTTAAACTTTTAAGACTGGCCACAAAGTCAGTTGAAACCTCAACTTAAGCTGTTAAAATGCCTGGGAGAAAAGAAAAGTTTTGACCTGGCGCCGAAAAGATAACAGTCTTGGTGCCAGGCGGGCCTCATTGGGGAGATTGTTCCATAATTGGGGGGCCACCACAGAGAAGGCCCTCTCCCTTGTTGCCATCCTCCGAGCTTCCCTCAGAGTAGGCACCCGGAGGAGGACCTTTGATGTTGAGCATAGGTTCATGTCAGGAAAGGCGTTCCATCAGGTATTGTGGTCCCAAACCGTGTAAGGCTTTATAGGTAAAAGCTCTCTAGGAACTTGTTAATGGGCGGGGCATCAACTTAATAAATAGATGGACATAAGAAGAATCCTGTTGAATCAGTCCAGTGTTCTGTCTCCCACAATGGCCAACTAGATGGCTTTGGGATGCCCAAACCTAGGGTTTGTAGCTATAATACAGGGGTGGAGTGAGGGCTTTTTTTCTTCCAAGAACCACATTCCTTTGCTGGTAATCTGTTGAGGACTACATGCCAGCAGTGGGCAGAGCCAGAGGTCAGAGGTGAGCAGGGCCAGAACCAAAAGTGGACAAGGCCATCCTTTTTCTCTCTTTGTTCCGCCCACTCTTCTTTCTCTCTCCCACACTCCTGTTCCTTCCACCCAGTGGGATGCTAGGAGATGAAACAATCACTCTTGCCAGGGGGCTGAGCTTGCAAGGGGCTTACAGAGGGCTTTTGAACTCCCAGCATGAACCTATCCATACACTACGATCATCGTCAGAGAGCCTTCTTCAAGTGCTTCCTCTGAAGAATGGCAACAAGGGAGAGGGCTTTCTTGGTGGAGGCCCCCCAATTGATGTCCTGTCTGCAATGATGTCTACCTGGCACCAACATTGTTATCTTTTAGGCACCAGGGTTAAGGCCTTCCTCTACTCCCAGACATTTGACATCATGTGATAGGGTTTTTAACAGGTCCTGGTGTTTCGTATTGCTGATAGTTAAAAGTGTTTATTAGGGGTGTGCATGCCAAAAATATCGTCGTTTATCATTATCGTCATTTTGGATCAAAAAACTTATTGTCTTCATATTGTAGGTGAACCGTATTGTCTTCACGATAATTGTCATGAAATAACGATATTTTTTGCAGCCCTATTTTTAAAGAAAAAATGCCTATAACTTCTGTATTTTAAAAGTTAGAGGCTTGAAACATGGTCACAGTGCTTATGGGGTATGCCTAAGTATGTGTATGCAATTTGAGATTGTTCCCTCCAACCCTCGATTTTATATTAATTTATTAAAGATTGTTTCAGTTCTGACAGATCAGAATTACAGCTCGCCACATGCGTTCATTCAGACCTGTCAGAACAGAAACGATCTTTAAAAAATTCACATAAAATCGAGGGTTGGAGGGATCAATCTCAAATTTCATACACATACATATATTTCTATGGCAGTCCGATAAAACGATAAAATCACCTGAAAATTATCGTCTCCGATGATTATCGTAGGTTTTTCTATCGTATCGTCATCGTTAAACACATGCATGATAACAACTTTATTGTATCGTTATCGTACATTTTAACGATACGATACACATCCCTAGTGTTTATATTTTGTTTTATTTTGTTGCTATATTGTATATTTAAGTCTATGTAAACTGTCCAGAGATATTTCGTTATTGGGTGCTATAGAAATGTAATAAATGAAATGAAATGAATTAGGATAAGGGTCGCATGCAGCCCTAGCACCATAGCCTGTCCCCATCTCCATTCTAGTATTATAAGGCAGAAAGAATTGACCATAGCCCAATGGTAGAACACAAGCGTTTCAAGCAAAAGGACCCAGGTTTAATCCCTGGCCATTCCAAGTAGGGTTAGGAAAGACCTCTGAAACCCTGGAAAGCTACCATTTGTCAATGTAGATGACCCTGAGTTAGATGGCCCTGTGCTTTCACTTTGCATGAGGCTGCTCCCTCGCCTCTTTCTGTATGCTTTATCCAGACCATGCATGAATTGATATACCTCTCACACATCCCTGCTTTAAAGTAGCAGCCTCGTAGAAAGGTGGGATATAAATAAACTTCCTCATTGGCAAGCAGCACCAATCTCTTGGTTATTTTGGCTGCCATCTTCTGCACCTCTTCCAGGTTGTCAACATCCCTTTTGAGGCGGTGGTACCCTATCTTCCAAATTTATTATTATTATTATTAGCAATATTTATATATCGCTCAATTATCTAACACAGATTTCAGAGCGGTGAACATAGGTATAAACTGTAAAAGAAACAAGATTAAAAAAGCAAATTAAAATTGTACAATTTAAAAACAAAAGAACCAGAAAAACAGTAGCTAGTCAGTTGAGGAAGCCTTCTCGAAACAGAGTTGTTTTCAGGAGGCACCGGAAGCAGCCTAATGTTAGTGCCTGCCTGACCTCCAAGGGCAGGGGGTTCCACAGAGAAGGGGCCACTACATTAAAGGCTCTTCTCCTGGTGGATTCCGATCAGGCCACAGATCCATGTGGCACCACCAGGAGCATGCCCTCCAAATGTGGCCATATGACAGATCTGCATGAAAGGATGACAGTTGAAGCAGTCTTGTTCCCAATTTCTTTCTTGTTTCTTTGAAAATCTAACATTTCTTAAGGGAGAACCTGACTATTTCTTTTATTCTTCTAGGAGGTCAAATATAAATGCTTCCATCTCAACATGGGGAAAAATAATAGATTTGTAGATAGTTAAATCTTTCCAATCTGATACTCTCCAGTTGCATTGGATTAAAATGCCCAATGTTCCTGACCATTGGCTGTGTTGGCTGGGGTTGATTGGAGTCAAAGTCCAAAATATCTGGATGGCACCAGGTTGGATATAATTAGATTTTTGTTGTTCTTGTTGAATGCTTTGGCTCAGTTTATTTGTTTGACTATAGCAAAAATGAGCACAATTGCAAAGTGAAAGGCCTCCATCACACCTACTTTTTCCCCCTTGGTTTGCATCCGTGGTTTCGCCCTCCGTTTCCTTAGCAAGTCAAGCACTGGACACTTTCATGTCTGTGTGTTGTTGCACTATTTCAGCTCATGTATCTTTTCACCTCTATTGCTACTATGTCGGCGAAATCTTCAGCCCTACCCCCTACGTTCTCCTTCTCCCTGCAGTTAATTTTTTATATTTTCATACTTTTTTAAATTTCTGTGCAAATACAATAGTACAGCAGCCTGAAACTGTGCAATTAGGGTAAAACAACACACTATGCTTTCCCCTAACATTATATTATGCAATATAAGTGAGGATATTAATTGTAATATAAGTATTAAAATTAGTTTTTGGAGAAGTTTGTGGTCAATGTTGGCACGGCAACAGGAAGCCCCAAATTCTCCACATTTTCAGTACACCCGATCCTCCCCCAGTTGCTGGAGTGATGGAGCTTAAAGATTGCAGCTATGTGTTTTAAAAAGAAACTTTAGTAAAACAAAGCAAAGTGCATCAGCAGACATTTAGAGGCACCAGTTAAGAAGAAGTCATATATCTGACTTACCACCAATTATTTTTACATCAAAATGTTTTTGTTGCCAACTCGCAACAACCAAACCAAACGTAGCCGTGGTTCAGATGTTCTGTTGATAAATATGGGAATTCCACTTAGCATAGGATGTCAGTCCAAGATTGATAGTCTAATAAATGGATCTGTAGAACAGATAGTACAGAATATATTTTGTAGTTTTTCACCGCAGATACGGTATCTTCCGTTCTAAGGCACATTAAGATAACCACATTCTGACACGGTGGAATGCATTTGCTGAAAGCCACGTGCGAGCTCAACTCAACTCAAAACTGGATCAGTCGGCTGAATAACATTCCGGATGGGGGCCAGCCCTACCATTAGGCAAAAAGAGCAGATGGCCAAGTCAGCGAATGCTGGGGGTGTAGTGGGCAAAGCAGTGGCAAAAAACCAACAACCCTTGGCTATTCCCTCTATGACCTCCCAGCCATTCCCTTCTGCTGGAAGACAAAGCTCTTGTCTACACCAAGCAACCTTCTCTGTACCCCCTAAACTAGCCTCCTGCTCTCCGGTGTGATGGAGGATGCTGCTCCATTACCAATGCTTTAGTAAGACTCAACTATCAGTCCAGTTGTCTCCTGTACATGGAATGGGAGGCACCATCTTGCCCATCTCAAGCAGCAAAATGACTTGTTCCAGCCCTATTCTAGCCCACAGTGGAATTTTATCAATTACCTAGGGAGGTCGTGGGCTCTCTCACTCTAGAGGCCTTCAAGAGGCAGCTGGACAACCATCTGTCAGGTACGTTTTAAGGTGGATTCCTGCATTGAGCAGGGGCCTTGTTGACCCCTTCCGACTCCACTATTCTATGATTCTATGATTCTATCGGCCCATAAGGCTGAACCCTAGGCATGTTTACTGACAAGTGAGTCCCATTGTGTTTAATGCTGCTTATTCTATTTATTTAAGGCATTTTTTCTCCTGCTCCTCAGTGAAAAAGTCTCCTAGAGCAGCTTACATGCAGTCATTAAAACAAGACAGTCCCTGTTGCTGGCTTGCCATCTGAATAGACACATCATAAAATAAAAAGATTGGGTGGGGAAGGGGGGGAAGAGACTGGTCTTTCAGCAGGGCTATGGAACAGCAATAAGAACATCAGAAGAGCCCTACTGGGTCAGACCAAGGATCTATCTAGTCCAGCACTCTGTGCACACAGTCGCCATCCAGCTGTTGACCAGGGACCCATAATGCTTTGCCCGTCATTTCCCTCTGTTCAGCCTGCTTGAATTACTGCTGGTAGTGACAACTGTTGGATGAGGAGCCTTCATGGCTCTCTTGTAAGGTACCCCAAGCCCCCAAGTTCTCCACATCTCTAGTTTCACTCTCATCTGAACTAAAGCCAAATGGATTCCCCGACCCCATCCTCCCCCAGTCGCCTGATCCATAAAAGAGAGTCCCCAGGTATCGTGAAGTTTTGACTTGCACACTTTAACTTCGGCTTGTTCACCATGTATAGGGCACAGTTTTCATGTCTGAAGCCGATTGCTTTGGTGATGTCTTAATTTAGGTTTGGGGTGTTGTTGTTATAAAAGGTTCTCAAGTGGCCAACAATCTTTACAAAACTCCAGGAGGAAAATGAAAAGGAGATTTGTCCATTTGGCACAAAAGCAAGAGACAGGATGGTGACTTTCCAGTAACCGCTGAGTGGAACTTAATCATCCTGCAATGATATGCTGTTGTTATTATTATAGAGCTGGATCCAGATTTAATCATGTTTAGAGGAGATGCTCTTAAATCAATGGGTCTTAAGTCAATCCTGACTAAATGTATACACTGCTGTATGATGTAGAGAAAACGGATAGGGAGAGTTCCCTATCTCACCCCCTCTCATCATACTAGAAGTGGGGATCATCTAATGAAGCTGATGGTGGGAGTTTTAGCATAAATCAAAGTATTTCTCTACAGATTGCATAGTTAAGCTATGGAATTTGCTGCCAGAAGATGAATCCATGGCCAACTTGGACAGCTTTAGAAAGGGATTAGGTACATTCCTGGTGTTGGATCCAAAGTTAATCATCTCTAGAGGCAATTAATTTTGTAGTCATTTGTTACATTTACACACTAGAGACAGACGTGGCTTTGCATAGCCCTTATATCAATACATTAAGCCTTCAAGCAAATTTGGTAGTTTAATAATGTATTCGTTTTATGTGCTTTTAATCAGTTTTATGCATTTTATATTTGATGTTGTTCCCTACTCAATCTGGAGGGATAGGCGGGTAATAAATAAATAATAATAATAATTATTATTATTATTATTATTTACACCGCTGCCAGACTTCAAACTGTATGGAGTGCAAAGCTATATGCTAAATTAGTAAAGTCTGCCCCCAGTGGCTGAAAATCTAACTGCAGGCTTCAACCACATGGACACACTTAAATTAATGAAAATTAATGCATTTTAAAAACAAAATAACCCTGAAGTACACATTCCCAGGGTCCCCTTAATATACATGCCACATTTCAAGTGTCTAGCTTTCACAGTCTTGGAGATATGGAAATGGCGGACAAACAGACGGACAGAGACACATCCTCTTTTATGATTATAGGTAATCAATTGGTAAAATGCATGAAGAAAATTTGCTCACTGCAGCACTGAATCATCATGCCAAGTTTGGTTGAAATCAATCAAATAATATTAAAGCTGTAAAACTTTTTTAAAAATGATTGGACACTAGGGTTGTTCACGGAACCGGATCTGGATTCTGAATCCGAAGAGGATTGGGGTGATCCGGACCTCCCAGATCTGGATCCGGATTGTTCCAGAACAATCCAGAGATCCGGGCCCATTGCCTTTCCAGGTCCCTGGGTGCTGGCTACACATATGTACCAATGTTTCTGTAATTTCCCACACATGACTACTTCCACTCGATGTGCAATGTCCCCAAGTTAGAACTTTTTATCTTTTAAAATAAAGAAGTTATAAACACTTCCTGATCATTTTTTCAAAAATTAATAGCCATTACACACATGCACCAATGTTTCTGGAATTTCCCACACATGACTACCTTCATCCCATCTGCAATGTCCCAAAGTTTCAACTTTCTATCTCTTAAAATAAAGAAGTTATAAGCACTTCCTGATCATTTTTCTAAAATTAATAGCCACTACACACATGTACCAATGTTTTTGGAATTTCCCACACAACTACCTACATCCCATCTGCAATGTCCCCAAGTTTCAACTTTCTGTCTTTTAAAATAAAGACGTTATAGCCCTTCCCCCCCCCCCATGCAAACCGATGGATTTTTTTTAAAAAATGGCATCCGGATCTCCAGATCGATCTGAATCTATCCAGATCAGGCCGATTCGATCTGGATTTGGGATCTGGATCCGGATCTGCACACAGCCCTACTCTATACCTATAAATTAGTATTTGCAAGTGATACGCAAATTGTCTTCTGCCTGCTCTTTTGGTGATGAATTTCCTCTTTGTAGCAATCCATATGTGGTCACCCTGCTAACTATCTAATATTTAATCTACTAAATATATTCAGATTTCTAGGACATTCTTTCAAATCAAAGGACATGTTCTAGAAAGGATTAGACTCTGGACTTATTTGTTTATTAGAAAGTAACCTCTGAGTGTGTTCCAAGAAGTTGCTAACCACATTCAGATGCACTAATCCCAGTGTGGGATTTTGCAATGCAGGGAGAAGAATCTCTCTCTCTCTCTCTCTCTCTCTCTCTCTCTCTCTTTCTCTCTCTCTCTCTCTCTCTCCGGATTCTCCAGTGAAATCGGCAGACTTTTTAGTGATGGATTTAAGGTGGTATGCCTTGAAATGTTGCTAACACACTAAACCATGTTGTTTAAGCATTTTGAGCTAAACATTATGGCTTAGGCTGAATTCGGATGACACAATAAGCAACTGGGGGGGGGGGGAACAACCGTCAGTTGTATTGACTATCGTGTCATCCAAATGTTGCCATAGTCAACTCAGCGCTGATCCTAATCCACACCACAGTTGATTATTTATTACCATGTTGTGTGGGGAGTGCCCCCTAGATGAACAACTGTAAAGTTGATTATTACCCCACCATTGACTATCGTGTCATCCGAATTCAGCCTTAGTGTGTCATGTGAACCATTCCTAACCATGGTGGCTACATAACCACGGTTTAAACACACTCACTAACCACTTGCTGCAAAGGGTTTAGCAGCCTAAAAATGGCTTAGCATGTTGTCTGAACAGGCCCTGTATGGGGTGATGATCTGGAATTAACACAGCAAACGCCAGACTGTGTCATCCCTTCCCCGCTGTACAGAAACAGATTTATGGGGCTCAGAGCAATGAGCAGGTAGCTAGTCAGCCAGGGGAGAAAAAGGGAGAGAGAGAGACAGAGAGAGAAGCTGCCTCCATGCACAAAAGCCTGCATTCCTAGGCACACTTGGGGCGGGGGGAAATCTCTTAAATTTTATCGGACTAAACTTTGAGTAAACATAGGTTCGTGGTTGATGTGTTCTTCATTTTCCTAAGCAGTGTAGCAGTTTAGAAATAAACACTCTAAGCAGGCACACCCTTATACCTAATGGCACTTTTGTGGTTCGGGTTTGTTTTCTGCATGTCCGGTTCTTTATTTATTTTCTTTAAAATGGTGCTTAAACTCATCATAAGAAGCGCATAATAGGCCACACCCTAGATAGCTCCAATACTTACGACCGGGTTTAGGAAGCTGCATTAACCTGAGTCAGACCATTAGTCCATTGTGGGGCAGACAGGAAGTAGTTCAGGATCTACTGTTAGATTTCCAAAGGGTTTTTTTTTTTTAACTTTGATTATTTTAAATGAGAGCAAGTAAAATGGTAAGAAAATGAATCTCTGGCATGGCTGGCCTGGTATTCATTGCTCATCTCTCAGCCTCGATGCCACCCATCTGTAAAATAGATGTACTAATTGGCTGCTTTTCACCAGGACTTTGTGCAGCTCTGCCCAATGATTTTAGAGTCTCGTGTTAGAATTCCTGATTGCTGGTAACGCGCATGGACATTTGTATCTATGCAGGGAGGCTGACGGCTCCAATGCCAGTGGGGTGGTGAATCCTCTCTGGGTTTCAGTCTGCACCTTGGATAGCGCCTTTAGAGTTCTGACTGGCTCTGAGTGAAACCCAGAGGGTATTCACAGCTCCACCGAAATTGGAGCCACCAACCTCCACTGGATCACCCTACAGGACCTCCAAAAGCCACGTAGACAGCCTCCTCCCACCCTCCACTCCTGTGATCTCATACACAAGGCCAAACCAAACACCAGCCTTTCTATAGGACCCTTGCCATGGTCTTGATTTTGCAGTTCAGGAAAGCAGGATGCTGCCAACCGAATATGCCTTTAGAGGGCCCAAAAAAGAAAGAAAGTGAGTGGTCCTTTTAGTTTAACCGGGATCACCCCCTTGTTATCAACCATGCTGACAGAAAGAATAAATAGGCAGCTCCCTGAACAGAATACAGGGAAGAATCTGCCAGTGTCAGTCCAGGGGGCTGTCTATATGTGGGGAAAGCCCTGCGGTGGCTTTGGATCTGTGCCGCATCAGTTAGATGACGCAGGCGCAGCTTCACAGCCACCATGGGACTTCCTCACGATGCTACATTTTGAAAAAGTCAGAGATTTATCCTGACTTTTTCAAACACAGCGACGTCAACACGGCATGTCCGCCATGTAACGTCACTCCACGGCCAATCCAATGTCAACCCCGGTCCAGAGCCTGGTGGAAGGCGACCAGCGATTGGTCGTCTTCCACCAAGAAGAGGGTGGGGATGGCTCCGGGACCAGGATGGCTGCCCAGAAACCCTGCACCCCCTCCTCGGCATCAGGATTACCCAATGTAGCCCCAGGAGAGGGAAAGCACAGGGTTGAAGAGGGAGGCAGTGCCAACCTGGCACCGTGAAGACATCCCCCAGAAACCTTTCCAAACTGTCGTGCCAACTCACTTGGCAAATGTGCAGCTCAGAATTGGAACTACTATTAATGGCTATACTGCCATCTCTCTCCTGGCCTGACTGAAGTCCAGCAGCCAAGATTTATCGCCATAGTAAAGAAATCTTAGTCCATCCATCACACACATGTACCCAATGGGTTGATAAATGAATCCCTTAAATCTGCATGCGCTGGTGTAGAGCCCGTGTCACCATGGGCTCTAGGACTCCTGCTCTGTTCCCACTTTGTTGTCCCTCAGCCCCCTTGCCACAGAAGGGCTCATGAATAATGTGGCTCATGCACAGTGAATCCCCCCTCTGAAATTCACCTGTGGCACAATCCTGCCCCCTCCCTCACACACCTCAATTGGCCACCTCCATCCCCTTCCCCGGCACCTACCTTCATGCCACACTGATTGCCCAAGCAGGGATGTCTATCCCTTTGGCAGAGGGGCTGCCCTCCCTGTCTGCCATGGAGGAAATTGATTTCAATTAAAGCTTGAGCTCTGAATGTTTTGAACTTCCAACAATTTCTGCATGGCTCAAGCTTCCGTTTGAAACAGAAATGAGCAAAATCGGTCTGGTAGTCCTCAAGTAATAATAAGCCTCCTAAGATTTCCATGTGAGAGAAACCATGTTTTTGAAGGAAAAGGCGTACTTGCTTTGTTTGAAGATGATCAGTGTCAGTTCCAGGGTTTTTGAGAAGGCGGCTTTGTCAAAATGCTCTCAGCAGAGACCTTCACTGAGTGCACGCACCACCCATTTCCTTGCCTCTCCTACTGACCCTACGGCAGACTGCCTCTCAGAGGGATAGGACAAGGCAAGGTCACTGCTCCTTCTACCCATTCTTTCCACTGCTTGCTCATTCAGAGGCCGAAGATATTTAGCAGCAGCAGGACCAGTAGTGTAGAGGGATTGGCAACGCCTTGGGACATGAGCCTCAGCAGGTAACCCAATAATACCAAACCTGTATCTCCAAATCACAAAACTAGAAGTTGCAGCCCTGCTATTTCACTTTCTGTCAAATTTCGTGCTCCTATCCAGAGATCACCAAAGTGAGATTTCTACTGGCTTGCTCAGCAGACCATTGATTTCTCAACCCTTATTATTAATTTTTGGTCTACTAGCTGATCTGAGTCCTGTAGTCTTTCTCCTAGTCAACAGTTGGGCTGCCTATGTGGGGCTGCCTTTGAAGACGGTTCAGAAGCTGCAGCTCATGCAAAGCACAACAGCCAGATTAACAACAGGGAGAAGAAGGTCCAAACATATAAGACCAGCTCTGGTCCAGTTGCACTGGTGGCTGTATGTTTCTGAACCCGATTCAAAGTGCTGGTTTTGATCTATAAAGCCTTACATGTACTTGAGACCACAATACCTGATGGAGCATCTGTCCAAACATTAACCAGTCCATACACTATGTTCAGCATCTGAGACCTTCCTCTGGTGCCTCCTCTGAGGAAGGCCCTGAAGGCAATAACAAGGAGAGGGACTTCTCAGTGGTGGCCCCCTGATGATGGATCCCCAACAAGGACCACCTGATGCCAACATTGTTATTTTTTCAGTGCCAGGTTAAAACCTTTTTCTTTTCTCAGGCATTTGGCTGCATATGATGAGTTTTAATCAGGTCCTGGATTTGTTTTATGGTTGATTGCTTGAAGTTGATTTTAGATATGTGTTGAGTGGTGTTTTTTTTTTAATGTAAATGGTTTTAAAACTTTGTATGCTGTATTTTTAATGGTTTCTAACCTTTGTAAAATGCCCAAAGAGCTTCACCTATTGGGCAGTATAGAAATAATGATGATGATAATAATAACAAAAACAAAAACAATAATAATAGAAAAAGCTGGATAGTAGAAAGCTCTAATCTAATTCTAATTCTGTTTTTCTCCCCCACCCCTTTCAACTCTTTAGGGTTTGAGATGGTTCTTGACAAAGGTATGATCAGAAACTTGACATGCAATGACACTATTGATGAATTCCGCGATCAGGTGTACTCGACCACATACACTATCATCTGTGTACTGGGATTCATAGGGAATGGCTTTGTGTTGTGTGTCCTTATAAGGACATACCACCAGAAGACAGCATTCCAGATGTACATGCTCAATCTGGCGCTTTCAGACTTGCTCTTCGTATGCACACTGCCTCTGCGAGTGGTCTACTATGTGTACAAAGGCAACTGGTTCTTGGGTGACTTCCTGTGCCGGATCAGTTCGTATGCCATGTACGTCAACTTGTATTGTAGCATCCTGTTCATGACAGCGATGAGTTTCTTCCGTTGCATCGCCATCGTTTTCCCCATCCAGAGCATCCATTTTATAAACGAGAAAAAGGCCAAGTTGGTCTGCATTGCCATTTGGATCTTTGTGACACTCACGAGCTCCCCATTTTTAATGAGAGGCTCCTCCTATGACGAGGACACAAAAAAGATGAAATGCTTCGAACCGCCACCCGTCGAGGCGATGCTAAAGGTGATGGTCCTCCATTACATTGCTTTATTTATGGGCTTCGTTTTCCCCTTTATCATCATCGCCGTCTGCTACACCATGATCATAAGGACCTTGTTGAAGAACTCCTTGCACAAGGAAGAAGCATCCCGTAAAAAGGCAATCTGGATGATCGTCATCGTGACCATGGTGTTCCTGATCAGTTTCACTCCCTATCACATCCAACGCACCATCCACATCCATTTTATGAGAGCAGACAAAACCTGCGAGGAACTCCTCCGTATGCAGAAATCCGTGGTGATCACTCTTTCTCTCGCGGCTTTCAACTGCTGTTTTGACCCACTTCTCTATTTCTTTTCCGGAAACAACTTTCGTAAGAGGCTTTCAACTTTCCGGAAGGGTTCTGCCTCCAGCGTCTTGCAGTCGCACAGGAGAAACTTCTCCTTGAAGGATGCTGAGGATGAACCAGCTCACAAAAAGGCACTCGCGGAGATGGAATGAAAAACTTTCCCCTGGGCAGAAGCTGCGCCAGTTTTGGTGGGGCGAGAAGTTAGAAGAACTTGCGTGTTGTACCTCGAACGTTGTAATGCGAAGCAACCAGGACCTGGTACCGGCGTGACATCACACAATGACCACCACAGCAGTCATGCTGGCCTGAGGTGCGGAGCATGCATCTCAGTGGAGCATCCATGCACGTTGGTGGCATAACTGCGACATGGGAAGATGTAAAGTGTACATGTCAATTGCACCCTGGTGCACACAGTTCTTGCATATATTATTTTTTATGTATATATCCTAGAATGTCTGTGCATGCGCACATCTCTGCAGGTCAGCTGTATAAGAGGCTTGTGCCCTATTCAAGTGTTATACCCCAATGAGGAAAAGCAATGCATGTATGGGGCATGGGACCGCATGTACCAGGCCCAATCCAACACCCCTATCCTGCATTGTGGGAAGTCTGAAGGGGTTTTCTAATTCTGTGTGCGTTTGCTTGAACATGAGTCGAAGCCTCTGTGTCATCAGCAACTCTCTTTACAAGGGCTCTTGAGTGCTCAGAGGTTCTTGTTCAGAACAAGTAGGGCAGGGAGTCCCAGTTCAGGCACAACGTCTGATCAGAGCTAAGGTGGATGGTGTGGAAACCATGCAAAGGAGAACATCATGGGTTAGGGTTAGGCTCTCCCACACTAGAGGCCTTCAAGAGGCAGCTGAACAACCATCTGCCAGGGATGCTTTAAGGTGGATTCCTGCATTGAGCAAGGGGTTGGACTCGATGGCCTTATAGGCCCCTTCCAACCCTACAATTCCATGATTCTATGACTAGGCATGGTTTGATACTAGAGAAATTAGCCGACTGAATTCACCCGTAATTCACCCGTAACTGACTCTTGCCAAAGAGAAGCTAAACAAATGACTCCAAGCTGAGTCATCTGGTTCTTGAGAAGCGGACTGTATATAGAGAGGCTGGCTAAGTCTTGGCTTTCGCGGGATAAGAAACAAGAGTGAACTGAACATCCAATTGAGTTGTCGGGGGGCGGGGGGAAGCCATCTGTCAGAAGTTTGGAAAAGATGGTGCTAGAGAGTACCAATGCTAGAATATATATAAAGAGAGAGAACTGGCTATTATAGAGCATCATCAGATGAGCGTTTTATCGCACGCTTGCTACAGCTCCCTTACGGATGTCCTTGTGTCATTTAGACGACGTCCGCCTCCCGCGTGCCTCCCGCTCCTTCCGCTTGTTTTTCCGTTGCAAAATAGACCCCTTTTAATCTGACTTTTTTTTTTAAATGAATGCGACACCATTTCCTGCTGTGTGCAGGACAAGCCACACGATATAAATGGTCCCTGACTGGGCCATGCGGTCGCTGCTGCTTCCTCTTTCTCTCCCTGTGTAACAGCAGCAGGAGGCCATAGCGATGGTAGGGAAATGCAAAAATTCATAGAGAGAGGAAAGTGGGGTCTCCATCAAAAGGTTGCTACGTGGCCCTAGGCCAAAACTACACTAAGCAGGATATAGCGGTTTGAAAGCGGTACAAAAGTGGTATATAAAAGGCAGGAGCCACACTACTGCTTTATAGCGGTATTGAAGTGCCCTGACAACTGTTGGGGTCCATAGACACATACCTTATACCACTTTCATAGTGCTATATCCTGCTTGGTGTAGATCTGGCCCTAGTCCCCAGTACAGCAGTAGGAGAATGTTTTCAGCCCAAGCACAACATTTTAAAACAGGAAAGGTCTTTGAAGCCACATTCCATCAGGGGGGGGGGGGGCAATGCCAAGTGTGTGGGGCCAAAGGTGATTATTATTACTGATTTTAAGCCGACTCAGAAGTCATCAGGACAGGGCTTCTGCGTTTCCACTCAGAAGAACGCAGGAGTGAATCATACAGCAGCATTTTCAAATAGCGTCCTAGCCACCAAGATGCTGCGTGTCGACTGGCAAGCAAGCAGCTCCCTCGCCCTGCAAAATGCCCACTTCAGTTCTGTGCAACAGGCCGGCCAGCCTGGCAAATCTGCAGCTCCAAATCATTTGCAACAGCTCAACACTTTGCAGGGCGTTTAGCATTTCATTGGCTTTAAATGCCTTTCTTATCTCCGAGAAGTGATCACACCCAAAGAAGCTTGCAGGGCAGATGGAACAGGCCAAGTTTCACACCCAAAGAAGCTTGCAGGGCAGATGGAACAGGCCAAGTTCGGGAAGTGGCTGCAAATCCCAAGCCTGAGTATTTTATAGCTATAGTAGATGGGGGTGAGTGGCGGGGTGGGAGGTGTTCATCTGGAACAGGAGTGGGGAAGCAGGGGACTTTTCATTTTTGTTGGATTCATCTGACTCACAAGTTCTGGAGATGGGATTTTTTTGGCCTCCTATTCATGTGGGGCAGGAAGTTTCCCTTTCTGAATGCAGCTGCAGAGTTAAGAAGTTACTGCCTTTACAATAGAAATCACCCTCACCTGCCCACACATACACTCTCTCCTGTAATTAATTAATTTGGAAAAAAAAACATGGGGGACCTCTGGCCCACAGACCCCATTTGGCTTGCCAGGCTGGCCCACCTGGGCCACAGGGCCTCAGACAAGACCCTTCTCCCTCCCCAAAGGCACACCACCTGAAGTGGAGTGATGAGAACAATACCTGCTGGAAACCAGATGATGTCAGTGGGCGTCCAGCCCCCAGAGGGCCAGAGGAGTCATCCAACCCCCTCCCCAATTATAGCTGGACACCCCTGATGTAGCTACACTCTGCACATTGAAGGTAATGTGCATTTAGGGCCCTGAACCTCCATCATTTTGATACATCCTGGATGCTTACGGGGCCGTCTTTGATTTGCCTGTTTGTTTTCTCACTGCATTTTAATTTTAAATTTATCAACTTTGTCTCTTTAGTATGTAAAATAAAATCCACTACTTTTATTTTTTTACTGGTGGGGGTGGGGCTCTTGCTTCTAAACTGATCGGCACTCAGCCACCTGAGTTTGCAGTTAGAGGAAATGAGGTTCATCAATACTGAGGAACATATAAACGGTTAGTCCGTGAGTGGGGTAACTTGTGGCTCTCCAGGTGTTTTGGCCTGCAACTGCTATGATCCCATTGTTGATGCTGTCTGGGGTTGATGGGAGTTGTAGGTCAAAATGTCTGGAGACCACACGTTGCCTATTCTATTCTGGCTGTCCACAGCTGTCCAAGTTCTTAGGGTGAGGTTTTCACCAGCCTCGTTACTGGAGATGTGTTGTGAACTGAAGCTAAAAGCCATTGCATGCTAAGCATATGCTGAGCTCCAATCCTCCATTAAGAAGAGGAAAGTGATGCGGCAGTAACACTTCAAAGCCCTGAACAGCCAGTAAGGGGCAGCAGCTAACTCTTACAGGGTCTCCATTCCTACTAAAGAGAAGACTGAGGGGAGACACGATAGCACTCTTCAAATACTTGAAAGGTTGCCACACAGAAGAGGGCCAGGATCTCTTCTCGATCATCCCAAAGTGTGGGACATGGAATAATGGGCTCAAGTTACAGGAAACCAGATTCCAGCTGGACATCAGGAAAAACTTCCTGACTGTTAGAGCAGTACAACAATGGAACCAATGACCTAGGGAGTTTGTGGGCTCTCCCACACTAGAGGCATTCAAGAGGCAGCTGGACAGGTATGCTTTAAGGTGGATTCCTGCATTGAGCAGGGGTTGGACTCGATGGCCTTATAGGCCCTTTTCAAATCTACTATTCTATGATTCTAAATTTCCCACATTGTAGCTATGGAAAATACTGTCTTGTTCTCTGATTTTGGTGGGGCTGTGAATCCGTTCTGGGTTTCAATCAGAACTCTCAAGAAGCTATCCAAGGTGCTGAACCCTAGCCCCCCCAAAATGGGTTCAGCATCTTGGATAATTCCTTGAGAGTTCTGGCTGGTTCTGACTAAAACCCAGAGTGGAATTACAGCCCCTCTGATATCGGACCCACAAGCATCCACTGGCAAAATGTACTCAGTGGGGCAGGGGTCCACTCTGCAGATGTGCAGGAGGGCCCCAAACTCAGCAGAGCTCTTACATGGCTATCGATTCCATGGCCTAAAATTACCTAACTGTGTCACTGAATGTATTGCGTGAGAATCTGCAATACATTGTAAGTGGCATTGTTTTCAAATCTGTGAAATCCCAGGGAACGATGGACCCTGGAATATGATTTAACATCACACAAAATGTTGGCATTAAACCATGTTCCAGATGAAATTAATTTTAGGATCATTCTATCCTCCCCTTGTCTGTCAATGGTTTTGAAGAGAGCAGCAGAGAAGAGAGTAGAGATTGAGAGCTTTTCTACAGGTGCCTGTTAACCCGCTATATTTACTTTTGGTTTCACTGCAGAGTTGAGATCTGAGCCCTACACAGAGTGTTTTGTTCCTGCTTTTCCATTACATAACCTCTAGGTGGCACCATGGTATAGTGAAATAGCTCAATTGTACAAGTGAAAAAGGTATATTCTTTTGCTTTCACACAAAAAAAATACATTTTCCCTGCTCTAAAAAAAAAAAAACCTCGCAGAAAGTGTTGCTTAAAAACGGAAGCGAAATTGAAAGTTTGTGTCACCATCTAAAGAACCTGTAAATAGCCATGAGTATGGAATGATGAACCCACAATAAATGCCTTGTGTAGAAAAGCTCTGGGAGTGAGAGTAATGGGTAGAGATATAAAGTAGCAAGTCTAATTTCATCTTATCCAAACATCTGACTTGTCTGCCACACAATGCCTTCATCCCATGCAGGGCCAGCCCAAGACGCTTTGCTGCCTGAGGCAAAGGACAAGACAGCATCCCATCTGGAGCCGGCCATATCATTAGGCACTGTGAGGCAGTTGCTTCAGGTGGCAGATACTGGGTGGCGGTGGCAAGGTCTTGAGATAGAGAGAGCTGTGTACCACATGTATGGCTTGCCCTGCCTGCTGCCTCAGATGCAGTGGAGGATGCCATTACATCTCCTGTATTGAAGTCAAATTCAACTCTTAATTCAGTTCAGTCGGCTTTTGTGCATGGAATGGAAAGAGGCGCCATCTTGTCCTTTGCTGCAGGTGGCAAAATGTCTTGGGCCAGGCCTGACACATACACCCTTCATTCCACCTACAGAAGCCAGCAGGACTGGCAGTTGACTCTTACTTGGACACTAGTGATGGGACAGCATCCTCCAGAGGGCAGCATGTTACCATAGAGGGATGCAGGCTGTCTGGAATATACAGCTCTGGGTGCGAGAGCAACAGTTAGAGACATAAAGTAGCAGAAGGGAATGGGCAGGAGACAGCCACCACTGTTCCCTCCACAAAGCCAGGCATTTGTCACCGTGGGGTGACTGCCCTCAAGGCTTCCCTGGCACAAAGTTTAGATCAGGGGACAGGGGCCAAGATCAGACCAGCTTGAGTTTCTGGCCCTCCAAAGTTTGTCAGAAGGCCATGCCCCCTTCCCTAGATCCCTCCCCCTTTCTCCACCACAATCATTTGCTGGGTTCCCAGCTTTTGTGCAAGTTTTTTCCCCCATTCTGAAAGGTTGAAATGTTTCTCCTAAGGCTCAGGGCTTCTTTAAATGAGCAATTTATAATATGCTCAGGACTGGCCACTCACAGAAGTTTGCGGGTAATTTTGCCGATGTCACAAGCCTCCTGCATGTCTCCTGCTCCTTCCCTTGGTTATTCCACTTAAAATAAACGTTGGAAAATCTGATTCTTCTGAAATATCCTGATTCTTCCTGCCATGTACAGTCGAAGTTGTACTACAAAACAGCCACTGGAGGACGCTGTCCCATTCAACTATAGGAGTTGGGAAATGTTCAATAACAGACCATGTGGTCGCTGCTCTCCTCCCCTGAATTTAGCTCGTTTCAAATGTGGAAGAGAAGCAGGAGGCAAACTGTTGGTTAGCAAACACGATTTCTCGTTAATCTAAACAGATTCTTAATTACTGGCATTAAGCGCTTTCAGCTAAACTATGCAGGCATTTCAGGCTCTGCGCCTTTTCCCTTCAGCCCTGCCTACTATTGGAATATGTCCAATAGTTCTTCTCCGAAATTGAATTCAGATCTTGGGCTAAAAGAGGTTCACCCCCACCCCCACCGGTTTAGATGAGCGGGTCCATCAGCCTCATGAGCATTCTTTTAAAAATCCCAAGAGACAGAATTGCAGAACGACAGCGGAAGCTGACATAAATCTGAGTGAACAGTTAACACACAGTGGGGGTGGAAACAGCCAGTGGGGAAAAAGGCGTACATTCCTTAGGTGCTCAGGGGGTTACAGTGAAGCAGCCACAGAAAACGCAGCTTGCCAGTGGACTAATGTAAACAGTCTCAGAATCTTCCAACAAGGCCTTTGGGCAAACTTTTGAGACATTATTAATCGCCATGCCAGTGGGAAATGTAAACACTTGCCATGGTGGGAATCAACAGAGCTTCTGCAAATTGGGGAGAAGAGAAGGGGAAAGAGAAGGCTGAGTGTGTTCTGAATCCGCAAAGAGGGGATGCTATTTCACAGTTGCGCGGGAGTCAATAAAACCCCTCCCTTATATGCCCAGCACTATAAAGATGCTAAGTATTATTTAAGGTTAAGCCTCCAGGGAGATCAAGCCTTGACTCATTTCTCTTCCAATCCCCAGAGTCAGGGTCCAATCAAGGTGATTTAGGAGCAGTCTGCAAACGGAGCACTTGCCTCCTCCAGAGAAATAAGCTAGGCAACCTTAGTAGAGGAGCAGCTGTACAAAGCATTTGGGGTTATTATTATTTTTAGAAGTGCGTTTCTAGTTGCCTGTGTTGTTTCAAACAGCGCTAGAGTAGAAGCCACAGTGTATTGTCAAACGTAAAGCCTGCACACAAACATATAGCGTTGGTTCTTGTTGCGATGTTGAATACACATTTCTGTATGTAGCATTTTCTCTCTCCCTTTCTTTTGTGGGAGAGGAGGGCTTGTAAAAGGAGTGCAAATTATTAAAGCTGTGAGGAAAGGTGTGTCATTCGTACCTGTGGCTGTTTGTACTTACCGAACGATGGGAGAGAATGAAATTGAGACACGCCGGAAATGGATTTTGCTGCCCGCGTTCGGTCGCCAAGAGTTTGCTGCAAGAAGAAAGCAATAACAAACACGGGAAAGGTGCATTTCCAGAGGTGTCAGGAGTTACTGGGGCTAGAAGCAGGAGCCAGTTAATTTGTACAGAGCTGGTTTTCCCCCAGTGGCAAAAATGTTGTTGAAAAGGAAGAAAAGAGAGAGAAATATACACCACTGGCCATGGAAGTCAAAGAACTATGGCAACAGGAAAAGGTCACAATTATTCCATTAGTCACATCAAAAAAATTATACAGAAAATCTTCAGAAGTTGGGCTTACCAGAATACATCCACACCAATATTCAGAAAGCAGTCATAATTAAAACAGGAATCAATAAAACATGAATCAATAAAAGACAGCATGACTTGGCAAAGGCCATCATGTCCGTCTAGAAAAACCACCATGAGCGAGAAAGAGATAACATAATAATACCAGAAATGAGACCCCCTTGGCTACCTCCTCTGGTTAAAAGGTAAGTGAAACCCTGCCCTCCTCCCCAGTGAGAAAATGCTTTGAAATTCTCCTCCTCCCCAGACTCTCGCTGGACCAAAAAACTAAGTTCTTCTGTCCAGATCAGTTATGTAACACCAGCAGAAGACGAGGAACAAACTTTTATCAAACAAGCATCCATAAAAATGGTGTCCGTACACGTGCTCACATACTGAACTACAGTTACGATTGCAAAGCCATTTGGGTGTTTTCTATTTACATCCCGGATCCTTGCACTGTGCTATGATCCTGATCCAAAGAAGAAGACTCCTCTCAGAGCTGAAAGCAAAATGTTATCTCTTCAAATAACAAGCTGGAATAAAGGGAAAGCCTTGGGGGACACTATGAAATGTGTGTGGTCATGCATTCTTTCTTAGCACCATTAAGTCTGGAAACATACACAGCATAAATCTCATCAGTATGGCGTGTTCATACACAGTCATTGAGGGCAAGCGCTGCTCTTCTTATAATTATAAAATGCTTGAAATATGGATAAAAGAAGATGGACATGAACTTTCGTTCAGTCCTTACTTATTAGGGCATAGCTACACTACGGACATCCAGGCAGCCAGGGAACCGTGGGAGCTGTGGTTCTCTAAAAGGCGGTCTGGCAGTCTGTCATAAGATTTTCAGCACCCTGACAAAATATTGCATCAATTGTTTGGAAGAGGCTAAGACAGCCAACATAGCAAACCCATAGGGACAAGAAGGAGAGAGTCCAAGGCAGAAGAACTGCCAACTCCAAAGGGGGTGGTGGTCTTGTCTGAGGGTTTCTTTTTTCTTTGGTGGCTGTTCTATGACCCCCCCCCCCTTTTCTTTCATATCAGTCTTAATAGGACAGAAAATAAGTTCACCAGGGCTGGCCAACCACTGCCCACCCCCAATTCCAGGAATATGTTGGAAGAACAGGAGGGCTTTGGATCCAAGGGAGGTGGATGGCAGAAGGGGGTGCCCCATTTTTGTCATTACTGCCATCAGAATAGGGTTTCTGTGTCTGCAGCAGGTAGGCTTAAATGGGTAGGACCACCTTCTCCACCTATAGGGATGTACAGATTTTTTTAAATCCATCCCATCTGCATTTCACAGATTGCCAGGCATCTTTCAACTCATCATCCACTCATTGATGGAAACTGATTTTTTTTTTAGAACTGTACAAGAATTCCGTTCCACTAATGCTCATTCATACAGGTGCAAATCCCAAAATATTTTTTTTAAAAAAACTGGTCTGAAATTCTGAGGAATCCTTAGCATTTTGGAAAAGCTTGGTCCACTGTGGAATCTGTAGCTCAGATGCACAGAAATTCAAACTCATTTGAATCAACTGCAGATTTCTCTGACATTCCTATCCACCTGCAGACATCTCTCTCCTCATCTCCAGAGACCATAGCATCACAGCCTAAATCAGTATGAAACTAATAAGTATAGATCTATCTATGTAGCCTGCTCCTGAGTTTCAGTGGCACTTAAGGCCAAGCAAGATGTGACTTTCATTCTATGAATGCAAATAATGCACATATTTATTTATGTATGTACATTGCAGTCAAAGCGGAGCCTGAGCATTATTAGAACCACAAGAAGTGAAGAGGAAGAATTTAATACGTGTGGATTTGTTAGTTTGTTTTTTCCCGTGCTGTGGTCCTGATGAACCCCACCCATGAATTGCTATCAGCAACAGGAGGAAAGCCATATTACAGCTGGGGTGGGGTGATTTTCATTGGGACCATGGAAGAGGGGGAGATTAAACTCGCCCTCTTCACACCCATGTGCCCTGTTCCCACCATATGTCATGCCCCGATGAGGAATCCTCAGAGGAAAAGCTGGGACTCCCAGAAACTGAGGGTACCCCAAATCAGTCACTGTCATCAGACCAGAAAGAAGTGGGCTCCTAAGGCTGAGCAACCCCTCCCAGGAGTGTCATTGTCTCAAGTGACAGGCTAGTAGGACTCCTGTGAGAAGGAGTGCTTGCTTGCACAGAAGGACTCCTCAGGAGGAAGTGACTCCTCGTAAGTAAAGCTCTGACCAGAGAGTTCTAATGTACTGCAGGGGCGTAAACTATGCGGGGGCTCTTGGATTTCTGGGGTATGCAATGCCCAACCAGTTAATATCAGTAACTTCACAGCCTGGCTGGCAGCTGTGCATATCCTGAATGTATTTCTTCTCCTTTGTGTTTTGTTTAGTTACCTACCCTTCAATGCTCCCTCTGGTTAGCTATAATAAATTTGTTTTAATTCATAAAAAGTGTTTGTTGCTTTTTTAAAAAAAATCTAGGACTTCAACCTGGATGGTGTATTGTATAGGGGCGTCATCACATGTGGAGTTTGATGTACACCTGCTGTGACTTTGATCCACTTTTTCAGCACTGGACTTGCTCAGGGTGGGAGAACAGCAGGACGGGGACGACATCATGCGAGTCCAGTGCTGAAAAAGTGGATCAAAGTAACTGCAGGTGTGCATCAAACCCCACGTGTGATGACGCTCTAGGACTATGGATGGTGGGGTAGTGTGCAAGCTATCATAATATCATAATTAAAATGTAATGTTTTTCTTGAGTACTGGTTATTTTAATATGTAGCTTTAAACACTCTAGGATCCATTGATGAAGGATGGTTTCCAGAAATAGAAATATATACATAAATGTAAACAAATTCGCCTAGTTCCCTTTCCCAGGTTTAGCCCCATGCCCCCTCCCAGGAAAATGACCCCTGATGTACTGCAGCTGAGTCCTAGGTGGGGCTCAGCAGCATTTAGTGTCAAAAGCCTTCAGCGTCTGCCTAGCCAGTTCTGGAAAGAACTGCTTTACTTGCTCTTGCTACTTGTATCTTGTTTACTTGACCTTGCCTTGATTGAACCTTTGTGCTACTGGCTCAGGACTCTTGCTTGACTCTGCTTCTTGGACTGTGTATGCTATCTGACTCTTTATCTGGGTTTTGACCTTGGCTGCTCCTCTCTTTTGCATTTCTCCCTCTTGCCTGATAAAACTCTGCCTTTGATCACTGCCTACTCATTGACTTGGTTTTGGGTTGCCCCTTAGTTTAACCTGAGCCTGATCCAGCCATAGCAGGAGACCACAGCAATTTTTGCAGTGGTGCTGGTGGGGGAATGTATACAAAAATGGCAAAGGTTCTGGACCCATGATGGAGATACGGTTCAACACCTTAGATAGCATCTTTAGGCTTCTAGCTGGTTGTAACTAAATCCAGAATGGAGTCTATGCCCCTCTGAAATCGGAGCCACCAGCCTCCCCTGATTGCAGGAGGGCTTCTTTCATGTGACTTTCCTCTAAGGGGAGACATTAGATTTTTGGCTAGCATGTGTCTGCCTGTCAGTCAGGGGATGGGGCTTGTGCATTTCATTTATACCCATTTATAGGGTGACCATATGAAAAGGAGGACAGGGCTCCTTTATCTTTAACAGTTTTATTGAAAAGGGAATTTCAGCAGGTGTCATCTGTATGCATGCAGCACCTGCTGAAATTCCCTCTTTATCCCAACAGTTAAAGCTGCAGGAGCCCTGTCCCCTTTTCTATCTGGTCACACTAGGCAGGGCTCCTGCAGGTTTAACTGTTGGGATAAAGAAGGAATTTCACCCGGTGCTGCATGCATACGAATGACACCAGCTGAAATTCCTGTTTCTATGCAACTGTTAAAGATGCAGGAGCCATGTTCTCCTTTTCATGTGGTCACCCTACATTTACAGTCACCCTATAACTTGAGCATTGAAGACCATTGATCAACCCAGGCCCAACACCCAAACCTGGCATCTTTAGGCAACTGCTGAGGCTCCATCTCTTTGCCTGGGCCCAATACTAAAGCACGACCCTAAAACCAACATTATCCTTTTTGTAATGCTCTCATTATTGCCGGGCATCTGGGTCTAGCTGCCATTTTAATTCCCCGCTCTAGCGCGCCAAAACATTGCAAGCCTTATGGGACCTTAAAACACCAGCTGTTTAGAAAACTGTTGCCTGCCAGGGCCCACCAATGGAAAAATGGGGCACCAGAGGGTATTGTGCTTAGGGAAAAAACCAAGTCCTACCTTAACAGCTTTTTTCATTCATCAGTGAATCGTGCAAGGGAATAAATAGCAGACATAGATTTAATATCGTTATAGCTGAATTGGATCCTGGTGTGGAGGATTCAGTAGCTGTTGATTCCTGTGTTTAATGCAGTACTCAGTTAACATCCTAGCCTGTAGATCAGAGGATTCTGGGAAATGTTACTAAAGACCCGGTACACATCTGGAAAAAGCCTGTTAGCTTTAAAAGCTGCCCAGTACTCCATCGTGAAGCTAGGGGGTGCTGCAACACAAGGTCAGTCTCTTGCGATTTACTACGTGGCACTCTCTCCTTGAATAGGAACTCCATTGGCGCAGAGTATTTGGAAAGGCTGCACTGGTGGAGATTTCTTACCCATTGCCATTCGGGATCCCATGACGCCTTTCCAAATGAGGAGCGAGTCAGCCTGGAGCACTAGCCATGTTTGATAGATAGCAAACTGCTTTGCAAATGTTCTGGCTGCATTCAGATAGATATGTTTAAAAAGCCTACTGCCATACCACCCTGAACATGCCTGATCTCAGAAGCTAAGCAGGGTCAGGCATGGTTATTACTTAGATGGGAGACCGCCTGGGAATATCGAGTGCATAGGCTTAGGCCGGCTTAGCCTAACAAGTGTCTTCTCTATCATGCCAGCTGAGAGCCTCCTCCTTCCTGCCACCAACTGTCACTGCTGAGGCCATTGGAGGGAGAGGAAGCAGCGGCCCATCCACTGTACCCAGGGTCAGATTAAGACATGCTAAGGCCCTAAGCCATGTCAAGATTCAGAGGCCCCATACCATAAAAATAAAGAGGAAAAAATGTATTACATTATAGCAGAAAGAGTAATAAAAGGGTATCACCCAGTGTTCGGGGATACTTGTAGTTAAACTTGAACTTCTTTTAAACTGGCTCTTCTTGGTGCTTCTTGCCTCCAATAATGCTGTGTTGCCACACTTTCCCTCTATATAAAGCAACCCTGCTGAAAGTCACGCCAGACTTTCCAACATATTTAAGCAAAGCGATTTCATCTTAGTTATCATACACCTTAGTCACCTCCAATGTATTTAGGGGGCCCTCATAATATGAGGCTCTAAGCCATGGGTTACTTAGCTTGTTCCTAAATCTGGCACTGACTGTGCCCGTGACTTGCAGAACTTTGCAACTAAGAATCCTAGTGCCTGAATCGGCTTTTTTCCCCCTCCTCCCTACCAATCCCCTTTCTTTTTTTATTGTAAGACTGCGGGGATGGACTACCTCATCTCTTATCTTTGCAAAATGACTTGGGAGCCTTTTTGGCTAAAGGGTGGGATAAAAATGCTAGAAATAAATAATAATTCATACTAATTTGGGTTCATGAGACACATTTTCAAAATCTGCACTCGGGCAATAGCTTTCATTGGGGTTGCCCACAATGTTACCAAAGAGCAAACAAGTGTTTGAATCCTCCAAAACTCTTCATCAGGCTGGATGTTAAAAAACAAAACAAGACACTTCAGGGAAAATGGAGAGAGAGAAAATACTGGCTTGGTGCTGGAGCCACAACATCTACATTTAACCACAGGCTTTAGATATACAGTAGAGTGTAGAAGCAAATTGCAAACTTAATTCAACTAGGCTTACTTAGACTAGCTCAAGGATGGGAAATGCCTGGCCTTCTAGATGTTGTTGGACTACAGCTCCCATCAGCACTTAGCCAGCATAGCCAATGGTGAGACATCATGGGAGTTGCAGTCCAGCAGCTGGAGAGCTATATGATTCCCATCCCTGGACTAGGTGTTTGTAGTACTGAATGAGGGTTCGCATCTTTCTTTCTGACAAGTTCCTCATCTTTAACAGCCTATGCCAGGCAGGTAGAACATGGTCCTCACTCTGATGGGTACAACTGTACATATTGAATTTGGGCAGTGCAGCTGGATGAGAATATCGTTTTGGTTCCATTTTGGAAATTACCCCAAATTTGTTAATTTCATCATATGCACAGTGGAAAGAACTTGAAATTAAAAAACAACAACACTGGCATATTCATCTATCCCTACCGATTGACACTTTTTATCACTGCCACTAGTAGAAAGGCACACCATTTGATTGCATTGTGATTCTTTGTTGATGACTTCTCTGATTGCCTGACATATTTCGTGAATGCAGTTCATGAGTTGGTTTCAGCCTGACACTGTGAAACTGACACCTGCTATGAGAACAGGAAAATCTCTTTGACTTTTCTGGAGAGCTATGAACTAGTCTTCTCTTTGCAAAATGAAAGCAAGTCATCTTTCTGTTTCCTGAGGAGCAAAACCAAGCCTATTATTATCATCATCATCATCATCATCATCATCATCGGAGGCTGGTCGCTCCTATTTCTGTGTGACTATGAACTTGCTCTGGGTTTCAGTCAAAGCGCTAAAGCAGCTATCCAGAGGTGTGAATCTTCTCCCCCCCCCAAAAAAAATGGGTTCAGCACCTTGGATAGCTCATGTAGAGTTCTGACTAGGAACATCATCACACGGGAAAATCACGATTGCTTACCGTTGCTTCTCCGCCCACGTTTTTGTCCCTCATTACTTCCTCTTTTGAAAGAGGAAGTAAACAACTTGCATGTGGCCCATTCAGTGGGCAATTTTGATCCCGCTGCTTCTCCTGCACACTGCAGGACATGGGGCAACTTCCATCTTTAAGTTGGACTTACTGGGGTGTTTTTTGGTCAAGTGAAGAAGGCTAGAAGGGGTGGGAGGCGCACGGGAGGCAGATGACAACATGAAAGGGATCTGCGAAAATCCCTGGGTGCCCAGTAACGAGCATGCAATAAAATGCTCGTCTGATGGAGCTTGTCAGGTATAACTCTCCTGCAAGGCTAGGGAGGCATTGCAGGGTTTTAAGTAGATTTAAGGAGAACTTGTTTAGAATGTCAATGTCTCTGCAAACTTATCTCTGTCTGAGTTTTCTCACGGGAGTAGCTCTCTCATTCCCTGTCATGGCCTTGATGCTCTAAAGGTTTCCCTGGGAACCTGAAAGATGGGGGGCCCACTTGTGGAAGGAGTCACTCAGATTGTAGCATCATCTTAGCGGGTTGAGCAGTGGCGCCCTATTGGCACTTAGACATGATTTACAGGCCACAGGTCCTGTCAAGTGGCTTTGGACAGGCCATGCCTCCGTTTATAAGTGGGGGAGGGGGCAAAGCTGAAGAGCTTTGCTAGGTTCATCTTTCGACGCAAGGCCTGACATCCCTCCCTGTTTGGATTCATCTCCATGTGGGACTTTGAAAGCACTCTGTACATGGTCTCTCTTCTATTTGGACTTTGGATTTCTAAGGACTGTGCCATGAAAAGTACTGTGAGGCTTTTCATAGCCTTGAACTTGCATTTGCTGTGAATTGTGTGTTTTCCTGGTCAGCTCAGCATTTGGCTGGCTAGGTTTGACTATACATTATTTTTTCCCTGCCAGACTCAGGTGGCAGGGAGTTGCCGGTGCTAAGCAGAAGCACAGGTCTCCTGTGCCTGAGATTTTACCCTTCCTGTGATCTTGTAGGCGTTGGCCATGCCCCCTGAGTTACCAGCATACGTGGCATTTGGAGTAGCTCCCTTGGGATGGTTTGTTAAGCCTTTCAAGAATGCCCCCTCCCCATTGATTGCCTGAAGGATCATATCAAGATTGGACCCTAAAGCTTTCTGACCATCAGTCAGCTTTAAGTGTTTTGGAGGATGTAACTATTAAACTTTTTACCGTGGGAGTCCTTCAATCAGAGAAGTCTCACTGATGTTAGTGTCTCGTGTCAATTTGCCAGCATATGTGAATGCCAGAGGGAATAAGCATGCACACGACAGAGCTCTAGGTCTGACTGAAACTTGGAGCAGATTTACAGACCCACCTAAATCGGAGCCACCAGCCCCATTGATAATTATTGTGGCTATTTTTTATATGATATATCTATGCTTTGTTTCAACATCTGTTGTTTCCTTGGAGAAATGTCTTGGGCATAAAGTTTGCTAGTCCAATGAGAATGGGGGAAAGTTAGGGAGGTGCTAGAAAGCTGGTATGAGGAGCCCAACACCAGGAATAAACTAAACTATTTCCCATCTGTGTCAGTTTTGCATGCATTCAATCATATGTCTGGTCCATCCAATTTCCACATCAGTCTGCAATTTTTTTTAAAAAAAAAAATACTGCATGGAAATTAGCATTTATTTTCATATGCAACTTTCTCTGACATACACATTTTGTATGTAACTTTCCAAAGCTTTTTTGTCCACAGGTTTGAGCCAGAGATTGCATTGCAAATTTAAGAGACATGTGCAATCCAAAGAACAACTGTGCTCTGATTCACATCTTCATCTGGGAAGTGTGATTTCTGTTTCCTGACTCCTAGCTGAGCAGAGCAGAGGAAGCTGCCCCAGCTGGTCTAGAAGGTACATAAGGAAGAGAGCTCCCAGAAAGTGAGTGATCAGAGTCAGCATACAGGGAGAGCAAAAGGAGTTTGTCAGGGGGAGTGTAATGGACGAGGAGACCAAGGCAAAGAGGAGAGAGGCCTAGAGTAAATCCAGGAGGCTGCCTATTCAAAGAAACCATGTGCTCGCCATGCGCTCCTGAGTACTGATTCAAGGGGTGTGTCCTGAGAGCTGCTGCTGCACCTGAAGGGGTGTGGCCTGATTGCTCTCAGCAGCTGAGTGGGCAGGGAGATTCATTCTGTTTCCTGACTCCTAGCTGAGCAGAGCAGAGCAGAGGAAGCTGCCCCATCTGTTCTAGAAGGTACATAAGGAAGAGATCTCCCAGAGAGAGAGAGAGAGAGAGAGAGAGAGAGAGAGAGAGAGAGAGAATGAGAGAGGATGGTCGGAGCAAGTGAACAGGGAGCGCAAACAGGAGTTTGTCAGGAAGCATTTGCAGGGGAGGCCCTTAACAAAATTTTGTTCCCATAAGACACACTGATATGGTAGGGAACTTTGTTGTTCACCTTCAGAGAGGACCATATAAAGCACACGCAATTCCAATACAACCGGAAAGGCAGAAACAAAATGTAGAGACTTTGGACAGAAAGGAATCTCCAATGGTGGCGACCTGCAAAGCGTGTGCAATGTTTGTGTTCCTGCCTGAGACCAACATCGCATACACCTGCCAGAAGTGCAAGCTGATTGCACTATTGGAAGAAAAAGTGAATGTACTTGAGCGACAAGTTTCCACCCTCCAAGGAATAAGAGAAGACAAAGAGTTCTTAGACAGAATGGTGGAATTGCAACAGCAACAAGAAGCACAAGAGATTGAAGAGCAACAGCAAGCTGAAGCAGAAGTGGGGAATGCTGAGGTGAGGAAAGCCGATGAAGAGGAAACGCCATGGAAAATGGTGACAGTGAGGAGCAGAAGAACTAGGAGACACTGTGCACCAGTGGAACCATTAGAGTTAAGTTACTGCTTTTAACTACTGGAGGGTGAGACTGGAGGACAGCCTGCAGAGGAAGAATTGCAGGGGGGCCCATGCAACAGTGAGCAAAAGGTCAGTCGACTAAGAAGAAGAGAAGAACAGTCATTGTGGGAGCGACCCTGCTGCGTGGGATTGAAACCCAAGTATGTTGTGAAGACCTATGGAGTATCCAGGTATGCTGTCTAACAAAAAAAGCAAATGCTATTTTGGGCTGCATTAATAGAAGTAAGGCTTTCAAATCGTGCGAGGTACTGGTTCCCCTCTATTCAGCAGTGGTTTGGCCCCATCTTGAGTACTGCATCCAGTTCTGGGCACCACACTTCAAGAAGGATGCAGACAAGCTGGAGCATGTTCAGAGAAGGGCAATGAGGATGATCAGGGGTCTGGAAACAAAGCCCTGTGTGGAGAGACTGAAAGAACTGGGCATGTTTAGCCTGGAGGAGAGGAGATTGAGGGGAGGCATGATAGCACTCTTCAAGTACTTGACAGGTTGTCACACAGAGGAGGGCCAGGATCTCTTCTCGATCATCCCAGAATGCAGGATGCGGAATAATGGGCTCAAGCTACAGGAAGCCAGATTCCAGCTGGACATCAGGAAAAACTTCCTGACTGTTAGAGCAGTATGATAATGGAACAAATGACCTAGGGAGTTCATGGGCTCTCCCACTCTAGAGGCATCCAAGAGGCAGCTGGACAGCCATCTGTCAGGTATGCTTTAGGATAGATTCCTGCTTTGAGCAGGGGGTTGGACTCAATGGCCTTAAAGGCCCCTTCCAACTCTACTATTCTATGATTCTGTGAATTAGGTCCACTTGTTTAAAAATGCAGAGCAAACAAAATTCTTCAGCGTAGTTACTCAACAACAAATCTACAAGCCGCAGTGTCCCCATGTTAATATGTTGGCTGGCTGAACGATGCCAACTAATGCTTTCTTCAAATCCTTCTTTAAAACCCACCTTTTCCCATGAAAACTCACTTAGTTCCTGTGCATTACTGCAGCCTTCCAGAACAAGGAGCCCTCCAGATGTTTTGGACCACAATTACCATCAGACCCAGCCAGAATGACTGATACATGTAGATTATGGGTTATGTACTCCATGACATCTGGAGGGCTCCAGGTTGGGAAAGGCTTCCCTTCTGTAACAAAGTCCATAACTAAATCTAAAACCATGTAAAAAGAATAACCTTGCATTGTTTCCCTGTACACCCCTATTTTTACTTCCCTCCCCTTCCTCTGTTGTTTCCTCTGTGTCAGTTGCTAAAGTGTAAGCTCCTTGGGATGTAGATAGTGAGACATTTTTCTCCCTCTCCCATAATACTAGAACCCAATGGGGTCATCCCATGAAGCTGATTGCTCTGTATAGCAATCAATATAGCAACCAATCGATCAATATGTAGTACTCCTTTTCACCCAAGTGTGGTCCTTGACACATCATCTGATGGACCCTCATTCAGCAAATTCCAGTAGGTGAACTTGGGCTAGTCCTTTTCTTTTTACCTAATCTACTTCACAGGTTTGTTGTGAATGGATAATGAGGGGAGCTCCTTTGAGCAAGGGCAGGATGAAATTGTTAAGCAAGAAATCATGAATAAAACAGACAAGATCTCCTTCAGATCTGACATCCAAACAGGAGAGGTGTGTGGTTATGGCTGTCTTGGAGCCCGAACCAAAGCTGAAATTAGATTTTGGAGACTTTTGAAGTTTGCTGACATTTCAGCTTTGAAATTTAACTTCATTTGGCTGTCATGGTAGAGATCAGAACCCAGACAATGTGGCAAGGCAGCTTAGACATTTTCTTTTGGTTTTAAGTTTTTATTCTTTTTTCCAACCATAAAAACATTTTACACATACACAATACATGCACCCACAACACAACAAAAACTACACACTAAAAGAGGTATTCAATCAAGTTACAGCGCGTTCTGATCTTCTCCACAGCAAAAGCTTACTAATCTAATTTTTCCTCTCTCCCTTTATTCATTAACCCTTTCTTATTGGTTGAATCCACAGATGAGTAAATCATTTTTCTCTTGCTCCATCACATAATCTATAAGAGGCTTCCATTCAACTCTAAATCTAACTTAGACATTTTCTCAGGAACTCACAGCTTTGGATGAAGGGATGCACCCATGTGTTCATAAATACATTAGTTTCTACCCTGTTTTTAAAAATTATTTTCAAAGCAACACAACATTAACATAATAGGATAAAATGCTAACCAGTGCATGATCAGGACCATATTACACCAGTCTTGAAAGACCTCCACCGCTTGCCAGTTTCTTTTGATGACACCATGACATGCAGAAGTCTGTTCATTGGCAGGTGCGGAGGAGCTTTCAGCTCCTGCGGCCATGCCAAACTGAGAAATGTGCCCCTTCAATAACTATGTCTAGCTCCCACTCTCTTTTCAAAAGGGCATGAATACGCATCTTTCTAATTTAGCCTTTTAAATTATATAGCTAACATTTTAATGTCTTACTCTCTCTCGTGTAGCATTATTATTAATTATTATTGTGATACGGTTTTATTGTTTCATATTGATGTGTTCTTTTATCCTCTTATTATATTGCTGAGCTCTTTTATGTATACACACCCCAAGTAAACACAGCAAATAACTGGGAATTTGTTGGCTTTTTAGCAAGTAAGGCAGTATGTAAAGGCTAATAACAAATGCATATAATAATAAATAACAAAATGCAAAATCACAGGTTTATTATGAACAGCAGTGCCAGGAGCTTCCCGGGTTAGAATCAATCAACGCACAGCCCTGTGCTCATCATACTAAAGACAGACATCCAGTCACCTCTAACACCATGTGCATTCGAATGATTATGTACTGTACATGGGCATGTTAAGAGTGATATCCTTTCTGAAGTTCTAACTCATCTGTCAGGGCATCCACCTTGTTTTTGTGCAAAAGCTGTCTTCTTGAAAAGTGTGTTTCTGCATATATATATATATATATATATATGCTGTGTTTACTTGGGGTGCATATGAATATCCCCCCATTCTGCAATAATTGAAGATTTGGGAATGCAGTCTTCAATTTTAAAGCAAGATTCTCCCTCCCCAAAAAAGTTTCTTTGTTGTTTTCCTAATATGCAGTAGCCTTAGTTGGAATGAAATAGAAACTCAGCTGCCCCCACAAATACGTTACTTTTCTCTTTTTTACTCATGCTCCCAAGGGATAAAAATAGCCAGAGTTTCCATCTTCATCTCACTAACTGTTTTTTGCAGGTGTTAGGAGGAGTATTTTCGGATAGTCCTCCTAATTATTCAGCACAAGTCTTGATGGTGAGATTTCAGCTTGGCAAAATATTAAATAGAATTGGTGGCGAGCCAGAACAGCATAATTGTGGCAGCATTTCCTGAATGGAAATAGGGATGTTCTTCCTATGGTACCATTGGGGCAAAGGTTTAGAATACAAGTCCATGGCCCAAATTAGCAGAAGGAACACGAGGTCCCCAAATGCATGATCAGGACCATATTACACCAGTCTTGAAAGACCTCCACCGCTTGCCAGTTTCTTTTGATGACACCATGACATGCAGAAGTCTGTTCATTGGCAGGTGCGGAGGAGCTGTCAGCTCCTGCGGCCATGCCAAACTGAGAAATGTGCCTGACGGAACGCCTCTCCTGACATGAACCTACCCGTACACTGTGCTCTAAGGTCCTCCTCCAGGTGCCTACTCTGAGGGAAGCTCAGAGGATGGCAACAAGGGAGAGGGCTTTTTCCGTGGTGGCCTCCCAATTATGGAATGATCTCCCTGACGAGGCTTGCCTGGCACCAACATTGTTATCTTTTCAGCGCCAGGTTAAGGCTTTTCTCTTCTCCCAGGCATTTCACAGCATACGTTGAGGGGTTTTTGTTGTTGTTGTTGTTTGACCCAGAATAGTTATTTTAAATGGATATTGTATTTATAATCTGTTTTTATGCTTGTTATGCTTTTTAAATTTTGTATATCGGTTTTTTAATGTTCAAGTTTTTAATTTTTGTAAACCTCCTAGAGAGCTTCAGCTATGGGGCAGTATATAAATGCAAATAATAATAATAATAATAATAATAATAATCGGATACTCTGGAATTAAGTTTCTTTTGGGGTAGGCATTTAGACATGATAGCACTCCTGTTGCCGTCATTGGAAGCACCGTATAGTCCAAACGTTGGGACTGAGTTTGGAACAAACCAAGCGACTCTCCCATTATGGGAGGAAGAGAGTTGATATTCCCTGAGACAATACCTGAATAGAGCCAAGACGAGTTTGCTCATCACAAATGACAATACAACCAGCCATACATGCCCTAAATGGAAACGCCACCTCCCTTAGCAACCAATCATTTCCTTTTTAGGGCAGAGGCAGACATTATATGAGACATAGCATTACACATACCCAATGAGAAAGGGCCTTCACGCACACAATGGAAAGGTCATACTGTATCCCCTTCCTTTAGACTGTCCATGGTAACTTAACATGAAACTTATGGAATGTTGTCCAGCTGCAGGATGTGAATAACCACCAGTGAGTTTAGAAGGGTTAGGCAGTAACCTTCAACAAGTGCTCCTTCAAGGCTCATTCTGTCTGGTAGCTCAATATCTTTATAGCGAAAGGCTTGGTGCTTCTTCTTCTTCTTCTTCTTCTTCTTCTTCTTCTTCTTCTTCTTCTTCTCTCTATCGTAGGCTGACCAGCTAACTTTCACAGTTGTAGAGAAAAGGGAATTTCAGCCAGAGTCATTTGTATGCAATTAGTTCCTGGTGAAATTCCCTCTTCATCACAACAGTTAAAGTTGCAGGGGCCCTGCCTTCTTCTGTATATGGTCACTCTAGTATAGTGCCTGCACCTTTAACTGTCGTGATGAAGAGGGAATTTCACCAGGAACTAATTGCATACAAATGACTCTGGCTGAAATTCCCTTTTCTCTACAACTGTTAAAGTTACATGAGCCCTGACCTGGATTTTATCTGGTCACCCTAGCTTTAAGCTACAATACACTGGTGTTGTTAATATTTTGGCCCTGCCCCATTGGTCCCACCCATCACTGGAATGTGACACCTGAGAATTTCTCCCAAATGGAATTCGTCCCTCGGGCTGAAAGACGTTCCCCACCCTCCTTATAGGCCTTCTGACAGATGTCTTACTTGCAAGGAGAGCCTTGCTCATAAGGCCATTAAGCTATAAATGCTGATGGGGTGTGTGCAGCTATTTATTTTGTATCTTTTGGCTCCACCCCATTGCCTTTGAGCCCTATCCACCACTTGAATATGGTCCCCGAGAGCTTTCCCAAAACCGAATTCCACCCACAGGCTAAAAGTGCTAGGCAACAAGTGCTCCTTCAAGGCTCATTCTGTCTGGTAGCTCAATATCTTTATAGCGAAAGGCTTGGTGCTTCTTCTTCTTCTTCTTCTTCTTCTTCTTCTTCTTCTTCTTCTTCTTCTTCTCTCTATCGTAGGCTGACCAGCTAAAATCCAGGTCAGGGCTCATGTAACTTTAACAGTTGTAGAGAAAAGGGAATTTCAGCCAGTGTCATTTGTATGCAATTAGTTCCTGGTGAAATTCCCTCTTCATCACAACAGTTAAAGTTGCAGGCATTATACTAGAGTGACCATATACAAAAGAAGGCAGGGCCCCTGCACCTTTAACAGTTGTGATGAAGAGGGAATTTCACCAGGAACTAATTGCATACAAATGACACTGGCTGAAATTCCCTTTTCTCTACAACTGTTAAAGTTACATGAGCCCTGACCTGGATTTTAGCTGGTCACCCTACTCTATCGAGTAACAGGAGAGTTTCCTCTTCTGTTCATTGATGCTATCACGTTTCCAGCTGTGTCAGGCCTCGTCTGCACCTGCGGTTTTGCAAAGATTGTTTTAACAGCAGCAATGTGCGACCAACTGGCACGATCCGCTGTAAATTTCAGCGGCACACCAATGTCAAACCGACCTGTAGAACCGAACTATAGAATCTCTCTTTTCACCTGGAGTTTCTTCCTGGCAGAAATTAAGCACCATATCTGCCTGCCTTCCATGACAATATTGTGGGAATGCAATCCAAAAATGGCGGGGGGGGGGCTTTAAATCTGATATGTATTGTGGTACTCCATATCATGGTTAAAATGTATGCAGTTAGGGCTGAGCTGAGCCCAGAAAAATAAGGCTGGGGAAATTTCACAAAAAATCCACCTTGCTTGCTTTTTTATACATTGCCATTTATTTGTAGCAACGTCTTTTCCAGATCTGCAACTTTGGCATCTTGTTAAATAAATAAATAAATAAATAGGATTCTTCCTGAGGCAATACCAGCCAATCAGGGATCACACAGGCAGGGTGTTCCCAGAGCCAATCAGAGCTGGGTGCATGACAACTTCATGGAGCCAGATTAGAGTAAGAGCAGGAGACATTGCCTTCACTCCAAATGGGATTCCTGATGGTGCAACAGAGTCAAAGTTAGTTACATGATGACATCATGAAGTCAAATCAGAGTGAAGGCATTGCTTCATGCGTTTTTATCAGCACAAGCAAAGAATTTCACATTGTGTCATAACGTCCCTCAAAAAATCACCACGGAAGGAAGGAAGGAAGGAAGGAAGGAAGGAAGGAAGGAGGGGGGGGGGGAATGAATGAATTTCATGGGGAGTAAAAAAAAATTTGTGAAATGCACATAACAAGTCAGCCTTAACACCAATACAGGTACATTACTGTACCATTTTCACTGTTGATCACATCTTTTTTTTAAAAAAACCATCTATTTATAGGATAAACTGTGATAAGCATATTTTGCTGTATGTCTATACAGGCTATTTTTCCAAGGACAGCAATGAGACACCAGCTACATTGTATCTGAACAATAGAAGCCGATGTTGGCAAGATAAGAGTGTTTTTTTCCTTCTTCCTTTCTTTCACCCCCTGAGTACACAAAAGGCCAGTGTTCATTTTTATAACAGGTTCTCCAATACAGCACAAGAATTCAGAGCATTTTCCCCCTACCAGGAAAAGGCTTAAAAATATCTACAGTATAACCTTTTATTAAAAGCCAGGGGTTAACAAATCCTGTTGAATGATGTCATGCCAGGTTTTGTAATTTTTTCCCTCTCCCTCCCCCACACCTGTTTTGCTACAGTTCATCTCATCCTGATGAGTGACCCTATCTTGAAGATGTCAAAATCAGAAAAGAAAAAGCAGTTAATATTCAGGTGGGAACATTCAGGTGGGATCATTCAAGTAGCCACAGGTGGATGTGTATAGAGCACAGGCTTTGCATGAAGGGAGCCCCAGGTTTTATCCATGCCTTCTCCACTTTAAAAGGGTCAGGTAGCAGGTGATGGAAACATTCTCTGTGCCTGAGACTTTGGAGAGACACTGTCCTGGGCCCTAGTGAACAAAGCCCTAAATAACTCGGGACCAGATACCTGGGTGAGTGTCTTCTTCTCCCTTACCAGCCTGCCTAGTCGCTGAGATCATCTGAAGGCATGTTCCTGGTGGTTCTTCGTGGATTTATGGCCCGAATGGAGTCCACCAGGAGAAGAGCCTTCAGTGTGGTGGCCCCTTTCCTATGGAATTCCCTGCCTTTGGAAGACAGGCAGACTCCAAAGTTGTATTGCTTCTGGCGCCTCCTGAAACGCTGTTGTTTCAGGAAGCTTTCCCTGAATGCCTGGCTGCGGTTTTATCAGAACTTTGTTCTTTTAAAAATGCAATTTTTAATCAAGGGAGCAGTATATAAATATTGTAAATAAATAAAATAAATAATCAGAGCAGACAGTACTGGGCAGGGGTGTAGTGCATGGGAAACAGTGGGGAGTGTAGCTCCAGGGCTTTTTTCAGAGCAGGAGCAATTACATCATCTGCCAGAGTATCAGGGTGTGAAAATTGTGGCCCCACATATCTGCAGAAGCACCCAGAGAAGACATAGGAACAGAGTCAGATGAGGAAGAGGGCAAAGGGCTGGGGGAACTACCCAAACCACAAGAAATAGAGCAGAGAGACAACGGCAGGGGGGAGTCTTTCCAGATGCCGGCTAATCAGGCAGAAACCTCTCCATCCAACATGAGAATGACAGATTTTACAGGAGAAGAGGAGTTGGGATTGACAAACCCAAAGGTCAGGTGTTGAGTGATGAGAGAAGAGCAACTTCCGGAAGTGAGACGATCTAAAAGGTTGGCCACTCAAAAAACATCCTGACTACAACATCTAGTTAGATTTTCCCTGTATCCCCTGCTTTTTGTAAGGTTAGTCACCATCCACACACACACACACACACACACACACACAGAGTAAACATAATAAAATGCCGCTCGCCGTGCCCCAATAGTGGGCCTTCTCGGGAGTGGCACCCACCCTTTGGAAAACCCTTCCTCATGCAGTTTGGGAGGCAGAAAATGTGGCATTTTTAAAACGCCTCCTGAAAACACACTTATTCACCCAGGCTTTCCCTGGTCTGTAATGAAATTAATCAGGCTGCTCCATCTTACAGCTCCCTGTATTGCTTTTATTGTAACTGCATTTTTTTTAATGTTGTGCTTTTAATATTGAATTTTAAATGTGATTTAAATATTTATTGTGAACCACTGAGGGATTTTATTGTATTCAGTAGTATATAAGAGTCACAACTAAAGGAATAAATGGACAATTCTTGGAGGCATCACTGCAGTTAGCAATAATTAAAACTACAAAATAGCCGATCAAGCACCTTAAAGTGGAAACTCTACCAAAGTAGGTTCCCAACACACTGACATTCTGAATGACAGTTCTGCGTGGCTTCAGTTCTACAACCTGATTGCTATGTAATCAAACCAGTTATGAAAATGAATAAAGATCTCTTTGTGCTGCAAAAATAAAATCTTAACCGTTGTTACCTTACCCGGATCTCATAGCCCTCAATCTAGCCTTTCTATCTTGATATTATTTCACTGCCAGTCAAGTATTGCTGGAGATAAACACACACACACACACAAATTAAAATCATTTAAAACTACTACACTTATTATTTATTTGTAGTTCATTAAAAAAAAGATAGTTCTTCAGGAGAAAAAGAAAAGCATGCAGCTAAGCAGGTTTTCTGCACAGTAATATTTATTTATTTATTTAATTTACAATATTTATATATCGCTCACCATTCAAAATTTTGGAGTGGTGTACGAGATAAAATAAAATAAAAGCAGAATAAAAATACATTAAAAAGATTTTTTTAAAAGAAGCAAAATGCAAAATGAACTCTGGCTGGTCATTAAGGGAAGGCTTCCTGAAACAACTACGTTTTCAGGAGGCACTCAAAGGAATACAAAGTTAGTGCCTGCCTGACCTCTAGAGGCAGGGAGTTCCATAGGATGGGGGCCACCATGCTGAAGGCTCTTCCCCTGGTGGACTCCGATGGATGGATCTACACTGCTGCTTTAAAGCGGTTTATAACAGTACCGACAACTGTTGGGGCCCAGGACACACTCCAAAAACAGTTGTCACCACTGTTATAAACCGCTTTGAACCGCTTTAAAGCAGCAGTGTAGATCTGCCCATGTGAACCACCAGGAGCATGCCCTGCAGCAAACTGTGTGAATGATTCAAACTCAAACTTTACAACAGAATTTAACTAAAACTGTTCAGCTTTTGCAATCATTTTTTTAAAAAAAATTAATAAAAATATATATAACATATTGTTATACAACACAATCATTGCACACAATAAAGTATTTTAATTACTCAACAAAAGTACCTAGCATGACACCACATACAAATATTGAATAACACTACACAAAACATCCAAGAATGAATAATAGAATAGTAAAGTTGGAAGGGGCCTATAAGGCTATTGAGTCCAACCCCCTGCACAATGCAGGAATCCACCTTAAAGCAATGTGTTAAATTTAAAATAAACTAAATAGATGAGATAAGATCAAGTTTCACATATCTTCCAAAGCCAATGATTTATTAAATAGCAAAACAAGAATATATACTAATTTCTCTATCGTGATTATTTTTCCAGTATTCAATAAAAGGCTTCCATTCCTCTGCAAATTTGGGGATCTGTTGCCTGCCATCTCTTAACCTGACTATGTCACTGATTTTCAATAATTGTGCAATTTGCCAAACTTTAGTAAATCATTCTTTAGATACAGTTGGTTTTCTATTTTTCCAGTTCTTGGCTATTATCATCTTTGCTGCTGTTAACACATCTGATATCATCGGCTGATGAATTTTTGGCATCTCAGTTTGAAAAGCTTTAACAACATTGTTTTAGAGTTAAGAGATAAATTATATCCTGTTATTTTAAGAACGTCCCTCTTGACTTGTTTCCCAAAACCGTGGACTTTTGGACACGACCACCACATATGCATGTAGTCAGCCGAGAGCATCCCGCATTTCCAGCATATGCAATCTTACCTTTTCTATACATTTTATTTAATTTATGGGATGTTAGATACCAAGAGTAAATTAGTTTATAATAATTTCCTTTTAAGTTAACACAGATTGAGTTGGTCATTCCTCTTGTGAAAACTATTCTCCATTCTTCTTCATCAATTCTTGCTTCTATCATTGACTCCTAATGGGTTATTAAAGAACTCACCCTTATTTAAATCTTGATCTAAGTATATATTTTTGACAGTAAAACTTTAAAACCTTTTCTCTCCTCCATTAGTTTTTCAAATTGAGATAGTTCCATTCTTAAGTTACCTCTCCTAAACTGACTATGTAGTTCTTAATTTGGCACTATTGGAACCATTGGGGCTGATCCATTTGCATTCTTGTTCTTAGCTCTGCCCGGCACATACATTGTTTTTGCCTTATCATGCCCCTGAAAGTTGTAATACTGTATTTCACCCACAACAAATCTTTATCAGCAACTGAAAATATTTTATTATATATGAAGAAGGTTAAGGGGCATATACCTGGACTTAAATATTTTTACAGAGTCCCAGAGTCTATCCACATTGCCCTTAAAACGATTTATATTCTGTTTAAATAGTGGTTTTTTTAAGTCGTTTCATTACGTGGTAGGACACACTGAGCAGTACTTACGTTTCATAGCGACTGCTTCCTCCATCCTCAAAGTGTACAGTGGTCTATTACAGGGTTAATTCCTTGACTTTTCTTCTTTCAGTTTTGTTTTGCAGGCTGCTTGACCCATCCACTTCTGTCTCCAACTCAAGCAGCCTGCAAAACAAAAACTAAAGAAGAGTCAAGGAATTAACCCTGTAATACACCATTGAACACTTTGAGGATGGAGGAAGCAGTCACTATGAAACATAAGTACTGCTCAGTGTGTCCTACCATGTAATGAAACGACTTTTAAAAAACCACGTTTTTAAACAGAATAGAAGTCATTTTAAGGGCAATGTGGATAGGCTCCCACACTCATTATGCCCAAAATATAGGGATTTTAACATTTAGAATTGTGTTACTATTTTTACTAAAGTTTCCTTTATACGCCCATGGCAGATAGGAAAGGGGAACTTTACAGCTATCTTGTTCTATCACATACCAAGGAGAGGTGTTGTTTGCTGAAGTCCATTTTATTAACTCTTTTAATCTCATTACTTGGTAGTATTTTGCCATATTTGGGCACAATATTCCACCTTGAGTTTTAGGTCTTTGTAATACTATTAAAGCTGTTCTGGGTTTCTTATTACCCCAAATAAAATCTTGCAATATCTTTTGACACAAAGCTAGTTCTTTGTTCTTTATCTCAGTTGGGACATTTCCTAGAATAAACAGCAACCTAGTTAGTGCTGTCATTTTAATCAGGACGATTCTACCAAACGAAGAAAGCTCTAAGTTATTACATCTGTTAACATCCCTTTTTATATTCTCTCATAATGTGAAATAATTAATCTCCTTCAGTTTTGACAAATCAGTCAATAAAGAAATACTCAAATAACGGATGGGTTTACTTGGCCATTTTAAGTTATATTGTTGGGCTATTTCTTCTCTTTCTTGTTCTTGAACATCTATGATGTTTTTATTGTAAATAAATCCAGTTTGATCAGTATGTAAATATTGTCCAATTGTCTTATTTTAGGGTGACCGCATTTTGGAAACCAAAAAGGAGGACATCATGGCTGATCGTCAAGGAGGCATGCCCATCCCAACATGCCCAGCCCCCAAGGGGGTGTGCCCATCCTGACATAAATGCCCCCAAGGGGGCATGGCCTAGGTCACATGTCTGATTTATTGAATTGTAAACCAGAATCGAAAAGACAATAAAATAATAATAATAATAATAATAATATTTATTTATTTCTTACCCGCCTCTCCCTCTGGATCGAGGCGGGGAACAACATTAAAAACAAATGATATAAAATACATAAAACTGATTTAAAACATATAAAAACGAATACATTATTAAAATATGAATAAAACTCTTAAAATTCGACTGGGTAGGCCTGCCAGAAGAGATCCGTCTTTATAGCTTTCTTAAAATCCGGAAGACTGTTAAGTTGGCGAATCTCTCTTGGCAGGCCATTCCACAGTCTGGGAGCGGCAGAAGAAAAGGTCCTCTGGGTAACCGTTGTCAGCCTAGTTTTGGCTGACTGTAGTAAATTCTTTCCAGATGACCTGAGTATGAGGGGTGGATTGTAAGGGAGAAAGCGTTCCCACAGGTAACCTGGACCCAAACCATGTAGGGCTTTAAAGGGAATGACCAACACTTTGTACTTCACCCAGAAAGTAATTGGCAGCCAGTGGTGTAATATGGTCACACCTAGGTGCACCAGTGACCAACCTGGCTGCCATAATTTGAACTAGCTGAAGTTTCCAGACTAGGCACAGAGGTAGCCCTATGTACAGCGCATTGCAGAAGTCAAGACTCAAAGTTACCAGCGCGTGCACTACTGTCTTTAGGTCTTCCAACTCTAGGAAGGGGCGCAGCTGGCGTATCAGCCAAAGCTGATAATAAGCACTCCAGGCTGTCGCATCTATCTGAGCTGTCATTTGGAGCTACGGTTCCAGGAGCACCCCCAAGCTGCGAACATAGTCTTTCAGGGGGAGTGTAACCCCATCAAGTACTGGTTGACACACCTCCAGACCTAGGTTGTGGCCTTTGACAGTAAGCACCCCCATCTTGTCTGGATTTAGCTTCATTTTGTTTTTCCTCATCCAGCCCATTACTGCCTCAAAGCATTCAATCAGAGGGGACACACTATCCTTAGCTGACGCTGTTGCCAAAGGCACAGAGAAATATATTTGGGTGTCATCAGCGTACTGATAGCACCCCGCCCCATGCCTCCGGATGATCTCTCCCGGCAGTTTCATGTAGATGTTAAACAGCATTGGGAATAGGATGGTGCCTTGTGGTATGCCATACAACAGCTCCTTCTTTGAGGAGCAACTATCCCCAAGCATTACCATCTGGAACCTGCCTGAGAGTTAGGTCTGGAACCACTGAAGCAAAGTGCCCCTGATTCCCAATCCCCTCAGGCGTTCCAGAAGGATACCATGGTCGATGGTATCGAAAGCCACTGAGTGATCCAGAAGTATCAACAGGGACACACTCTCCCTGTCAATACACAAGCGTAGATCATGCACTAAGGTGACCATAGCAGTCTCAACTCTATATCCTGCCCTGGACCACCTCCGTGCCTCTGTGGAGCATAGTTTACACACACACACACACACACACACACACACACACACACACATATATATATATATATATATATATATATATTATAGGGGTGGGATATTCAGAGCCGGTGGGCCCCATTCCTCCCCCCCAATTTCCCCCCCTTGTTTATCACATTTACAGATTTATTTACTTTTTAAAGAATAAACAGAGGCAAAAAGAAACCAACCTTAAAGAAGGAGGGCACCAATGCTCCCAGGCACCCCTGCACAGACATGGGTAGGCTCGGGTAGAGGGGCTTGGTGGCACCTTCTGGAAAGCCCACAACTGCGCTCCTTCTGATGTAAATGCCTGGAAGGAGCGCCAATGCGCGAGCATGCCGTCTTGCGCCGCTGCCGTGGTGCTGCTGCCGCAACAATATCAAGATGCGCCCCTGGAGAAAATGCATTTGAGGCAAGGGATGCTCATAGATTGCAAAATGATCCATCCCTTCACATACATGATGAAAGATACATTATGTCATCATCCCCATCCAAGCATGGGCTGCCCTAGATGAGAAGAGGTCCTTTCATTTGCATGTTGTCCTCCCTTTACCGAACCACAATAAGCAAGTGGCAACTGAGCATTCAGTTTATACATTTGAAAAGGGTTTGTTCTTGCTGTTATAAACACATAGGTTTTCAAAGGTGAAACATTTTGGCATCAAATGCCAGCTTCGGTCTTTACGTTTCAAAATCTGTTCATTAAAAAAAATATATTGTAAAATTTGTAAACTAGATGCTTGATTGTCAGTTGCTTATTGTGGTTTGGAGAAACGTATCAACCGAAAAGCACCGGGTTGAGGGGGGAAAGGGGGTGTTTTTTACATTGCCTAGGTATCAGTTTTGGCACTTTCGCGAACACTCACACATGATGCAGTGGAGGCTGATCGCTCTGATGTCAACGGGGGTGATGAATTCTCTCTAGGAGCCTATCTACACAACTGCTTTAAAACAGTTTATAACAGTTTTAAACCATTTAATAACCGTTATTGACCAGTTTAAAATTGTTATAAACCGTTTTAAAGCAGTAGTGTAGATAGGCTCTAGAACCTATCTAGAACAGTCAGAACCAGTTAGAACTTTAAAGGAGCCTTCCAAGATGTACCATTATATTCTGATGAGAGGGAAAGGAAAAAGTCTCAGTTTTCTAGCTAGTTATGCCATAGCTCTTGGGGGAATATGCTATTTCAGGACTGATATTTATCACTCTAAACAAACATGTTACAACAAAACCACCATGAAACCAATTCTGCAAACACCTGCCCAGCCCTGAAACCTCCTATCACTAAGCGGGGAGGGGGGGAGGGGGGAAGCATGGAATGTTGTCATTGGACAAGTCATAGTTCTAAGAAAAGATACTCTCAGCTTTTGAACTACATCGAGTTCTGCACAAGGTCTAGGCAGACAATTTCAGAGACACAAAGTACTGCCACATCTCACTATTTTGGTGGAACAAGTAGAGCAACTACACCACTGTCAGGTTCCTACAGAGACATGTTGGTGTACATAATCTGCACAGAACAAAGATGTTCAAAGGTTTGTGTACAGCACGAAGCAGGGCCAGCCCAAATCAGGAGATTTGGAAGTGCACACAGAGTGAGCCTCAAAATCCCTAACACTGTTGCAGGGGGATACCTGTTTCAATGCACATAACCTTCTTTAGAGCCTCCTAGATATATTGCACCCTGAGCTTCTGCAATTATACACCTATCTCACCCAAACACACACACACTTACTTTTAAACAGCACCCAAACTATTACAAAAACTGAGAGAGCTTCGGCTATGGCGTAGGCTGACCATCTGAAAAGGAGGACAGGGCACATGTAACTTTAACAGTTGTAGAGAAAAGGGAATTTCAGCCAGTGTCATTTGTATGCAATTAGTTCCTGGTGAAATCCCCTCTTCATCACAACAATTAAAGTTGCAGACACTATACTAGAGTGACCATATACAAAAGAAGGCAGGGCCCTGCAACTTTAACTGTTGTGATGAAGAGGGAATTTCACCAAGAACTAATTGCATACAAATGACACTGGCTGTAATTCCCTTTTCTCTACAACTGTTAAAGTTACATGAACCCTGTCCTCCTTTTCATATGGTCAGCCTAGCTATGGGACAGTATACAAATGTAATAATCAATCAATCAATCAATCAATCAACTTATTGCGGCCAACAGGCCAGAAAACAAATGTAATAAAATTAATACATAAACAAATAGTTTCAGATATAACCATAGCATGTCCCAGAGTTGCTAGATCAACCTTCTCCACCCCGGCGCCCTCCAGATATGTTGGACTACAACTCCTAGCATCTCCAGCCACAATGGGAGTTGTAGTCCAACACATCTGGAAGGCTGTCCTAGATCAACATTTCTCCAAATGAGACTCGTTTTGAAACGTTGTGGCTCCAATAAGGAGCATGCATTAAGTTCTGTGTCAACTACCCGATGTTTGGATAAGTACTGCCAGAAAACTCTTAATTCTATCAACTCATTATAATAAATAAATATTGAAAAATAAGAGGTGGCTGGGAGCAAACCGTAGTTGGCCATTTAGGAGCTCAGGGGGAAGTGCAGTCTTCACATGCTCAAAGGCATCCTCTGTACCTAAAAACTGGCTTTGAAAGCAGGCAAAGGTGTTCAAAGCCCTGAGTGTGAAGAGAGGTTTAGAAACCCACCTGAAGAAGTACTGGGTAAGGAATGGGGGGGCATCTCTTATGCAAGGCCAGTGCCCCCCGGTTCTCTCCTGAACTGATCCCCTGGCAGCTTCTAGGGTCACAAGGAGGGCGTTGGGGAGTGCGGGTCTCCGGAAAGAGCACTGACCTGACCACCACCATCCATGCCCCTCGGGGCATCGAAAAAAATGGCAGGCAACATGGGGAAGGAAGAGTTTTCCCCTTGTGGCCGCCACCACCGACAATCCACTGCTGCGGCCAGCAGTGCTCCTATCAGCATTGATGCTGCCCTGCCCCAGTCCCCGTTGCTGCTGCCTTTACTCGCGAGTCACGCACTTTCACCTTCCATGCTCGTGGTGCTGTTACTGCTCACGCTGCTCATGAAGGGGAAGGTGGCAGCCGGCCACCCATCCCTATGCAGTGATCCAGGCCTTTTCTTGGCCAGCGACATTGCACCAGCCAAGGGAAGGCCCGGATGGGCAATGGGAGAGGCTGGAAGCCACGTTTCCAGAAGTGTGAAACATGGCCTCCAAGCCCCCCCCCCCCGCACGCGGCCATCTGGGCTTCTTTATGGTTGTCACTATGCCATCGGCCAAGAAAAAGCCCGGATGGCCATGTGGGAGGGGCTTGGATGGCGCGACTTTTCTAGACAATTAATAAAATTATGAGATTTCCCCCCAGACCCCAGGTTTGGCCCCCCGTTTCCGGACCTGTCCGGGCAAAACCGGACAGTTGGTCAGCCCCAATATTACTGTAAAAAAAATATAGTCTTGGTCCAAAAGGGAGCTAGGCCTATATGAAGTTGGTAATGTGGGATGTTTAGCTAATTTATGTACTAATATTATTTTTGCCTCTTTCCATGAATTGGGTATCTGTTGCGAGTTTAAACATTCATTAAACAGAATAAACAGTGGTTGTGCTAAGACATCAATACAGTGCTTATAGAATTCTGCAGTGAATCCATCCATTCCTAGGGCTTTATTTAATTTCAAGCTTTTTTACTTTTTCTCTTATTTCATCTTCTGTTATTAGAGCATTTAGGATTCTTTTATTATCTGCAGTTAAAGGTGTGATATTTAAGTTAGTTAAGAAGGCCATCATTTGCTTTTCTGAAGGCTCATCTGATTTATATAAATTGCTATAATACTTCACAAATTCACTAATTAGTTATTTCTTAGATTATGTTAATTTTAGAGTCTTTTCAGATATTACTGGTGGTATTCATCTATTTTCTCTCTTTTTTTGCTCCTTTGCAACATAATGTGCTAACAGTCTATCTGCTTTATTATTTTTTTCAAAGTACTTCTGCTTTGTGAAACTTAAAGCCTTACTAATTTCGGCTATATTTAATAGGTTTAATTGTGCTCTAGATGCTTCCAATTTGGTTTGTTTTTGAGGATCAATTGTTTCTTTATGCGGTCTTTCTAAACCTTGAATTTATTTCAGCAGTTCACCTTTGGCTTGATTATTTAATTTCGTTAGTTTGGAAGAGGCTTTAATTATTATACCTCTTATAAAGGCCTTACATACATCCCATATAACACGTTGGTTGACGTCTCCTGTGTTATTTAATATAAAAAAAATCTCAATTCTTTTATTACCTCATTCTTTATTGCTTCATTTAATAGCAAAAGGGGGTTTAGTTTCCATTGATACATGGGTTGTATATTCTGATTTTTCCCATTCATGGCATGATGTGAAAGGGTTTTGGGTTCTATTTCTACTGTTTGGATTTTGGATGACAGATGTGGAGCTACTAATATCAAATCAATTCTAGTATAAATCTGGTGTGGTATAGAAAAAAGGTTAATCCTTAACATTCATATTAAAGAAACACCCATTAATCTGTAAGCTGTAATTTTTCCAAACCTCTAAAGAAACTTCAAAGCAATGTGTTCCTAGAACCTTTACCAAATTTTGAAAATCTTTCTTGCATTGCATGACATATTCCATTAAAGTCACCTGCCATTGAGATGTCCTCTTCAGCGAATATTGTAAATTTGTTAAAGAGTTCTATGGTAATCTCCCCCGCTAATTTACTGGATGCATAAATGCATACCATAAATGCATACCATTAAGAATACCTTTAACTTAAATATTTCTACCAAGCTCATCTTTCCAAACATTAATTTCTGCATTGACTTGTAGTTTGATTGTTATTGCCACACCTTTTGCTTTAGTGTATATACATTGCCTAACTTCATACCTTTCAGGCATGCTATATGTTGCTCTTTTATATGTGTTTCTTGAAGAAATATTATATCTGCTTGTGTTCTCTTTAAGTTCATTGCTACCTTTTTCTTTTTCTTTATACAATTAGAATCATAGAATCATAGAATCATAGAATAGTAGAGTTGGAAGGGGCTTATAAGGCCATCGAGTCCAACTCCCTGCTCAATGCAGGAATCTACCTTAAAGCATCCCTGACAGGTGGCTGTCCAGCTGCCCGTTGAATGCCTCTAGTGTGGGAGAGCCCATGAACTCCCTAGGTCATTGGTTCCATTGTCAGTCAGGAAGTTTTTCCTGATGTCCAGCTGGAATCTAGCTTCCTGTAGCTTGAGCCCATTATTCTGCGTCCTGCATTCTAGGATGATCAAGAAGAGATCCTGGCCCTCCTCTGTGTGACAACCTTTCAAGTATTTGAAGAGTGCGATCATGTCTCACCTCCATCTTCTCTTCTCCAGGTTAAACATGCCCAGTTCTTTCAGTCTCTCCTCATAGGGCTTTGTTTCCAGAACTCTGATCATCCTCATTGCCTTCCTCTGAACATGCTCCAGCTTGTCTGCATCCTTCTTCAAGTGTGGTGCCCAGAACTGGACACAATACTCAAGATGAGGCCTTACCAGTGCCAAATAGAGGGGAACCAGTACCTCACACAATTTGGAAGCTGTACTTCTATTAATGCAGCCTAAAATAGCATATATATTTTTTGCAGCCACATCACACCGTTGGCTCATATTCAGCTTGTGATCTACAACATTTCCAAGATCCTTTGCGCTTGTAGTATTGCTGAGCGAAGTATCCCCCATCTTGTAACTGTGCATTTGGTTTCTTTTTCCTAGGTGTAGAACTTGGCATTTATCCCTATTCAATTTCATTCTTTTGTTTTCAGCCCAGCTCACTTTGAAATTTGTTTGTCTTTCAGGGTATTAGCTATCCCACCGAATTTTGTGTCGTCTGCAAATTTGATAAGTATTCCCTGCACTTCCTCATCCAAAGCATTAATAAAAATGTTCAAGAGCACTGGGCCAGAACTGAGCATTGCTTGTTACTCTGCTCGTTACCTCCCCCCAGTCTGAGAAGGTACTAATGATAAGCACTCTTTGAGTCTGATTCTGTAGCCAACCGTGGATTGTGGTTGTTTTATATTTCTTAAAATGATTTCATGGTTTTAATTTTTGTGAACCGCCCAGAGAGCTTCAACTATAGAGCAGTATAAAAATGCAATACATACATACATACATACATACATACATAAATAAGGTAAATAGCTCTGCACTGTATTTATATCTAAAGACCCCTTTGCTGCATATATGTTTAAAAACCATTCTATACTACAGATATATTCAAGAGCAATAAAACAGATGCTGCTTAGAAATGTCCAGCCTTCCAGATGTTGAACTTGTTTCCTTCTTCGTTTATAATAGCCATAATTTTATGAATGAATGTCATTTATACACTGCTTGGCTTTAACTCTTCTCGAATGTTTCCTTGAAAGCTTTATTGTGTCCTCCTCACATGTGGATCTTGTACAGTAATGGCAGGTTATGTAAGAGCCACAAAGGAGCGCATTGTGCGTTGAATTTTTGGGGAGTTGGTAGATAGGCCCAGCAGTGCCAAGAAGGTGAGCCTTTAGCTGCCAAATGCTTTCTGAAATGAAAGTGAAGTTTTGGGCTAAAGAGAGGGATTGGGGCTGAAAACAATGGCAGAAAACACAGAGGGGCAACCTGCAGATGTCGGGCTTATTTCAAAAGTCCTCTTCAAGCAATTAGTTCAGACCTATGACAACAGCAATCTGTCTTTCCTGCAGCAAAGGACAAGAAAGGGGGTCGGTCCTGCCATCACTAGTTTCAGCCCTACCCACCACCAGAATCATAGAACAGTAGAGTTGGAAGGGGCCTATGAGGCCATCGAGTTCAAACCCCTGCTCAATGCAGGAATCCACCTTAAAGCATACCTGACAAATGGCTGTCCAGCAGCCTCTTGAAGGCCTCTAGGGTGGGAGAGCCCACGAACTCCCCAGGTAATTGGTTCCATTGTCATACTGCTCTAACAGTCAGAAAGTTTTTCCTGATGTCCAGCTGGAATCTGGCTTCTTGTAACTTCAGCCCATTATTCTGCATCCTGCATTCTGAGATGATCGAGAAGAGGTCCTGGCCCTCCTCTGTGTGACAACCTGTCAAGTACTTGAAGAGTGCTATCATGTCTGCCCTCAGTCTTCTCTTCTCAAGGCTACCCTGATACATTAACCCAAAACCAGCCTGTTGGTAGGCTCAGCCTGCTTAATGACTTCCTGTTGATCCAGGCTGGCGATGACGACTAGTGACGAATAGCCTTTTAACTGTCCCTTGAATAATTTCTTTGAATTGCTCCAATGTCAGTTTCTGTTCCTGTAAGGGGGGTGGAGATGTCTTTGATTTCCTGATTTTTTTTCTTTTATAGAGAAATAGCTATTTTGCTATAAAATAAAGACAGAGAATGAAAGAGAGAATAAATCAGTAATTAAAGTCTCCCCTCTCCCTCAGAAAAGAAACTGATATTGGCGGAACCTAGAGCGGTTATTGAAAGGGCAATTAACAGCAAAAAAATGAAAGCAAGCTGATCAGTATCTGGAGCCCTCAAAAGCCTTAACAGGGCTTTGCCTGTGGTTCAGAAAGCTGGCAGGCTACTTTTGTCACCCGAAAAAGAAACACCACAAATCAAACCTCAAAAAACGTGGGAGGACACACAGAAAACATTGGACTGCAATTGGCTGACAACAATGTTGCCTGAATCTCTGTAAAAAGGGAGTGAAGAAAAGATGACAATTCCAAAGAAGAGGGCTACTGTGCAATCCATGTACAACAATACACTATCAGATCCTCATCTGTTGGTCCATGAAGGGGGAAAAATCCAGAGCCCACAGTTAAGAAATAAGAACATAATTATAGTCAAATTATTTTTCATATTCCATTTCAAATGCGATTTTAATATTTAGGTATGAACCACTTAGGGATTCTCTTATATTAAGTGGTATAGAAGTATCACAAGAACATATAAACAGTTGTGCTGGATCAGTCCAGCATTCTGTTCACACAGTGGCCAACCAGCTGTCAACCAGGAACCCATAAGCAGGACATGGTGCAACAGCACCCTCCCACCCTTGTTCCCCAGCAACTGGTGTCTATAGGCTTACTGCCCCTGATACTGGAGGTAGCGCAAAGCCATCAGGACTAGTAGCCATTGATCGCCTTCTCCTCCAGGAAAGGAAATGGTACTCTATTCTGAAGACCTCTGTTTGAAGGGCTATCCCGGACAAGCCTGGTTTAAAGATAAAGAACCCTCAGAAGGCAGAGCTGGGCCTTGAACTTGTCCATCAACAGCACGTGGACAGCAGACTGTGCAAGACATCCAGGTCACCTGGACACAGTCTTCCATACTATGATATTTTTATTTAAATTATACTGTATTTCTGTATACTGTATTTCTACTTAATTTAAAATCATTATTTCTATATTTACATCAATACATATAACTTAGTTTATGCAGTTTTTATTCCCTGCTTGGGGGATGCTGAGAGCTGTAGGATTCCCCTCCCCCCCCCCCCCCCCCCGTGTAAACAACATGCATTGCATTGCCCCCTTAAGGTTATCTTTTCTCTGCTTATAATTCAGGAAATTCTGTCCAGCCGCTAAACACTCATACGTTCAGCCTTTTGGAGATGTAGAAAGTAGTAATTGCAAGTCTAAAGCATTCGTAGATCCTAAAAATATCCACTCACGAAGAAACAAGCTAGCAATTTTGTTAAAGCCTGTCAAATAAATGTGTGTGAAATAAATCCAAAATGACTTAAAGAGGGCTAAAATAAAAAAAAAACAACCCAGACACTTTGGACTAAAAGAGATGCGACATGGCAGAGCCATGATTAGATCTTCCAACTAGTTTTCCTTGAAAGCACAGGGGGAAGGGGGGGGGGTTCTAATTTTTATTTGTGCAGCCGTGCCGGTGTTTTTACCCATTCAGCAGCCCTCTATCAATTTCCAAATCTAAACCTCTCCCCCTCTCTCACAGGCTGCTATTATCCTTCAGTAGGAAAAAAGAAAATACAGTTACTTGCATCATGGCTCTCTTTTTCCCAGTAATACCAGCGATTTGGGGGGGGGGGGGCAGGGCTTTTAGATTTGGAAAATGGCAAAGGACAGGACAGGCGAAAAGTTAACCTGACCCAGCACCACTGTTTCAATAAAAAATGGAAGAATCCCTGTGGATTGCATTCCTTTTAAAAGGGGGGGGGGGAAGCTGGGACCTTTGATAACCTCTGTGTTTTCTCATTATATTTGGACCTTTGATTTCCTCTGTAAATTTTCTCATTAGATTGAACAGAGCAAAGCAGCACCGTATATTAGAGACGAATAGGGAAGTATGACATTCGCTATTTTGATTTTCTACTGATCAAACACAAAATACCCACAGGGATAGAATTCATTCAAGGTGTTATTCATCCAAGAGAGCAAAGAAAAGAGAAGAGCTGCAACTCTTCAACTAGCTAAAGTTCTTTGTTCAACTAGCTAAAGTTCTTGATTTGTGGATTTACGATGGTGCAGCGATGTCCCTGTTCTGAAGACACCTTAAGCCACGGCTTTAACCACAGTGAATAAGGCTTTATTTGCCGTGGTTAAAGCCATGGTTTAAGGTGTCTTCTGAACAGGGCTGTTGATAAATTTGGCTATGTTTGCATGAACGCTTTTGCAGATTTTAGAGGATTCGCAGATGGCAACTTGCGGACTGGAGGCTACCACTGGAAATCATTTACAAGAATTCCCAAACAACAGGTTCACTTCACACATGCACTCAGCCACCAAGACTCTCATGCTACTTCCTCAGTGGCTGGCTCTTATTTCTATTTCATTTTCCAGCCAGTATGACACTTCTCTTTGTATTATTGTCTTTGCTACTATGCCTTTTAATGGTTCATTATTGAATGTTTTTATATTGTACTATATTGTATTATATATGCATTTTAGTGTGAACCACTTACAAATGTAATTATATTAAGGAGTATAAAAGTAAGTATTGAACCTGCTTGGCCCCTGGTTGTCTTTAGAGTCCCATCTCTGGGTGCCTTGTAGTAGACACCCTGATAAAGGAAGTTAGGTGGGTGGCTACAAGAGGGAAGGCCTTCTCAGTTGTGGCACCCCATTTATGGAATGCCTTCCCCAAAACGGTTTGCCTGGTGCCTACATTATCTTTTCTACCCCAAGCAAAGATCTTTCTTTCCCCCCCGGCATATTTGAGATCTAGTTCTAGATTTTTATGGCCAAATTGACGTTTTTATGTATTTTATAAGTCAACCTTGTCATTTTAGGAGTATGTTTTAAACCTAATAATCTTAATGATTAATTTTAAATAGTGATGATTGTTTCCTTACGAGGGTCCTCACCTGGTAAGTGTTCAGCAGGAGATAGTGTTCTGCGAAGACAAACATATAGAACTGCTTGCGATTTTAAGAATATGTTTTAACCTTCAGAATTTTAATGACTAATTTTAATTGGTGATGATTGTATTGTTAGGTAAACTTCTGTAATCTTTGTTCCTGGGTTTTGTGCTGCTATAGTCTAAGGACTAATGGAATAAAAGTTATTCATATTGTCTTTATCTATTCCTGTCCTGTTTGCTGTTTTGTATTGCATGCCATTCTTTTAAATATTTGCATTGTATTTTATGTTTGTATTATTATTTTATCCTTTGCATTTTATTTTATATTTTAAACTGTTTGTATTATATTTTAGTCTTTTGACTGTTTGTAATCCGCCTAGAGAAAGTTTGCTATTGGGTGAATGAAATATATAATAAATAAATATTATAAATAAACAATACAAACAATGATTTCTACTCCAATATTGAATCACAAAAAGAAAAGAAATCCGAATATATGAAAAGTGCCCTCCTTTCAAGTAATCACGGGCTCCAGCACTGAGGGGATAGGTGGGGCAAGTTACTTGTGAGGAAGTACCCCCAGCTATGGCAAACATGCACAAGAAAAGTTTTTTTAAAAAAGCCATATTAGTCCATGAGAAAAAAAAAATAATCATCCAAAATCCACACTTGGGGCATGCCGTTATTAGGCATGATTACGACGAAGCAAAATTGCAGAAAAATGTGCAAGCTCTCGAAGTCCTCCAGAACTCTTCTTCAGGCTAGGCGGAAGAATCCACTAGCATCCTGTTAGTAGTACTACTCCTGGTTGCAGAAAAGCCTCCCTGCCGAGTCGATTTTAGGACTGTGCTTCAACCAGCGACAAACTCTTTGCGCAGCGCTCGTAGAGGGTGAGTGGGAAGAGAGCCCGCATAGTGGTTCCCGCGCCCGACCGCCCCTACTTCTTCCTGCGCCCGCCTCCCCTCCCCCCTCCCAGTTCTCTGGCTTGTCGTCGGCTCTCTAGCCCGTCGCCGCGGCGGTGGCGGCAGGGCGCATGCGCGAGTGCCTGCATTCCATCATGGCGGAGCCGTCTGACTGGGTCTGTTGCTGCTGCTGCTGCTGCGCCGACTGCGACGCGCCTCAGCGCCGTGCCTGAGGCGGCGGAGGCGGCGGCTTCTCTCCCGCCCACCCCCCGACCCCCACGCCCCGGCGACCACCGCCTCCTCCTCCTCGGCTCCCCGTCGCGCGGTGAGTGCCGAGGCCTTCTTCTCCTGCAGCCTCGACGGGCCGGCGAGGGTCTCCCAGGCCGCCAGGGCGGGGCTGTGTGTATGTGGGGGGGGGGGGAGCGGAAGATTAAAGGGGGAGGGGTTTAGGGGAGCTGGAGATGGGTCTGCCCCTTCACCCCCCCCCCCACCACCCATATAGTACTTTCCCCTCCAACGCCTCCCCATTTGCTTCCAAGTCCCACCCTGTCCCCCAAACAGCCTCCTTTCCCCCAAGCCCACCCCCTGCCCCCCAGCTCTTCCTTGATCCCTCCGAGCCCTTACAGCTGATCTGTTATCTGTCCCCCACACACATCCCCTGCCTTTCTCTCCCCCACTAGTCCGTTAGCCTCCATCCCCCCCTCATCACTCTTCTTCCCCTTAAGGCCCTCTCCACTCATGCCCCCCCCCCGGCCAAGTATTCACAGTTTTAATCCCTTTGCCAACAGCCTTCAAAAGCAGCCCCACATTCCCAGCTCTTTTATTATGCCTCTACAGCTGATCTCTAATCCCTCCACTCCACATTTTGGATCCTATTACTCCACCAATCTAATAGCATCTGTTCCAAAATCCCCCCCCCCCACACACACACAAAGCCACCCGTCTCCCCCCCAAGGCCCATTCCCCACATATCCTCTAAGCATACATCTTTGAATCATATCACCAACAACCCCCAAACCCACCCTCTCATTCCCAGCTTTTCTATGATTTCTCTCAACCCCCCCCCCCCCCGCTTCCCAGTACCTACGGCTGATCTTTTATTTTCCCCATCTTTCTTGTTTCCAGGCCCTAGGGATAACCCTTTTATTGCCTCCCACCACCCCATTCTCTTTTGTGGTAATGGGAGATATGAGGGAGGAGGCTTGGAAGGTTTAAGGAAGAGGTAGGTGCGTGTGGGATAAGAGGATCATGTTGTTGGGAATTGGGGTGGCATCGGTAAGGAGTAGTGGGGGAGCTGGACAGAAAAGGGGTTAGGGGAGAAGAATGCATTTGCGGGGAATATGAGAAGTCAAATTTGTGGATTGGTGTTGGATGGTTTTGTGGATACTGGATTTGTAAAAGGACACACAACACAAAGATGTAGAAGATTGGGGTGGTTGGGGGATGCAGGGCTTTGCTGGGGGAGAGTAAAAGGATGGGGGAGATTGTGGCAAAGAGGGGATATGATGGAGCTTTCGGCGGTGAGGGGAAACGATAGGTCTGAAGAGGCTGGCTTGGAGATAATGGGTTTGCAAGAAGTGGTGGCGGTTTGGTGAGAACAAGGTTCAAGCAGCACTGGATTGCTTGGGATTGCGTAGGTAGGTGTAGTGGGGAACATGCTGGATTCAGATGCTGGCATCAGAGCTGAAGTACTGCATGTGTAGTCATAGGATTGGTGGATGGAACCATCTGCAAAATGTCAGGGTTGTTAGTGCTTGAAGTGAGAACTTGGCTTTAGAAATGCAGGTGGGTAAAAGGAGACAGATTTTGGTATGTGTGTATGGACATAATACTGGACATGGGAAAGAAGAACTCGGATTCTATTATCTTGCCTCAAAGGAATTCAGGAGTCAAATCCTAACTTTGCACATATCTGCCATGTCAACAAAGATCCCATATAACGGGAAGTCCCCTCTAGACTGAAAAACAGATTCCTGGGAATGGTCCCCTGTCCCCCTCTCCTTCCTTCTGATTATTACTGCTGCTAATTATTAGGAGGTTGGAGGAGGGTGATGCCTTTCCCTTCTCTGCTTCTCTCTTCCCCACCCCTCCCCCTTGGTGCTGCTGTGTCTGAATGCCACGTAGCCTTCTAGCTATTCCCCTTTGACTCGAGTGAGTGCACAGCTACTAGGTATTCAACACCTCCTTCAACTTCTCTCATGAGGAAAAGGTTGGTGCTGTACTCAACTGGTATGGATAGACAAGTATTTTTACTCAGTCCTGATCCGTTGCATTTGGGTTGGGTTTGGGACTGATAGCCAAGGCAGAGACTGTCATGATTATTTGGTAGGTACCAACCCAAAACTGTAGGTTTCAGCCCTGTGTTTATGTTAATCAGCAATTTGGAGGGTGATTCAGTTGGTGGGAAGCCCTGTTTCTAGACTAAGAAGAATCTTTCTTTCTTTCTTCCATAACCCCTTCCTCAACATATGGCAAGTAGTATGTGTTTCTTTAATCTTGCCAACTGCCTGTGGATGACGCAAAAGCTGGCAGGTGTACTTGGCTCATAATGTTTGTGTTTCCTGTTTGCATCCATATTCCTTTTCAGCTTTTTCAATAGCCAAATATAAATGAAGGGTGGTTAATACTTCTGTCAATTATGATCTGTGAGGGAGACAAATCCCTCTTCGTTTTATGTCTGTATTTGTTTCTGATTAATTCTTGAATATATATTGTAAGCTTTGTTCAGTATTCAAGTTTTTATGCTGATGAATACATATGGAAGCTTAAGGTGGCAAGCTGTAATTTAAAACTAAAAAAAGCAACACTTCTCTCTATATGCTAGAACTATAACTTGAAACTGGGAATAAACTGCTTTGCTACTTCTGTTTTTTCATGCTGTTCAAGTAATCACAACTTTTAAGAACAGAAAATAGTTGCATTTCTTTGAGCCAAAATAATAACTCAGGACATGTTGTGCATGTTGAAAACAGCCTTGTATGATCTTTGATTCTGATATGTTGCTTGACTGGTCCAAGATTTAGCAAGTTTGCCATTGGATCAAACCGATTTATTTTTTTCTCTTGATTTGTAAACTGACTTACTTCAGTGTGTTAGGCCCCTTTCTGCTCTTGTTTAATCAGAGATGTCTGTTAAGGAGCTGGTACTGCATAGTCAGCTATAAGCTGCAGAGTTCCTAATTAATGATGTCTCTGCTTAGCCATGACCTCACTGTGGAGTGGGAGGGGAAATCTAGGCAAGCTACTTTTTCTCAACCCTCCATTTGTAATACAAGGCTAACAGCAATAGCTTTATAGTGTTGGTTGTGGTGATTATTGAGATCATTTATACAGCTCTCTTTGAATGCTTAGGAAAGTGTTATAAATACCAATCTATAATTTCTCCCCTCCTTGGATGGAACTCAGAGCAGCATTTTAAGGATTGCAAAACAACCATGTCAGGTAGGTTATAATGAGAGATAGTAACTTATCCAAAACCACTCAAATTTCTAGGGCAGCTTACAGAACGTTTAAAATTAGAATCAAATAAAACTAATGGGGAGAGCAATCCTATGGTCCTGGGAGAACATCCCAGGGACTTTTGGAGTTTTTGGAGCCCCCCCCTCCCCCGAGCCATAGACACTGCTCCAACCTTGGAAGAGGGGCTCTGGAATCTGATCCCTCCCCCCACTCACTCACAGCCACTGCAGGAAGAGCCATGCTGGCTGTTTCCAAAGTTGCAAAAGTGGCCATGGAGGATCTCGGAGAAGTCTACAGGGGGCATTCCGGTGGGTGGGGAGAGGGGCGGCCAGGATACGATGCTTCCTATAGCATCTCCAGCCCCACTGCCTTGAAGAAAATGGACACACAAGAGGATAGAGAGTCGGAAATTGCTACCGTCATATCTCCCACCCTGCCCGCATTAGCCCAGCCAAGCACTGGATACTCTGAAGCCTTTGAGATTGGAGATTTCCTTCTAACGGCACAACCCATAGGATTGCGCCCCAAATAAATAAGACAAGAACATTAAAACATAACAGTATAAAACAGCAGTATAAAAGCAGTCAGCAGAATTAAAAACACCAAGCTGCATAAAAGCAATGTGTAGAGAATTTAAAAGTCTTGGAAATAATAATAATAATAATAATAATAATAATAATAATAATAATATGCATCACATACATTATATAGAGTTGACAATATATGCTTCTAATTATATATTATCTGCATTTACTTTTTGGTAAAAATTTGAACAAGTCCCACCATTCCTGAGCCATGCTGACTGGGGCTGAAGAGAGTTGAAAACATCACCAGATTGGAGAAGGTTGCAGGTTCCTTCTGTGCTACATAAATGCCCCCCCTTGCAAATGACAATCCCATCCTCAGGAATGGTTACCTGAGTGCTATTGTAGTGCTAAAATTTCTCTTCCTTCCTTCCTCTCTGCTGCTTTGTTTTTCCTATTTGGTGGCAGATTTTATGGCAGGTTGCCATAATATGGCAATTTATGAGCCAGAGGGGAAATGTTAAATGTTTGAGTGCCTGTCAGTTTAGAAGAAGAAGCATTGAGAACCTTTCCGGATTGCATTAGCTCAGTCAAAGTATCTTTCAGGTTTGATTCTTCTTAAAGGTGTGGAAGCTACCGCTATTTATCCTCAGCTTTTTGAAAACCTTGATCCTAACTGCTCATCCAGAATAGGTGATCCACATGTAGGAACACATTTACACATGTGGATCACCTCTACCCTGTGTACAAAAACTGCTGAAAGTCTGTTAAGTAGTAGGTCATGAGAGCAGGATTAAGGGCTGGTCAGTGCATCATGAAGTTAAGCAGGATTAGGGCTGGTCAGTGCATGGATGGTCAGTGCATGGATGGGAGACCACCCGGTAATCCTTCTATGCTGTGTTGTTAATATGTGGTGTTATCTTTTTATATACATGCATCCCTGCAACAGGGTTAGGCTGAGAGTCACCCAGTTCACCCAGTCACACAAGTTATTTAAGCCACTGTGGACTGGAGCACATGCTGGGCAGGATTTGAATATTCCGACTTATCCAGACAATTCTGGTTTCACATGAATGAGCTGTGTTCTGATGCACATATCCTGTTTGCTTCTGCAAATACCACTATTAAACAAACCAGGAAGGGTTTGTTTAGCCTATTAGTCAAACGTCCTGATCTGTTGCTGAGCTAGAGGGGGAAAACACGGTGGGAGTGAACTGGCTTCTCATTCACAATAAGCTAGAATTTCCAGAATTCTGGGTTGTTGTTGCATGTGGGCACAATTACTGTGATAGATCTGAAACCACCTGCTGATTTTCAGACAGCCTGAACAGGGAATCGAACCTACCCAGTCAAAACCCATGCATTGCTCAGTACAGAAGCTTGTGTAGAAAGTCTGGGAACAAACTTGTGCACTAAGCAAAACCTAATGATACTTTCACATAGTGAATTTTGTAATCGGGCGTTAGTTTGTATTTGGGCAGTTTTTTAAACTGTAGATATCCATATGAGGAGAGGAGACAGTGTTCACTGCGTCCCAGGACCTATACTTGTTTGTGCTTCACTTTCTATGGTTTTTTTTAAAAAATTGTAAATTTGGTCTTGTTAAAGAAGTAGTGGATTTTGCATAATTATGATTGATACGGTCAGAATTTGGACTATCCCTCTTTCTTGCCATGGACTATTGCTCCATCCTTTGCAAGGGCGCAGTTCTATGGGATGCACCCTGGATACTCATAAGCCTCTGAATTCAGAGGCTCATATGTATCCAATGCTCTGCATTTTAGTGGAGGTGTTGGGAAGTGGCAGGGAAGGAGGCTGGGGATACCTCATAGCCCCATAGCCCCAGTCTCCTCCTCTTCCCTTTCCCAGAAAAACCTCCTGGTCCCAATCTCCATGCTCCATTTTGTGAGTGCAGAGAGGTGGCCGCCGTGGTTCTTTCTGAGCCTGCTACGAGGGGTAGCCCGGTTTCCTAACTCCGGCCTCGGAACCAGGAAACCAAACAATCCTATGTCGTCCCCCCCAAGATGATCTCTAGGGGACATACAATTGCTCCCTAAGAGTATTTTTTCCTCTCTTGTAGGTGCTTTCTTGTAATCATGCTTCCATTTACCTAGAAATTTTGTTAATCTCATCCTGACATCCAGCATAAACTAAACCTGGGTGCTTCACAATTCTCTTTAAGGATTCTCCCCTTTTCCTGCAAACAGAGTCACATTTTCAAGTGATATTTGGCTTTGTTTGCAAAACTGGCATTCAATAACTCTTCCATATTAATTTTATTGTCATGATAATGTTTATATTTTGTCAGTGATTTTAAGCTTTTAAAGCAAGTGGCATATAAATTAACAAATTAAGAAAAGATCCCAGGGTTTCAGTTCTAGGAGGTGGAAGCATGTACATGTGGGAAACATTCAAAGTTATGACCCAGCACAACAAGGGGTTGAAATAAAATTAGATGTGTCGAGATACACTCCAACACTTAACATTAAAAACAGTACATTTTCTTTACCTTGTTTTGCATAGTGGATCTTTTGGTGTAAAGTGTTGTGAACCATTTGCTAAACACTAGTTTTTGATAAGCTTAAAAAAAAGTTGTCTTGAAAGCTGCTGAATACACCATTCTGGCAAAAGAACTTCTTCTTTAAAGGAAATTTCATTTTATCATTGCACATACGCTTGTCACTGAAACAAGCTTTATACATTTTTCTCTTTCACCTGCTTTCTAACATGCCGCAAAAGGCAAGTTGTGATTAAGTTTGCCAAGGTCAAGATGGTTTGTTTTCAACTGTTATCTCTTCTGCAAACCAGACTCTAAATGAAAAGTTTGGCATTCCTGGGTGAGGAAAACACACTGAACTCTTTATTGCATTCTTGAAGAGCTTATTGTAGAGGCAGAAATAATTTATTCTCTCACTTGTGTTAACACAAGCCTTTCTGTGGATATGTATTGGTGTAGTCACACCATTTCTCAGTGATCTGCAACCTGATCGCTTAAAAACTGTGTCACGAGCGCTCCCAGGATCCTCAGATTTGCACAGATGTTGCACACAAATGATGATCTTGCAGATCAGAGTCTTTCACCTGCATAAGCACAAACATTTACTTTGGCATGGGGATAGACAGCCCTGAAAATTGAACTGTGAGAGGTGGGGAGGGGGAGGGGGACTGAGCGAGGGGCTGGCATTGTGCTCTTTAGTAAACGCAATTGCTTGGGGGTGGCAGGAATTTAGGAAATGCCTTGTCTCCCCTTCCATTGGGGCCCCTGGAGTGACTAGAGGATCTAGCAGTGTGTAGTGCTCCCATAATACCTGGGCAAGGTTGGTGGAGTTGTGTATCTTCCTAAGAGCAGCTCAGATGAACAAATGGGCTTGATCAAACCAAGGATCCATTTTCTTTTCTGTGTTGCCTTTGGCACACCCTGAATTCCCATGCCCTACTTCAACTAAGCTTGTAAACAAGCCTAAGTATGTGAAACCGAAACAATCTCATATTGTTTCCCTGTTAACCCCTGCCTCCACTCCCCGCTTTATTTATTTATTTATTTGTTTGTTTATGACATTTACATTCCACCTTTCTTCAGTCATGGAACTCGAGGTGGCTACATGTTATTCTCAGTTGATCTCCCCTCTAGGCACTCACCAGTCCTAAATCTGCTTAGCTTCAACAAGGTGGCTGCCTCATATATCTTCAGAGCATGCGCTGGGACCAGTTTCTCAAAGCAAATTTTAGATTGTAAGTTCCTTGGGACAGGGAACTGACCTCTTGTAATCTGTAAAGCACCATATGATAGAAATAAATAATAATAATAATAATAATAATAATAATCCAGCATTTTATTTTTAAATAGTGGCCAGCTATGTGCTTTAGGAAGCCCAGAGCAGGCATGAAGCAACTGCCCTCCCCTGGTAATCCCACCTGCTAGCAACTGGTATTTGTGGGGAAACCACCTCTAATCCTGAAGCTCCATTTACCTGTCCTGGCTAATAACTGCCACCAAATGTGTTATTGCCAGCTGCAAAGATGAGCCTGCAAATGTCTTTACCTTTTGGATTGGTACTTCCCTTAGTTTGTTTGGTATTTAAGGACTACGTCCTTAATATTCTGCTAAACTGTATTGGACTGTAATTGACGTACTTTGAAGATGCTAGTAAGGAGATCTAGCTTTGGCAGAGTTACATTGAATGTTGCACTGTATAATGGCTTGAGCACTGGAGTTGGATGCCAAATCAAATATTTTTTTCTAGGAAAAGAATCAATGAGTGAAGTTAAGAGTTTAACCTTTTTGAATGTTGCCATTGCGAGTTGAACTTTCCATTGTATATAAGGTTCATTAATCTCTGATTTTATCTCTGTTGGAAGAACAGCTGGGTGTAAGTGGCTGCTTTGGTTATTATATGTTTCAACCCACATTTCTTAATACATTTCCCATAATTTTTCATTGTTTCCTATTATAAATTAGAACAGAGCCTAGGGGCGGGGAGGGGAATCCCTGTTGGCCTGGTGCCAAGAAATCTTGTACTAAATATTTGAAAGTCCTTTTTTTTAGAAATGGCTATTAGGAATAGCTCATAGGAATCTACTTGCAGTCAAGCTTTGAAACCTCTTATCCATTTGACATAGTATTTTGAATTTCTGGATGAAGACACAAATGGTAGTCCTGTGCTCTGCTGCACGTAAAAGAGTCTTGAACATGAATAGAAACAGCAAAATAGAATAGAATCACTCCTCATCCACATCTTTGTAAACCGAAATATTATCATTTGTATTAAAACAAGTCCAAAATGGTTGTTTTACTAAGCACTGTATCAGCACAGAGGGTCTGATAAAAACAACAAAAGTGATGAGCACAGCTGTCCGCCCAAGGGAGGTCCTTGGAAGAAGGGTTCCAGTTGCATTCTCAGGGTGATATGGCCAACAAGGCACTTCTAGCTCCTATGCTCAGCCCTTTGAAGGCAAAGAAAGTGACTCTCTCAGGGGAGTCTCTAATTCCCTGCTTCCAATTGAGGACAGCAGCAAAGCAATAGGACATCCTGAGTCACCTGAGGAATGGCTGGTCCTTAGAGGTGGGCAGGCAGGCAGCCTGACTTAGCCCCACTATCCCCAGGCTGTCCCTCTGTCACTTCCTTATCCTTGACCATGCGTGCACTGGAATTGAAATAATGGCATCTTCGTTATTTTATAGTATTTTTTTAAAAAATGTATTTCCCCCTTTACATTTGGTGCCCCACTTAAGTTGCTGCCCTAGGCGACCACCTAGTTCACCTATATGGACCGTGTGCCCTTGGTGTGTATGATAAAATGTATAGTAAACTAGTTCAGTGTATATCAATTACTGTTTTGATTAGGAGACGCACTTGGTGACACAGGAGAGATCTGTGTGCATGGCCATAGATGTGCATAACCATGTTGCCTTTAAATGAAGTGTTTCTCAAACTTGATACATGGGGGCACAGTATTTGTATGGATTAAATTAGAGGATCACTTTATTCTACACTCAGATATATCTGTTTTCTTTTTAAAAGATCTATAAAGACTGAGCTCTTCCGGCAGGCCTACTCAGATGAATTTTAAGTGTTTTATTGGTGTTTTATTGGTATTTTAATGATATACTGGTTTTATGTATTTTTAATCAGTTTTGTGTGTTTTATGATGATGTTGTTCCCCGCCTCGATCCGGAGGGAGAGGCGGGTAATAAATAAATATCTTCTTCTTCTTCTTCTTGATCAGATACTAGTTAAATTAGTATGGTTTGCTACCAGAACAAGAGGCAAGGCATCTGCCTTGCAGCTGCAGGAGTGCCTAGTTAATACTACCTCCCAGCATCCTACCATGTTCATTGTCCAGTTGGGCAGGGTTCAGGTTTGGGATCTTGCTTTCGGGGCAGTGGTGATGCTTGAGGGATACCTTTGTGCCTGTAAGCTGTAGATTGAACTATATCTGGGGTATTGTTTCTTCCTGGTAAATCCTTCCTCCCCCTGGATTATGTTAATACTAGTATATTGAAATATTAATGGGACCAGTGCTGTATAGGGCCTTCCCATTCCAAGAGGCAGAGATGCATCCAACATGATGGCTTTAATTTTTCAATGCTCATTGTTTGGGAATCACTGATCTAATGTGTTTTTATAATTAACTTTGGAATTGGTTTCTCACTAGCTTCCTCTCTTATGGTACCCAGTCAGTAGAACTCACATCCATGAAATATTTGGTTGGCTTCTTCCATATGTAGAATTGTCATAATCATAGAATTGTTGTGTCACCCAGTTTGCACAACATGGTGGGTTTATCATGGGTTAATTAACAAACAATTAGCTGCAGTGTACGTGCTGCTGCTTTTTTGAAAATGCAATCTGCAGTCGGGTGGTGGCGTGGTGTGCAAACCCGGCCATCAGGGGATAATTGAGGGTTGAACAATCCACGCTTAAACGTCAATTAGTAGATCGCCCCAATCAGAGGTTGCATATTCACAATGGTGACCACCCTCGCACACAGAGGGTTAATTGTGAGTTAATTTACTCACAATAAGCTGCCACATGGTGCAAACCAGCACACTATTTTTTTTCCTTAATAGATGTTTGCTAGCGTTTAGATAGCCTGACTTTGGTTTTTGTGTCACTGCTCTGTTGGTTTTTAATATCTTTATGAATTTAGTGTGTGATTTTTTTTCATTATACTTTCACATGTTTTAATTTAAAATATGTCAATTTAGGTGATCTTGTTGAGTTGGAAAAGCACTTCATACACTTTGCAAATTATAACAACCATTGAAATACATTTCTCTTGAACTTTTACCAAAATAGCCATTCTTCAGTCTTAATAGTCTGAACTGTTATTTTTTAATTGAAATTCCTGATGAACTCAATTTTATTATTCTGCGCTCCTTATGGTTGCTACAGTGGTTGCTTGCATGTTAAAATAATGACTGGATTTGTCTTTTCCTTATTATGCAAGGGTACTAGCACCATTTAACTCCCTATTTTACGCTAGTGCATGGCAATATGTTGATGTGGGAAAGGAATTGTTCCAATTCATGAACGCTTTCAAAGGTAAATATATATTCAGCTCTAAAAACAAGTTTAGGTTGTAAACAAAGTTCACTTTGCCTAGGAAGCTGTGGGGGATCTTAGCTTACAATTGCCAGTCTATCGTTTAAATATCTGAAGGCATGTGTATTATATTGTGACATCATATTGTGGTTTATTTTGCTTTGTGTACCCGGATTAGAAATGTAGGTTTTCCAGAAAATTTTGAATTGGGGAATTTTCTGGTAATTTTTCTCATGCAAATTAGGCTAATTTGCATGGGGTAATTTTGCTTTTCTTATGCCCTAAAAGAGCATAATTTATCATGCTTATTTTACTTGCGCTTAATAAACAACAAAGCTTAACTGTGTACTTCATGTTAAAAAATAAATTGTCCAAATACACCATACTTGACCTGAAATACTTGAGGGGGGAAATGAAAGCTCATGTCATGTGATCTGAATGTTATACTATGTAGCATGCCCTTCCCATACATTGTTTAAATTTAATGAAAAAAACAGTTCTAAAAACTGTTGACACACTAGTAAATTTGCTGACAAGCACTCATCTATTTAAACAGAGTTCAACTCCGGCTGATGCTAGTTCCATTTCACATTAAACTATATATGTGTTTCAATGAAATATGTGCTTCTATCATGTATTTGCTAGGAATGATCACCTGAAAAACATTAATTACTGAAACTGCCAAGTTTGCCTAATAGATAGTATTTGTAAGTGACATCTATTCATTGTTACTAATGGGAAAATAAAGCTCTGGAAATTTTCTGATCCATGTTACTGGCTTTGATGTCCTAGGATGAAGTGTGGGTTAAATATATTATTTTTTACTAAAGAATAAATTCTTAGGAAAAAAAACCCAAGGCACTGAAAAGCATTCATACTAATTTCAGCATGCCCAAAGAGCTGTGCATCAGTTATAGATATAGATATTTCTTACTCATAGTAATCTGAAAAACTTAATATACAAGTTGGAAACTGTATAGTTCAATTGGTATCATATCCATTCATTTTTACTAATTTATTTTATGTAACAATACATTTTTAGAGATGGTGACAATTTTGTGGAAAAAATATAGCAGCGGAAATGTTTCCCATTATGGAAAACATTTTGTGGAAAAAATTTCCCTCGACATCACTCAATCCAACTATCATAATTATAGTAATGCACAATGCACATAGGTAAATGCAAATAACCAGTGCTTTGTCTTGCTTGTAAAAATAAGTTTAACTTTGGTCCTAATAAACATAGAAATCTTTCCTGTAAAGCAGCAAATGATTCAGGGACACCTTGGAGGAGGGACAGTTGCAAGGTTTTCCAGCATGTTGCTCCATGGCTTGCTTCCACTTCAGACAACCTGTTGAATATATGAGGCAAACTAATTTTCATGGGTAAAGGATAATTTTTAGTAATACGTTTTTCACCCTCCTGCTTTTCTATAACCTTTTGATAGTTTTCAAGCTCTGACTATTCCAGTTTGATGTTTGGCTGGTTTTTTCCTGCCTGGTTTACACAGGCAACATGCATTTAGCAATTTCCCCAAGGCAGAAGCTATAACTGTGTGCAAAGTGACTCTCTTTCATTTTGTACCAGACGCTGGGCAAGGTGAGAAGCGGCAAAAGAGACTCACACCGTTTCCTTCCTTCTGATTCTTATGCCACTGGTGGTGAAAGACCTCTCCTCTGAATTCTCTTCCACTTATTGAGAACTCGGGGATGGGGGAGTGGTCTCCATGCAGGGCATCTTTGGCACATGTGCTCACCACAGATAGCCTGGTGACCAGATTTGGGGCCTTTTTCCCTTCCACATTTCTCTCAAGCGCAAGGCTAATACCTAAGAAATTTGTGTAGGCTCCGAGGAATTGGTAGTATATTTCCACCCATGTTTTCTGTTTGAACTGCTTGAAACTGAACTTTTTTCAGTTTCAGCCACTACTGGCATCGACTTATGACATAAATAGTCTTGAGATTTACCCAAGTCTTCTAATTAACTGGTTTGGCATACAATTTTGGTGTTCTTGTAATATTTACCTATATTCCAAACCATGCCCACTCTGCTCTTTCACCCCTTCTCTGGTACCTCTGATTACACTATGGACTGGAGAAGAACATTTTGGACTGTGAGATGTGGGGGCATGGGTTGCTTTTCCTTCTTGTTTGTCCCTCCCAAACCTCCCTGCATATCAGGCTCGGGTGCCAGAAAGGAGGGAGGCTTCTTTCTCTGAAATTAGACCTCTGTGGTGTGGGGAGAGGTGTTCTGGGGAAATGACATCTTCTAGGATCCCTGAAAATTGGAATGCAGTTGCAGCAACGTTCCAGGTGTATGAGAGAGGCATCCCTCCTTATGAGTGGAGCCCAGCAGCTAGCCATAGTCCCCAGCAAAAAGGCTTTGGTTGTGGAATTGGGTGTTTTTCTTCCAGAGAATCTTAGCTGACCATCAAAAAGACATTTACATTTGGAGCTCCCTTCCCCTCCCAAGTGGGAGGGCAAGGGGCATGCTAAGAGGGATCTCTGAGCAAGGATTCTCCTTAGTGCGCCACACGCACCAAGGATGGGTGGCATACAGCAAATCTTCCCTGCATCCTTCACCTGGTGCCTTTGTCAGTGCACCTTTCTGCTCATGGGCTTTCCCTAGCCAGGGAAAGCCTGCTAATAGCAAAGCAGGGGTTGGAGGCGCTCCAACCAGTGCTGTGTCCAGAGTCTGAATGAAGTCAGGGGGTGTCATAAAATGAGGGTGTGTGTGTGTCTGCTGACATTCTAAATATAAGGCTCCAAAGATGAGGTAAACAAATCTGCTGTATGGCATAATCACTTTGATCACCACTTCCATAGGTCCAGTGATTTGTATATTTCATGTGATATTGAAATGCTTTGCAGAGTGAGCCCAAATTCTGCCCAATTATAAGCTGAACATGTAAACTAGTTTATTTTTTACCTTGGATTCTTTTCTTTTTGCTGGTTACTAGGAGGAGAAAGGAACTATGCCTTAAAGGAGTCTGATAATTCATCCAGTTATTATCTCTACTTTGACTGACAGCAGTGATCCAAATCTCAAGCGGAGGCTTTTCCTAGTCCTGCTTACTAAGATACCTCTTAACTACTGATGCTTGGGATTAAACCTGGAACTTTCTGTATGCTGATCATGTGGTTTTGCCCTTTAATTCCTGACCATTAACATTCTACTTGGTCTTCCCGTCCTCTTTGTCCAGCTTTTCAACTGTTCATATTATTTCAAAGTTTTATTTTGCACCCTTAAAGATGCAATTGTATATATGTTTAGGGGAAAAAAATCCTACAACTACCAGCATTTCCTAGCCAGCATGGCTGGCTGGAGCATGTTGGGACTTGTAGATGTTTTTTCTGTCTAAATATGCGTAGGATTGCATCCTAATTGCTGTAAACCTGAAGTCTCAAAATAAAAATATTGAGATAATTTAAGATGTAGAATTCTTCTGTGGAGTCTCAGAACATATACATAACTGCCCTCCTAGTTGCTGAAAACAATTTAACCTCTGTCAACATTCTCTTTTTCCACTCATTTGGTCTTGGACATTTCCCATCCCTCTCCAAGTTTGCTTTCAACCTCAGCCAGTTTGGTGGCAATACGGAGATGGGGTTGTGCTTTGTTTCTGAGATTTTCCTTGCCTTGGTCTACAAACACTGCCATACATACTTTCTAGTTATATTTTGGTTGGTAGCTCTCTAAAGACATCAAATGTGACTGTATATATGCATTAGGAACTAAAAGCCTATCTGACAACTTATGGGAATGTTGGTTCACGATGAGATGAGATGATGCCCAGATTCCTAGAACAGTTGTAGAGGATTTATCTTGAACAGTTCTTGATTTTTGCTTTCAGGTGAAACCAGCTCCTTATTGTTCTGTTGCTACTTGGAGCTACAACTGTAGCCTATTTTACTCAGGAGGCAACCACATGCATCCATCCTAGTAAATACATTGCACTTCCTGCATGGTCCACGTTTCTCCCCTTCCTTTTGATCCTGATGTGTATGAAACAGGACTCTTGGTGGACTCCAAACGTATGGCTTGGCCAAACCACTCATTGCTCAGCAATTCACTGGTGTATTCTCATTCTCCTGCACTTTCTCCAAGACTGTGGCACAATATGGCCTAGCTATCACTTTGCAAAGATCTTCATAACTGACACATTCCCAAAACAATGGCTTCTTTTAAGTCACCCTTAGGATTCCTCTCAGTGCTAGGTTATAAACTAGAGGCTGTCTGGCTCACTTCTTAAGTACTATATTTGTAACTGTTGGGCATAGAAACACACTCCAAGATTCTGAACTGCAAAATGGATTCATCATAGCCTGTCGCAATGGATAATAAAGGGTGCTTGAGGCACATTTAATCCATACTCTTACTCATAAAGGTAGGAGTTGTGCTCATGAATATAGTGCTAATATGGAGCTAATGTTTATGCTGCAGCCCCTTTTGCAGATTGTGATCATTTATAACAAGTTTGTCCTTCTTTTGGGTTCGAGAAGTAGGCAGTGTGATGATTACAGTTTGCAAGAGAATCGTATATATGTGAAGTCTCAGGAGTTAAAGTTGTTTTTGAAAAGAAAAAAAAAGCCCTCAGTGGTTTCTCCCCACCACAGCCAAAGCTGTTTCACATATTAATTATGTGGGTATTTTCCATCTGTGAATGCAGAAAATGTTTGACTGTGCTTACTTGTTGGGCAAGGCCTAAGAAACCTTTCCAGTGTCTCAACTTAACCTGTGGTGCCTTTCTGGATAGATGCCAAATATACACGAAAGAGGGGTGCACATAAGGTCTCTTGGGAAACATTTAAAATTATTTGTAAAGATTTAATAAACACATAGCTTTAGTTTATGAACAGATTGCTATTATGGAGAGAAGGTGGTCCCTACTACCCCCTCCTCCCCAGAATTAAGTTATAACTAGGATTCTATCAAAAGCTTTATTTTCTGACCTCCCTTGAATTTTGCAATATGGAAACCAATTCGCCTGAAATGTTCATGTGTGGTCCTGCTATGGGGAGAGAAACTCTTTCAAAAGTAATCTTGACAAGGTGCTACAGATATGTTTATGGGGGTTGGGGTGAAATGGCAATTCAGTGGGTCTGTTGAAATTTCAGGTTTGTTGAAGGCTTTGTCTTCTTTCATAGTGACTGCTTAAATGGCTACTTTCAAATTAAAGATTATTCCGAAACGTCTGTTATTCCAAAATGTTTTTTTTGCCTTTGTTTTTAACCTCCAGGGCCAAGCAGAGATGAGTTATGTTCCTTGAAGTTGAAATTGTAAACTAGATATTGTATGTGTGGTGATGGTGGGGGTATTTCCTGTACTATCAGAAGTCTTGAAGGAAACTGGAAGCTTTTCTTTTTTTGTAGGTATGAAACAACTTCAACTGTCCTGCTTGACATGCACATTCTTCTTAAAGGACATCTTGTCCTTTTGTAATTTTTGAACTAAGTGTTTTCTACTAATGTTCTAGGCATGACTTGGCGAAGTCATTACACATGCAGAATTCAGTTTTGGGTAAACCATTCAGCAGCCTGAAAATCTCAGCTTTTAAAAAGTGTGGTGTACACAAAGCACAGGATTTAAGGCATAATTATGATGCTTTTTCTTTTTTCTTTTTTTCTTTTTTAGAACAACGGGGGAAAAGAAAATTTCAGAGGCTTTAAAAATTGCTCCTTCTCTGCATTTGCCTGTCTGGATGATAGTCCATTTAACATAGTTGCTCACAAACCTCCTTTTGTTCTCAGAGCAACCAGATCTGAATGTGGTATTGGTGAAATACCATTATATTTTGTTCTTGCTCTGAACATCTGTGCATGACTAAAATGTGTGCAGCTTGAGAACTTCCAACATATCTTTAAACAACCAAACTACAATTGGGGGCATGTTTCAGGCTCTACCATGAGCAGCGATATAGTGGTAAATTTTGAAGTATAAATGCTCGTCATAATAGCCCCGCAAAGCCACACACCTCAAGTCAGCAGCCATACTGCATCTAAGCCAGTCAGTTTTTAGGTTGCAGGTTAGTAGCCAGGTATTCAGATAGTCTATATTGTCGAAGTAGTAGTAGTAATAACAACAGCAATTACAATAATACAATTAATACACCGTGATCATAATATGTCCCTTGATGCCCAATTTGCTTTGCCCCACTGAAGGGGTTGATGAGTGGAATAGACCATGAAAAAATTGTAATGATGCAAGCTTTAATATTGAACTACATGTTACATTAAGCATTCAGTTAACATGGGGAAGTTTTCTTGCATGATATGCAGAGTACTGTGGATCCAGGGTAAGCCAGCCAAGAGGCGTATGCTATTTTATTTTATATGTACTTTTAAATTTATTTTTCTGTGTAACTAATAATTTATCCAGTTTTTGCATGCCGATTTTATTTGTAGACTTGAAACAGTTGCTATTAAATATTGGATGATAATATAGGAGGGGGATACCTAGAGGGGAGGAAATGGGGGCAAGAGTGGGGAAGGGTTTACTTTTGTGTTGGGAAATTGTATTGGAAAATGAAAAAAAAAACCACCCATCATCATCAGCATCACCATCATCATAGAAGCATTCTTAATTTTATTGTGAAGAAAAATCAGATCGGAAGCTGTTCCTGGTGAGAGGAGGGACTATTAAATAGTAAACCGCAGCCTCTACCTCCCCTCCCCTCTCCTTCAGCAGAGGCTGGAAAAGAGCGGGGCAGAGACCTGTCAGCCAGGAAGCCCACTTGAATTCCCCCCAACCACAATGCTACCTCATCTGAACTCTACTTCATGGGTGTGGGGGACATTGCAAGCAAGAAAAGGCAGCAGCTGCTCTCATGTTTCTTGCTCACCCTCTCTGATCATCGCTGCAGAGGGGATTGGGCCCAAAATGCTACGTATGGGGAAATCAGGAGCAGCTGCCTCTGCTCAATCATGCATCCTCTGTGTGCAGTGCAGTGTACTTTCTTCGGGGTGATGTGATGAAAGTTGGGCCTGACAGCCTCCAGTCCTCCACAGCCTAAGAAGAGGGAGTTTTAGACCCATTTCAAACCGGCTTCAGGGGAGGATAGGAAGTTGAGACCGCTTTGGTTGCCTTAGTGGATGATCTACGCCTGAGTATTGACAGGGGGAGTGTGTCCCTGTTGGTACTCCTGGACCTCTCAGCGGCTTTCGATACCATCGACCATGGTATCCTTCTGGAGCACCTAGGGGAATTGGGAATCGGGGACACTGTGCTTCAGTGGTTCCAGTCCTACCTCTCGGGCAGGTTCCAGATGGTAATGCTTGGTGATAGCTGTTCTTCAAAGAAGGAGCTGCTATGTGGTGTACCACAAGGTGCCATACTTTCCCCAATGCTGTTTAACATTTATATAAAACTGCTGGGAGAGATCATCCGGAGGCATGGGGCGGGGTGCTATCAATACGCTGATGACACCCAAATATATTTCTCTATGCCTTCGACAACATCGTCAGCTAAGGATAGTGTGACTCCTCTGAATAAATGTTTGGAGGCGGTAATGGGCAGGATGAGGAAAAACAACCTGAAGCTGGATCCAGACAAGATGGAGGTGCTTGCTGTTAAAGGTCCCCACCAGGGTTTGGAGGTGTGTCAACCAGTTCTGGATGCAGTTACACTCTCCTTGAAAGACTGTGTTCGCAGCTTGGGTATACTCCTGGATCCGTTGCTCCAAATGACAGCCCAGATAGATGTGACAGCCAGGAGTGTCTACTATCAGCTTCGGCTGATACGCCAGCCACGCCCCTTCCTAGAGTTGGAAGACCTAAAGACGGTAGTGCACGCACTGGTAACTTCGAGGCTCGACTTCTGCAATGCACTGTACATAGGGCTACCTTTGTGCCTAGTCTGGAAACTTCAGCTAGTTCAAAATATGGCAGCCAGGTTGGTCACCGGTACACCTAGGGGTGACCACATTACACCAATTTTAAAATCACTTCATTAGCTGCCAATCAGTTTCTGATCGAAGTATAAAGTGTTGGTTATTACCTTTAAAGCCCTACATGGTTTGGATCCTGGCTACCTGTGGGATCGCCTTCTCCCATATAATCCGCCCCACACACTCAGGTCCTCTGGGAAGAACTTACTCCAATCAGCCAGAACTAGGCTGATGAGCGTCACCCAGAGGGCTTTCTCTTCTGCCGCTCCCAGACTGTGGAATGGGCTGCCGGAGGAGATTTGACAAATTAGCAGTCTTCACGAATTTAAGAGAGCCGTGAAGACTGATTTCTTCCGGCAGGCCTACCCAGTTGAATTTTAAGATGTTTTTAACGATGTATTAGTTTTTAGTTGTTTTAATATTTCATCTATTTTGTGGTCCTTGTGTTTATAATTATTGTTGTTTCCCGCCTCTATCCGGAGGGAGAGACAGGTAATAAATAAATAAATAAATATATTGTTGTTGTTGTTGTTATCATTAAGTGTTGTTTACTATTCTCTCACTTGCTATCTCCCTCCAGAACGTTCCAAATGCTCATGCAACCTCTCTTTGGATGGTGCAGCAGGAAAGGTTGGGCACAAAGAGGCCATCCAGAGGCAGTGAGAGAACAACAAAGAAAAAGAGTAGGCCACCTTTGCCTACTCACTCACCTTTACTGGAAGGTGTGATTGGGAATATTAGGCTAGTTTGGCCCAGTCATCACTGCTGCATCAGAATCCAAAGTGAGATAGCACAGGTGAGAGTTGTCCCCCCCCCTCCAACACACACACACATGCAGCAGGGCTCAGAAAAGTTGTGGAGTGGGAAAGAGAGCATGTGAAAACTACTTATGTGGAATAGATTTTGCCCTGTGGTATTGAAGCTGTTTTCTTTCCCAACGTTTAAATCCTATGCATCAACACTTACTTTGATTCATAGTACCTCTTCTTAGATTTACAGCCCTAATAAGTGTTTCCCACATCCAAATTGACTTTTTGCCACTTTACGTGAAATGCCACTGTTGAAGGCATTTCTCCGGCTTTAACTTGGAAGTTGATGAAAACATGACCAACAAAAATACATGATAAAGTACCAAAACAATGTTTCTTCAGATCACAAGTAAGGGATTATATATTTCTATTCTCCCCCACTGAAAAGGAACTCGCTGCGCTCCAAAATCTAGTAGCTACAGGATACAGTGCTCTTAGAATTGAAGTCCAAATGTGATACTCTTTTAGAAGCATTGTAAGACTGGTTCAGTTTGGACAACACGATAACCAACAATGGTTTAAGTTTTCAACCATTGGTTAAATTGTCAACTCTTGGTTATTGTGTTGTCTGTCGGGCAAAAACCACCCCATGATAGACTATTTCCTCAAAATAACCAACCGAGATAACCATCGCTCTCACAACTGTTGGTTAGTGTGTTGTCTGTTGGGCTCAATGTACTATTTTGCAGGGTTGGGTGGACTATTTTAGCTGGCTACAGAGTTCCCAGGCAAGAGTGGCCAAAACCACACAGCCGCTCTGCTACAGCCAGCACAACTTGCAGAAGCTGCTGGGATAGCAACAGGAGGACTGAGGGAAGAGGGAGGGCAGGGCCTGTGTCAGTCAAACACTGGGTTGACTATTAGTCCACTCAATGCCAGCCCCAACCATTCCACAGTTGTGTAGGAACGTGTTGTGTGGGGAGTATCCTCTAAATAGTCAACCGTGGAGTTGACTATTAACCCACCATTGGCTATTGTGTTGTCCGAACGCAGCCTACATCTTTCTAAGTTACCATTCAGGGATTATGGTTAAACTGGAAGGCTCTTGGAGAGTTTTTAATGGTATTTCAATCTGATTGAATTTTAATTCATTCTAATGGGAACATGCTGCTTGTAAATTACCACCTGCCTGGAGCCTTTGGGATGGGCAAAGACTATAAAACTAAGTAAGTAATGCTGCTTAAATGTATTTCCCTTCCTCACCTATGTGCCCAACAATTTTTTTTTTAAAAAAATGATTCTTAAAACAGAAATACTCTACCATTGTCTTGTGCTAGAAACCTGAATCGGGGAAAAAGACTCAAAATGACACCTGTGTACTCCCCCCTTCCCTGCAAAGGTGCCACCTGCAACTTGGATGTTTCTAGCATGTTTTTCACAGCTGGCTATATTTTTAAACTAATCATTTGAATGCTTGTTTAGCAACGACGCTCTGTCCCAAAGGGCTCTTCTTTGTGTTTTTCTCAGTGTTGAGATGTGTTGACAGAGAACAAAAAGAAGTCAAATTAAATCAAGAGTCTCCTGAAATGCCCTTGTATTTCATATTCTTGGCTAGAGAGTGCTTTTTTAAAGTTGGCTATCAAATATTAATATTGTCTTGCTATGGACAAGAAAATGAGTGTCTCTTTATTCCAGTTCTGCCTGTCGTGGAATGGGTCAGAGGAGGGGCTGTATGTTGCAGGACCCCCTGGAAGAGTGCAGCGCGCTTGCCCTAGTAGTGGAGATCTGGTGTCCAGTGCAGGGGGTGAAATAGGCCACATTCTATTGTCACTGCAACAGTGTCCCCAAATGCAGTGGTCAATGTGAAACCTTGGAAGGAAGTGGCAGTTGTTCACTAGGAAGAGTGAAAGGAAAGGGTTGGTCTTAAGGTCAGTTTTGGTTGAGGGCTAAACCTGCCCTTCCCTTCCCGTGTATAGCCTGCTAACTTTATCACATAGAACTCAGCAGCTCCTAATGAGCTCTTTGAGAGAATCTAAATGGGCTGCCAGAAGAGACACAGCTGTGGGGGAAGGGGCAAAAACTACCCCAAATACTTGTAACCTTATTATCTGGGGCAAATTTGCATCCCACCCTTCCCTGTCCCTAATTTTAGCTTGCTTGCATTTTCCCTTTGAACTCAATGGGAGCTATTGGCATCTGAGCCAATTCCTAGCTGCATAGCCCAGTCTTGTCTTTGGATCAGGCCTTCAAGCCTGTTTTCACAGTGTGGAAAGCTTGCAACTTAAAAGACAGAGAGAGAGAGAGGTTGTTGCACTGCGTCCTGCTTGTAGGTTGACAACTGGTTGGCCACTTTGTGAACAGAGTGCTGGACTAGATGTACCCTCAGTCTGATCCAGCGTGGCTGTTCTTGTGCCAAATTCCATGGCCAATTCCAAAATCTGCTTGTGTAGTACCAAAATCTGCTTGCATCTGCCCTTTGCATTGCAGATATTTAAAGGTAAATGTGTGATATGTTTGCTTGGCTGACATGACAGTCACTTCATTCACAAGTAATGGCAAACCATGGTTCATGGTTACATCTGAATCTGGAAATTATGGCTTGTACTTGTCCTCCAAATCAGAATTCAAAACCATGATCAAAGTGTGGTTTTCAGATCTGTTTTGGAGGGCAAATGCATACCATAGTTTGCCAATTTGGATGTAATGGTGAACTATTTCCTATAAAGAGACAGAATTGGAGTGTGCAAGAGGTGAACACATAACTCTGAGAATCACTCATATAAGGCAAAGCGTAGTTTGGAGTTGCATGTGAACAAAGTTGACACCTCGATGCAAGCTTGCTGCATTTGAAACAAATTTGAAAACAATTGGAAGTGACAAGCTTCAAAGGTTGCCAGTTCATCCCTGGAAGTATCCCTGTCACCAGATGATTCACAGTTCTCCAGTGGTATTAAATGTGATGTAGGAGTTTGAGAGACCTTAGTTCTGTGATAGAGCACCTGCTTTGCATGCAGAAGACCTCCAGATCACTCCCTGGCATCTCCAGGTAAAATGATCAGGTAGCAGGCAGTAGGAAAGACCTCTCCCTGAAACCCTGAACAGCCACTGTCAGAATACGCAGTGCTTGATGACATGAACCAATAATTTCACCTGGTATAAAGCCTCTTCTTGTGAGTTGGCTGGGTCCAGCAATCAGCTCCCCGATCTCATGATTGGGCATTGTAAAAGTTGATTTAATTTGGGAAGTGGCCCGGGGGATCTTTGCCCCTGCTAAGCCCATTTAATGATAGAGCTTGGTCAGAAAGCACATGATATAGCAGACTTGCTGAAGCTAAGCAGGCCTGTGTCTGGCTGAGAAACTGTATGAGAACCCTGCACCGCTTCGAACTCCATGATAATAGAAAGGCAAGATATAAGCATTTGAGAGCCAGGGTGGTGTAGTGGTTAGAGTACTGGACTGGGACTTGAGAGATCTGGGTTCTAGCCCCATCTGGGTTCTAGCCCCAACTCACTGGGTGACTCTCAGCCTAGCCTACCTCACAGGTTTGTTGTGAGGGTAAAACGTCGAGGAGGAGGACCATGTAAGCCACTTTGGGTTCCTTGCAAGTGGGAAAAGGGTGAGATATAAATGTAATAATAAATAAATATAATCACAGCCAGAAGACTGTGTAGCCTGTTGTTCCTATACAAATCAGTCATTTCAGGAAGCAGGGCTAAACATGAGCTAAAACTCTCCTGTGTCGGGTATACTCTGTATCCTGCTTCCCTGATGTCCGTGATGTCACTTGATGATATGTGTTGTGTTATGTTCATACAAAGGAGAGAAGGCCTTTTCTGTGGTGGCACCCTAAATTTGGAATACCTGGCCTAGGGAAATTCGACTAGCGCCAAGACTACAATATTTTTGGTACCAGGTCAAGACATTTTTATTTGTCCAGGCGTTTTAGATTCATTTTATCTGCAATCTTATGTTTTTATTGCCTCTCAGTTTTATGAGGGAACACGGTTTTTAAAATGTTTTTATTGTGAAATTTCAACAAAGGAAAAAATAAAACACACACACACACACACATCTCAATCATATAAATATACACAAATATATGCATACATAAATTTATATATACAAATACAATGTAGATATGAATATAGATGCTATATATGAAAATACAACTTTCTAGCAATTATACATAAGCTTCAACAAAAGTTGACCAGATATCCAAATAAATATCCATTCGAAGATAGTGTCTATATGCCATGTGTTCAGATATTGAAAGTATTGTAAGCTCCTCAATCCATTGCATTATAGGAGATGAGCATTTATCCTTCCAGTGTTGTAGCGTTAGTGTTTTATCTGTCAAAGGGCATGGAGAATTAATGTTCATTGACCTTTCATTAATTTTCAAGAAGTAGGTTGATAATTTAAAAGAAAGCATACATAAGTGAATAGTAAAGACTGTTCTAGTACAAAATCTGTCGATATAATAATCTCATCACAACGAGAAGCAACTACTGGGCATTGCCAAAACATATGTTTAAAAGACACTGTTTTGCACTATCAGCAATTAGCCAAATTAGACAAGCCTTTCTTAAAGAGATGTTGCAGTGTCCAGTAGACATGGAATTATGAAGGATTGTGTGAGTTGATATGTTTTTACTATGTTGTATTTTCACTTCCGTACATTGTCCTGGAATTAGTTAGGATAAAAGGTGGTTTTCAAAGTATTCTTTTGGTGTGTTTCTAACTGATGTCTAGACTATATAGAACAGCTCTGAGCATTATAGGTAATTCAAATTTATTTATTTGGCCATTAGCCATATCAGGGCATCCTGATAGGAAATAATACTAAAGTTGTAACCATTTATGACAGAGGTGGGCAACTTCTGGCCTTCCAGATGTTTTGGCCTACAAGATTCTCACCTGTGATTTATGGGATTCACTGTGTCATGTCCTTATCCTCTGAACAGAAATAGGATAGTGTTCAGGTACAGCATCTCCTCTGTCTTACTCATTGCAAAAACATATAGTATGGTGCACAGGTGGGAAGGAACAGGTATAGATAAATCTGTGTGAAATTAATTTTGGAGAATTTAAAAACTTAACACACATTTAGTTGGCTTAATAAAGATCCTTAATATGAATATTGCTTTTTTCCCCTTATGTTCAACATAGCTGCCCTTTTGTTTTTGTCAAACACTGAGGTTAGTCAAGTTACCCTAGGCTTTGTTTTCTTGTACCTTTTTAAAACGTCTGATTATAGTCCTAAATTGGATGTTCTTGGTAAGACATGTCACTTTATCTCATCTTGTACAGAAGTTTGACCTTTTGTTCTCAAGCTTTTCTAATCAGGTGAATGTGTTTCAGAGCCCAGAGCTCACTCTTTCTGTACCTTAATAAAAGCATGCTGACATTTGGAACTTTTTTTTTGTTTCACCAGGTGGCTGATGTGAGAGAAACTATTAATGAATGGTAATTTCAGCTATGATGGCAGACCAGCCACCTCCATTAGAAGCCACACCTATTTTGAATGAAGTACCACTTCTGCCTCATATGGTCAATGGGGACACCACGCAACAGGCAAGTGGACCTGCAAAATATGAAATCTTCCTAGCTGTGGGGAAGAGGCCAACATTCTATTTTGTAAATGCTTAGATTCTTATGAAGCTCAGTAGGTGGAAGATACAAGCAGACAAGCATCTCAGAACCACAGTTAGATGCCTGTAGTACTTCTTGAAACTTAGTCCATGGTATAAATTTGACTATAGTTAGCAGAAATCAGAGTTCAGTGTTATATCTGAATAAAGCCTAAGACCTCATATTTTAATAGAACTAGAATTTATATAAGAAATATTCAGTTTGACAAATGCAATTTATGAAGGACAGGATCAGCTATAATTTATATTTCTTGTATCCATGTACTTATTAGTTATGTGATGTAATGATCTCTTAAAGATGTTGGAGCCTTTGTTCATGGAGTTGAAAATAAGTAAAGCTGACAAGCTTTTGCTACAGAATGGTATTTCAAAACCAACTTCTAATCTAGATTCCCAGCATAACTGCAAATCTTAAGGGGTTTTGCTCTGTGAGATTTTAAAGGCAGTTTTTGCTGGATGATAGTATTTGTTTTTTCTTGCTGGCTTGCTGTTTTTGAGCAAGCATCAACACTAATGTTTTATGATGGCTTGGTGTAAATTAAAAGGCTGCCAAATTGTTTCATTTAAGATTTATATTCCCTCTGGCTTGGTGGGGTTGCATTGTACAACGGAGTCCACAGTGGAGTTAGTCTCTTTATCTTTTGTTTAATCAATTTCGGCAATACCATTCATAATTGCAGGTAATTATTTGAAGATATTCAATGGAGATTGTAACCCAGCATGAAGGCTGGGATCCAAGGAGCTACTTTAGGCATGCCCAAGGGGTGCATTGTTGAACTACAGATTCCCAAGACATATTAAAAAATACTTTTGATATTTCCTTGAGTTTTGAAAATGAGGCTTATCATGTGACATGGACAGCTGGAATTAGAGATACACAAGTCCAAAGTCCCAATTACGTGTGTGTATAAAACTCGCTTACAAAAGAAACAGCTGGTGGTTTTATAAAAAAGAAGTTTGCCCAGAAGTGTTTTTCTGGGAAAAGTGGTTAGTAAGTGAGAGTTCTGGTAAAACATATTTTGAAATGGCGCTTTTGTCTACATGCAGTAGACAAGGCAAAAATTATTCTCTTCAAGAAAGGATGTGTGTATGAGTGCTTTGTAAATTTAGCCGGTGCCATAAATTTAGCATTCTCTTGGCTTGGCTTCAGCGTAGCTTTACTTAAGCATTGAGAATTTAAACATTAGAGGAGAGTGGTTTACATTGTGGCCTGTGTCGACATTTTAAGTACCCTTTACCTATGCTGCAGGACTTGATAGCTGCATGTACATATTTAAAATCTGGATTTGCCTCTCTAAAACTGTAAATAGATTCTTCTGTCTGTACTGGTAGCACACGTGAAAGCAGAGCAACTCTTGGGATCATAGAATAGAGCACCCACCAATATTGCTTTCTGGCACGCTCAACAGGAATGTGCTGACGTTTTTTCTTTTCTTATGGGAAGATTTCTTCCCTCTTTATCCACCTAGTTCGATGCAAGGGGGGTTGGACTTGTGCTTCTCAAACAGCAGCTATCCATGCCACATAACAAGCCTATTTTGAAACTCTGGAAACTCCCAAGAGGTGAAATGTTTTCATTGTTCCAATGATGTAGCCTTAATTCCCGATCTTCTTTGGACTTCTCCTATTTATTTATTTATTCATTTATTTATTGCATTTTTATACCACCCAATAGCTGAGGCTCCCTGGGCGGTTCACAAAAATTAAAACCTAACAATTATTCAAAATATAAAACAACAAGAGTATAAAAACATAGTATATAAGAATACAAGCAGGATAAAACCGAGCAGCAATATAGATTTAAAATACAAATTTAAAACAGCAAAGCTAAAAATTAGACGAATAAGCTGTTAAAATACTGAGAAAATAAAAAGGGCTTCACCTGGTGTCTAAAAGAGTATAATGTAGGTGCCAGGCGAATCTCTCTAGGGAGCTCATTCCACAGCCAGGGTGCCACAGCAGAGAAAGCCCTCCTCCTGGTAGCCATCCTGTACATTCATTTCAATCAAATTTGTGCAAGAAAAGTTTCCCATGAACAAAGCTGGATTTGGAAAACACCCAAAGCTATGCACAGCTAATTGGCTAGAAATAAATATTGGAACGTGTGAGAGAATGGGCAAGTTCACACATCACACTAAGCCAGCCCTGAGAATAAGTCATCATGGATTGGTTGTTCACTCACTAACCCAACAGACAATTGGGCACTCTGTGGCTTTCCGTGACTTATTTCCTCCCTTAATCCTCTCAGCATGTATTGCAGCCACTTTAGTGGAAGAGCTCCATATTCCCTCAGTCAGCACCATTCTGCAATTGGTTCAGTGAGGTAGCTGGATAGTGAGATTAACTCTGACCCATCCTGCATCGGATCACCAAATAGAATGAGTTTTCTGAACTCCTATGAACGTGGTAACAATTTTGCAAACTTTGTAAAATTTGAGGGGGGGGGGGAGGTTGTGCAATAGCCCAAGACTGCCTGTCTGCTGTTTAGCCCAGCATATTGATATCCCCCTCTTGTCAATGTCCTTGTCAATTTCCTCCTTCACTTCAGCACTTGCCTTGTTAGCAAACTGTCTTGTTTATTGATCTTAAGCAAGCTTTCTAGCAGCCTTTTTCTTCTGAAAAGTGGGGTCAAAATGCTTTCAATATTATAGACTTCACCACATCAGAGTGGTTGTTAGTTTTCTCTGAGAATATGGGTGACCTGTGTGAGTCTAAGGGGGAATTTCCAGAAATATGTCTCTCCACATGGAAATGAGTTGGTTAGTGACTTTATGGGGATGTTCACAGAGACGAGCTAGATGTTACACTTACTATGTGGATTAGCATCCCCTAGATCAGGTTTCCCCACCCTTTTTGGACACATTTGGGCTCATTTGGGAATTTGAGAAACTGTTGTGGTCACCACCACAAAATGGCTTCCACGGGGGATGTGGCTAGTCACATAATTGGCTGCCGTGGGGGCCTGGATAATCAAGAGGTGGTGGGGGAGAGGAATAATGACTAGAGGTTGGGTGGGAGAAATGGAAAGAGATGTTTCCTGGGCTGCCCAATCTTCTGCCCACACAGACCTTTCACCTTTGCTCTCTCTTTCTCTCCATCCTCAGCCCTTAGGCTCTCTATTTCTCTCCCACACACCTAGCCTTCTTCCTCTCCCTTCCTGGCCCCTAGCCTTGCTCTTTCTCTCCCCCCCACCTCTTTACCTCGCTGTTTCTCCCCACTCCTTGCCTTTAGCCTGTCTCTTCCCTCTACCCTGTTGCCTTGCTTTCTCTTCCTGCCTGCTGAACATCTGATCAGCAGCAGGTTGAGGACAAGAAAGGAGAACACGGCACCTTAACATTTTTCAATTTTTTATTTTAAAAAATGGATTTTTGAAGGGGGTAAGATATAGAGATGTAAAATTTCCAGAAATTTTGAAGCCATGGAAAGAAACCTGAGTTTTTTTCCGGGGGTTCTCGGGAAAAATGGAAAAAATGCAATATTGGCACTTTTTACAGATTGAAAGTCACTTTGTTACTTTAGGAACATAAAATGTAGTTATGTACAAGTTGGTTTGGCATAAAATTATCACATTTGGTATATTAAAAGTATAATGCATTCAAACAATTATTACAAATTGAATTTACTTTTTTTTTTTTTTAACAAATGGAGCTACAAGTTCCTGAACTGTAAGAAACACCTGAACTGCAAGGAACCTCTTTGGTTTTGCCAGTTTATGAGGAGCAGACAAAAAACAATTTAAAAAACAAACGGAAGAAGTCATTGACATTACTAACAAGGAAAATTATTTATGTCTCCGCTAGGCCTCCACAGTGTCAAGCAGACATAAAGCACCCATTCCCATACAAAGAACTGAGAAAAAAGGGGCACCAAGATTCAATGAACACACATGAAATGTAATTAGACTCATTTTCTGAGCTATAGCTATCCCTATCAGTTTCAGTCTCTGCTTCAATGGCAGTGCCCCCTAGAGGCAGAAATGCATCTTGCTCTTGTATTTGAGAGCTGTAGTCTCAGTTTGCAACCTAGGACTTGCTTGTCCTTGGTGCACAGAAATTGTAATAATCTGATACTGTACATAGTTTTTAGAGATCATTTGGGGAAGTAAATATATAAACACCTTGTCTTAAACATTTTATGCATCATGCTAAAATAAAACATTATATAATCTGTTTTTTCTTCATTTTCTTCATTTTTGGGGGGAAAATACAAAAAAAAGCTACAGAAAAACCATTCCCCCCCCCCCCCCCCGAATTTTTCATTTTTTTTCCCGGGCTGTCACATCTCTAGGTAGGGATTGGAAAGCTTCATGGCCATCATTAGAGGTTCCCTAACGGCACCGTGTCGGGGGACCCTATCCTGGTTGCTTTCCCACCACCTCCTAGCAATGTTGTTTCAGAACAACTCACCACCTGAATTGGTAGTGTTGCATAGCAAGTTCCTTTGCTTGATCCATGTAGGTGACATAGCTTGTACAGGTTTTAAATTTGAAATGACCTCCCTGTAATCTGCACTGATCAAGGTGCTGAGTATTATTTACATACATGAGCGGTTAATGAGAGTACCTTCAATCAATGAAACAGAAGCAGTTCAGAAATTGAGTTCTTATTTTATTTGGAACAAAATGAAAGTGTTGCTGATCCTTTGCTGAATGTGGTGCCATAATTTACAAAGCCTTCTAGTTATAGATGTAAAATGTTTGGCCTGTTCTGTGCTTAAGAACTGGGTCAGGAGCTAAGCAAATGAAGTATAAAGGCTTTGGGTTTCTTCTTATAGAAAAAAAGTTTTTTCAGTAAGAAGCAAATGGTTTAAGCTTCTTAGGTCATCATCGACCTTTGCTATCATAGAATCATAGAATAGTAGAGTTGGAAGGGGCCTATAAGGCCATCTCTATTAAATTTCATTCCGTTGTTTTTAGCCCAGCCTATCAAGATCACTTTGAAGTTTGGTTCTGTCTTCCAGGATATTAGCTGTTCCATCCAATTTTGTGTCATCTGCAAATTTGACAAGCATTCCCTTCACCTCCTCATTCAAATCATTAATAAAAATATTGAAGAGCACTGGGCCCAGGACTGAGCCCTGCGGTACCCCACTCGTTATCCTCCCCCAGTTTGAGAAGGTACCATTGATAAGCACACTTTGAGTTCAGTTCTGTAGCCAACTGTGGATCCACCTAATAGCTCTTCCATCTAGCTCACTTTTAGCTAGTTTGCTAATCAGAATATAATGGGGTATTTTGTCAAAAACTTTGCTGAAGTCAAGATATATTATGTCCACAGCATTCCCACAGTCCACAAGGGAGGGTTACCTGATCAAAAAATGAGATCAGATTAGTCTGACAAGATTTGTTCTTAACAAATCCATACTGGCTTCTAGTAATCACTGCATTATTTTCAAGGTGCTTACAGACTGACTACTTATAATCTGCTCCAATATTTTCCCAGGGATTGATGTCAGACTAACTGGTCTATAGTTCCCAGGTTCCTCCTTTTTACCTTTTTTGAAGATAGGGACAATATTAGCCCTCTTCCAGTCATCGAGCACTCCACCCGTCTTCCATGATTTTGCAAAGATAATAGACAGCGGTTCTGAGAGTTCTTCTGCCAGCAGTTCGTCAGGCCCTACAGTTTTGAACTCATTCAAAGAAAGTAGGTTTATCAATCTCAAGGTTCAATCCTGCCCCTTCAACTCATACTTCATTTTTGCCAGGGGGGCCATAGACCCTCTTTTGGGAGAAGACTGAGCCTAAGTAAGAATTGAGCACTTTGGCCTTTTCTTTGTCATCTGTTATTAATTTGCCATTCTCATTGAGTAGTTGAATCACCAGTTCTTTCCTCTGCCTTTTACTATGCATGTACCTGAAGAAAGTTTTTTTGTTGCTTTTAGCATTCCTCTCTAACCTCAGCTCATTCTCAGTTTTAGCCTTCCTGATGTCATTCCTGCACTTGTTCTATTTGTCTGTACTCTTCTTTTGTAGCCTGGCCTTCCTTCCATTTCCTGTATGTGTCCTTTTTTTGTTTTGGTCATCTGTTCAGCTTTTTGTGGAGCCACATTGGATTCTTCTGTTGTGTTCTATCTTTTTTACTTGTTGGAATTGTTCGTAATTGTGCCTTTTAAATTTCTTTTTATAAAAACTCCCATCTATCTTGGACTCCTTTTCTCACTAGGGCCACTTGCCATGGGACCTTACCTATCATCGTTCTGAGTTTATTAAAATCGGCTTTCCTAAAATCCAGAGTACGTGTGTGGTGATACTCAGCTTTTGGTTCTTTTAAAATCAAGAACTCAAGTATGAAGTGGTCACTTTCCTGCAGAGTTCCCGTAACTGCCACTCTATCCACTAAGTCATCCCTATTGGTCAGCAAGTCAAGGATAACCGATACTCTAGTTCCTTCCTCCACTTTCTGTAGGAGAAAGTTATCTGCCCCGTATATCAGGAATTTCTTGGAGGGGGCACTTTTCACAGAATTTGTCTCCCAACAGATATCAGGGTATTTGTAGTCGCCCATTACTACTACACCACATTTCCTTGAAATCCTGGCAACTTGCTTATCAAAAGTTTCATTCTCATCTTCTCCTTGATCGGATGGTCGGTAATAGACTCTGACTATTATGTTCCTTTTATTCCTTGCCCCATTTATTTTAATCCAGATGCTTTCGATGGGGCTCCCCGTCTCATCCTCCTGTATTTCTGTGCAGGGATAAGTATTTTTAACATATAATGCAACTCCACCTCCTTTTCTATTTTTTTTTTTTTTTACAAGTTATACCTTTCAGTTGCGATATTCAACTCATGGGAGTCATCCTACCAAGTTTCAGTTATACCTATCAAGTTGTATTTGCTTTCATGTATTAAGAGTTCGTGTTCATTCTGTTTGTTCCCCATACTCTGGGCATTAGTATGTAGACATCGAAGACCATGTTCTTTATAGTCTGGTTTATTCCCTACATTGTTGTGCACACTATTTTTGGATGCTGTTAGAGCTGTTCTCTCTGTTCTGGTGCATAAACCTTCATTCATTGTTGCCTCAAAGTTTACGTCTCCTGCCCCCGTAGGATTCAATTTAAACCCCTCCTGCTGAAGTTCTTCATGCTGTGGCCAAACACATTCTTCCCAGCCCTTGTTAGGTGCAACCCGTCCCTTGCCAGCAGTAAATCTTCCAAGTAGCATAGCCCGTGGTCCCAGAATCTGAATGTCTCACGTTGGCACCACCTTCGTAGCCAGTCGTTCATCCAGAGTATTTTTCTTTCCCTTTCTATTCCTCTTCCAAAAACTCAGGGGATGGATGAGAAAACTATCTGGGCCCCAAAGTTCTTGAGTTTCCTTTCCAAAGTTTCAAAGTCTGATGTGATTTCTTTGGAGCTCCGCTTGGCAGTATCATCTGCTCCTACATGGATGAGAAGAACAGGATATGTGTCAGTGGGCTTTGACAATCCTTCCGTCACATCTCTAATCTGTGCTTCAGGGAGACGGCATACCTGGCGAGCCCATGGGTCTTCGCGACACACTTGGGTTTCAATCCCATGCAGCAGGGAGTCTCCCACAACAATTACTCATCTTTTCTTCTTGTTCGACTGACCTTCTGCCGCTTGCTCATAGTTTCACAGGGTCCCCTGCAATTCTTCCTCTGCAAGCTGTCCTCCAGGCTTATCCTCCAGTAGCTGAAAGCGATTACATAGCTCTAGTGGTTCCATTGGTGCAGAGTGTCTCCTAGTTCTTCTGCTCCTAACTGTCACCCTTTTCCAGGGAGCTTCCCCTTCATTGGCTCTCCTCACCTTGGCATTCTCCACTTCTGCCTCAACTTGCTGTTGCTCCTCCATTTCTTGTTGCTATTGCAAATTCTTGTTGCTGTTGCAGTCCCACTGTTCTGTCTAAGAACTCTTTGCCTTCTCTTATTCCTTGGAGGGTGGACACCCGCCGCTCGAGCGCTCTCACTTTTCCTTCCAATAGTGCAGCCAGCTTGCACTTGTTGCAGGTGTACGCCATGTTGATCCCAGGCAGGAACACAAACATTGCACACGCTTTGCAGGTCGCTACCACTAGAGACTCCTTGCCATCCATTATATGCTATAGAGGAAGAAAAGAAAAGAAGTAGATTTGTTGACCTCCGTGTGCCGTTTGGCCTGTCCAATGCGTGCCCATATTATCTGATCAACACATGCGCCATCTTGGCTCACATTGACTGCACAGTTTGTATTTTTTTTTCCAGCCTTGCAAGGTTTAGAGGAATTAAGGTTAAAATCAAAGCACAAGCTAGCAAAAAGTAATTTTTAATTACTTAATGTGCCACAAACCCCTCGTTTTGATTTTTAGTACAGTAATGTAGTACAAAGCATACTTCATAGGGTGGCTGAGGGCAAAATATAAAATCTAAGGACGTTGTGTGCCGAAAATATAGTTGGCCCATAACAAGAACAAAATCTTTGATTCAGATAGCTTAGTGCCTGAACAAAAAGTATTTAATTAGCCAGTATTCAGAAAGCTGCAGGGTACAAATGCTTGTAAAAAGGGAAGATAACTGTGGCTGATGTTTTGAAATCATAATAATTCAGGAAGCAGTCTTACCGTTGGTCCATCTACACCATTTTTGTCTTCAATAGAGTGGGTTTTCAGAGTCTCAGGCAGAAACCTTTATCAGCCCTACCTGAAGATGTTAGTGATTAGATCTGGGTCCTTTTTGCATGCAAAAGGAATATGGTCTGTCACTGATACGTACTTTCCCACTTATGAAAGATGCATTAAATCACCTTCTACAGTTCTATCCTTGGATAATTCTAGTGCATGGTGTAGTCCAGGGTTTAACAAGCACAATAGCACGTCCAGGGCATCCTGTCCAGTTATTAGAAATTCAGATTTTCATTCCTGGCTTAAGGCAACGACTATCCTTGAGAAATTGCAGACAAAGTGCTCCAAGTCTCTGGGCTCAATGTAAGAATATCTAAAGGGAAATCCTTCGTTGTTTTTCAAGCCAGAGCTATTTTATTCTCACAACAAATTTGTGAGGTTGCTGAGAAAGTGCGACTGGCCCAAAGTCATTCATTGAGCTTAGAATGTGCATCATGATCCAGGTTCGGATGGGACACCATTGTGACTTCTCTCTCTGCCCCTGAATGTGCCGTGCACCTGTTGTTTACATAATTTGGCGTGTTGTCTGAACTAGTGTGTGGTGCAACGGGGATGCTTTATGCTTACCCTACAACCCATGACTTGCTGCACAGGTAATTATATAAATGATGGGTGCATGCACAGGGACAGGGAAAGAAGCCATGTTGATTTCTTTTCCCCCACACGACCATCTAAACATCCTCAGTGTTAATGTGTCAATAGCAGAGTGGTTAAACAAGATAAAAATTTATTGTCAGTAATAGAAAATTGTATGCTATCCATCCAGTTGTTTAAGACAGGATAGAATTGCCTCCATGTGGCCAGACAGGGCAGCTATTCAAAAGCCTCACCCCACCCTATAGCAATAAATGTCTAACAGGCCTGCCCAGGCAAGCAGGAATCATGTGGAATTATTTGCAAGGCTGATATAACTAACCTTTCCACCCCTGATTGCAGAATAGCTAGTATGCATAGTCATTACTTACTGTTATATATAGAAATGCTTTAGAAATCAAGATGAATCCTGCATCAGTAGTATTCCCAAACTTGTACATTTTGTTTTTGGAAAATGGTGTGTTGCCTTCATATGGGATTGAAGTTTTGTGTTCTTGTCCTTAGGTTATCCTTGTGCAAGTAAACCCAGGAGAGACTTTCACAATTAGAACGGAAGATGGACACATTCAGTGTATTCAAGGTAAAGAATCGATCTAGGTTTGTGGCAAAAATATATATCATGAAACTGCTAGTATTTGACTTTACATGCTTTCTCCTACAGTACGTTATACTCAGGTGGAATGCATGCTCCCTGCTTTACAATCTTGTTACTATATGGTTGGCTCCAGAATCAGCTTTCCTCAAGAGGAAGGGCTCTGCTCATAGAAGATCTCTCTACCCAATTTTTGGGGCTACCTCCTTCCCCATGTGCACCACAGCTTACCTCCGTGTAGCATTTTCAGGGGGCTGGAGGAGCTGCTACAGGAAGGAGGGGACAGTGAAGCCACTTCCACCAGTGCAAGTGATTAAGCATAAATCTGGATTTTATTCAGTTTTATTTAGAAGAATCACATGATCATCAAGGCGAACCCCTGCCATAAGTCAAGGCTACCTGTCTATACCAGTGTGCTTCCGCCACACCCACACAACCAATCCATGCAATTATCCAGTCCAAAACAGTCCATAGAGTGTGTAAACTGCAGAAGGGTGGCTACAGAGAAAACAAGTTGAACCATCTAGGGCAGAGAAGCCAAGCAATGTACAATAGGGGAAGCCGCTGGGGGTGTTACCAAGATCACACTGCTAGCCTGATCCAGTGGAAACCTTTCTCAACCCCAACACGGTGAACAGTCAGACTCTTGAGCGTGGACAAAAATCATCAAGTCTGATCTCATAAGGGGAATTTTATTGGGTATATTTCCATGCACCTAGCAATCTTCTGTTTCTAGAGGAAGTGGAAGAGGGGAACAGAGAGGAGTTGAGGGGAAAGACCTTCCCTAACTTCAAAAGGCTGCAGCTGACTTGATATTTAACACTTACAGGGTGACTCCATTTGCTCTCTTTTCACCTCAAATTATTGAACTTGGTTGTCTTGAATATTGGGATTTAGTACAGCAAGCAGCAGCATTTTGTTTCTGGAACTTCATCAGTTTTCACAGTGTGGGAGGCAAAATGGGTCTTTCATTATATTGTTGATAAAAGGCTGAGAAGGAACCACGATGGGATTCATTTCTCCATGCCTGAGTTCCTGCATTATTTCCATCTATTGACCCATTCAGAACCAGGCAGAGATAGAAGTGCCTTTTTACCCTTTCGCTGTTACTTCCTATTATCCATTTTAGTAGCAGGAGGAAGCATACAACGATTAAGCCAGGGAAGAAGAAGCATGGGGTCATGAGTGCTATCAGGAGGGATGGGATAAGATTGGGGAAATATGTAACTAGAGCAGTGATTGAGACAGTTCTTCCCTTTGAAGAATTATGGGCTACCAATGGAAATATCTTGGATTGGTTAATCCTGGTCTAAAATACTATATATTGTCCCACGAATGATAACTAATATATAAAAATGGTTGAATGCAGGCCCATCAAGACGTAAATGATGATGCACACATACTTCTTTGTAAAAATCCGTTTATTTAGAGAGCAGGGTTTTTTTTAGGCTACATTCAGATGTAATACCTAACCATGTTTTGGCATTATGAAAGCGAGTAGGTATGAGCCTTTGGCTTGCACAGTAACTCCTCTCACTCCATTCTCTCCTTGCGCATGGTGAATTAGTAACTTGCAGTCCTTTTTGTGGTAAAACATAGCTTGATGTTCTCTCTAAAGAGGCAAGTCATGGGTTGTGTTTGCTTGCAAACCAAGGTGGACCCTTTCATGCAATCTTAGTTTGCATGTAAGTGCAAACCATCATTTGCCTGTGTTGTATCTAATTACATATGTTTTGATCAGTCTATATGGAACATCGATATAGCCTTGCCGCAAAAGGCTAAATCTTCAAAATGGCCTTCAGATCCCTTATTTTTGCTTTGCTTTGTATCTAAGACTGCAGTCCTAAGCATAATAAAGCAGAAAGTGAAGTCCTCTTCCCTTCCTGTAGTAGTATAGTTGTTATAGTCTCCTACATCTATCTGAGTATGTACAAAGAGTTTCACCCCTCATGGTTCTTCCAGGCATATTTATATAAGATTAAGCAGCATCACTCCCATGGGCCATAAGGAAGCGATATCGGTGGAAATCTTTGTGTACTCAAACTTGCTTCCTTTGGTAGGGGAGGGGATAATATTAAAACTAATACTAATCTACAGGTATAAAAAACAACACTAATTGTGGGTGTTAGATTTCTGACGCATGACTCCACCACTCAAGGTTTTTCAAGAACATAGCTGTCCGCATTCACATTTTCCACTGTGACTTCCAACGGTTTGGGAAATTCTCTAAGGTTTATTATTTCCATAAAGTCTACCGTTATCCTTCTGCCTTCAGACCCATTATCCGTTGTTGCTACAGTTGCTTACTCAACATGGTTTGGGAAACTATTCTCTGCAGCATTTTGAAGCTTTCTAAGAGGCTGGAAAATCGCTTAAAACCTTTTACATAAGAATGAAATGTGCATGCATATGTGTGATTGCCATTTAGGTTATCAGATTATCAAATGAACCATGAATGCACACGCTTTAGTACAGTATGCAGACATGAACACTCCGTTGCTTGGTTTCCTTTCAGGTCCAGCACATGTTCCTATGATGTCACCAAATGGTTCGGTGCCTCCAATATTTGTGCCTCCTGGCTATGTATCTCAGGTAATCTCTAAAATCCTTTGAATACTTTGCAAGAGAGATTTCCCAGGGGAAAAAAACCATTTAACAATGTTTTATAGAGGCTTTTAATGGCAAGTGGGGGCAGAACTAGATTCTCTTCCCCACTCCCCCACCCCGTCCCCATGTCATGTTCAAGCTCCTGCTTTTGCTATAATACAGACCTATACTGTCCTGAGCCTCATCTACACCAAGCAGGATATTGCACTATGAAAGCAGTATGAAAGGGGTATATAAAAGGCAGGAGCTTTATAGCGGTATTGAAGTGCACTGACAACTGTTGGGGCCCATAGACACATACCTTATACCACTTTCATAGTGCTATATCCTACTTGGTGTGGCTCCTGCCTTTTATATACCGCTTTCATAGAGCAATATCCTGCTTGGCGTAGATTAGGCCCTAGTCTCTTAACCATGGTTAGGGAATCAGGAGCAGACTTGGGTATTTCCTTTTCTGCCTCCCCATCTAAATTATCTTTCCTCTTTGACATTGAACAATAGCCTTGCCTTTGTCCTGTGGTTCAAACTAACCATGTTTAGCTTTACAGCAGATTTTGAAAACAGGTTTTGAAACTAGAGTTAACATTAATCTAGGTGCAGATGGATCACTATACCATGGCTAATTCTAAAAAGGGAGGAGGATGCACAAGCCTGCATGGTATTCCCAACGTCTTAATCATGGATGAGGTGTGGAACCATTATTTTTTCCTAGTGGTCTGACACAAGGCGCTCTCCATTGTATCCACTGCAAAGCAGGTTCTTTGAAGAGGGACTCAGCTGGACTAGAAAGAGCCCCCCATTCTTCTTGCCTTTCTCTTGCCTTTCTGAGCAGGCCACATGCTCTAATATCTTCCATTTGGCCAATTTTCTCCTTGTTTTTCACAGACGAAATCAAAGAAAGGAAAGAGACAATCACAGGTTTTGATCAGTGCCGAACCTCGCTGGGCTGAGTTTCTTCTCACTCATTGCTCCAGACTGCCAAGTGCTTGATCTTACATACTTCAGTCTAATGTGGCAATGCTAACCACAACCTCTGGTTCTTCATCCCAGACTGTTGAACAGTCCGTTCCTGGCTGAAAGGAAAGCAACAGAAGTTGGGTTCTGAATAGTGTATTCCTCCTCCTTTGCAAGTATTTGCTGTTGTCGTTTTGGCTGCTGCAGCAGCATTTCATATGGCTGATTGTCTCTTCAGCACCCTTCCTTACTTTCAGCAAAAGCACAGGGTGACATGAAAATAAGTTTTGCCATGACTTAAAGAATCTCTTGAGCAAGTCAGTCCTTGCCATCAGCATGACCTCCATGCAGGTGGGGTGAACCAAATTGCTTCAAATCCCTCGGATTCCTTTTTCAACCTCAGACTCTATCTTGGAGGGCCTACGCAGCTGGCTCCTGAAACCTGCAGCTGTGACGTCCAGCTTCAGTGACTCAGAACCACTCTGTTCTGAGTGTTGAGCTCTCCCGGGAGGGAACTCTTCAAGCCCTCTCGATTCATGGAGCTGAGTCAGCCTCCTCCCCCCCCCCCCCCCCCAAGAGCATACTTATCATGCCTTCTTGAATCTCAGAGGGAATCTTTGAGAAGGCCTTGGATTTTAAGTTCTACCCTGTAAACCTCCCATGCTCATCAAAATCAAACTGTACACAATGATCATGGTTGAGACAAAAAGATAATTGCAAAAGATGTGCTCTTCACCTGCCTTTTTTAGACCACCTTGATGGAGCATTACTTCGGCCGACAGGAGCTTGCAGTAGCCCGTGCATTTTTCGTGTGCATCACCTAAGCTTGTCCTTTATCTCCGAGGTTAATGTGTGTTTTAATAGAACAGGAATTAATCCTGCCGACTTTCAGAGTCAAGACTAAGCATCCTCAGGAAAAGTCTTGACGGTGTTTCTTAAGACCTCTCGAGACAGTCTCTGTGGGACAAGGTCCTTCCATCCTCCTTCCCTTGTGAAGTTTGGGGTTCAGGGGATAGAGATGAAGATATCTGAAACATGTAATCCATCGGCCCCCATTGCTGTGTCAATAGTTACTTTCATTAGTCACTAAAGTTTAGTATGGAAGTGGGAACACCTTCCTGGTCTAGACGCAAGCTAAGCCTTTCTTAGGGGGGAAAACAAAACAAAAAAACTCCTACTAGTGAATGGTTTAGCACTTAGTGTTTGGACTTCTGCTTGGGGAACAATTAAGGAAAAATTAGAGGTACACCAAATCCTTCTGTCTGCAGCATTGTAAATAGCAATCAGGAGTCTTTAGAACTGCCACAGTATTACAGTATGTACATTTCATGCATTTCTGCTGGAGGAATTATACTTCAGCTTGTTACACAACCATCTCAGATCAAGCATACTTGTGAATAAGATGGCTTATAACCAAGGAAGAGTTTTGTCCAACCACAACCGCACAAGTGACACAACCTCAAGTGAATTGCACTTGACCTGGAGATCATATTACAGATCACCTTTGTGTAATAATCCATGGCTTGACACATTCTTTCTCCTCTTGAGGGCAACTGTTTCCCATCAAGTCTGACTTACCTCGAGTTGAGAAACTCCAGTTGCGTGTGTGTTTGGTATAACTAGTAATGCCAAACCTCTGTAATTCCTGTTTGGCCAGCTAGGAAATTCTGAGAACTGACTGCTCAAACTAAACAGACTTTAGGCAGAATAATTTCTTAGAGGAGTTTATAGAATAAAATACTTGGCTTGATGTTTATACAGTTCTTTTGACCCAGACACAAGCTGTGATTAGAGTTTGCAGGTGGCCGATAGTATGCTTTTAGTTATTTACTGTTAAAGGAATTAAAATATTGACCGGAAGAATGCATGCTGTACTACATTTCATGCAAACAGTAAGTTTGAGTCTGTAATGGTTACGCTGTAACTCATCCGTTGCTTCAGATTACTAGCAGATGATGCTTATTTCATGCTGAACACAAGATATCCCTGATGTGCGTTGTTACTAAGACTTTGTATGAGAAGCAAACTTGTGCACGTCTTATCTTTGCTAAAGTGTACACATTTTGTACCTTTGCAGTATGTTTAGGTCTGGATTTCAACTTTTGCTTGGCTTTTTTCCTGACACTTCCGTAATCAAGCTGAAGATTTGGCACTGCTTGAATATCACTGCAATAAAATCCAGTGAGATGTGTGGGTCTTGGTCTCCCCCCCCCTTTTAGATCTACAAGACAGTCTAAGTGGGTGGTTAACAATGTTAGTACTCAAGACGACATGCGGCCATTTTTTTGTTTTATTTTATGAGATGTACTTTAAAAAGCACTGAACAACCCGTAATTTTAAAAACACAAAATAGCTAGGATAAGCTTAGGAGAGTGAAGATGAGAGGAACCAAAGTGCTAGACATCAGTGTGTCAGTAGGTTTCCTTCCCCAACACACCCAAAAAAGCTATAATAACAAACTCTCTCACTTTGTATTACAGGTGGTGGAAGAAAATGGAGTTCGAAAGGTCATAGTTATGCCACATTCTTCTGAATTCCACCCCTCCATGCATCCACCCCCTCCACACGTGCCCCATTATATGCACCCTCACCCTGCTTTGCTTTCCCATCCACCTCATCCGGTGTATCCCGCGGTTCCAGGGACAGGAGAAATACCACCGCAGTTTATTCATCAACATCCACCACCTCCATCACCACATCTTTATCAAGAACAAGGTAAGGCATTAGCTGATTAGAGGAAATGCAGCATTGTAGATAGCTCAGCTGCATTCAAAATGCCCGAGGCAATGCTGTTGAGAATATGTTGGCAAATGCGGCAACGTATTTTCTGATTGGGGTGCATCCATGAGCAATATTCTAGTGCAATAGAGGGTTTTGGTTTTGTCTTAAAACCCAAGGTGGCTTGACTCCTACATAGCTAGACATGGTTTTTCCTATACAATCCATCACATGTAAACTTTGATGATTGCTTGCTAGCTATAAGAACTGTATCCAATTATTTATATTTTAGGCTTCAATTTTATCCAAAACGTGAAAGCTTTTAAATAGAGGGCAGGTGTTGTTTTTTTTAAAAAAGGGTTTAAAAATCAAGGTATTGCCGTTTCTGTGTTCCATCTAATGGGCTCTTCTTGCTGGTGCTCTTTTAGAGCCCCGTTCCCATAGCAGAACAAATTTTGTTCAGCGAGATGAAAGGACTCTCAAAATGCAGGAACATTTGAAGAAAAGGCTAAAAGACCGACAAGCCAGCGGACATACGAATAATAAAATGAACAGCCCTCCTTCTTCACCTCATAAAGTTAACAATAGCGCCAACGTTCAGAATGGATACGGAAAGGGACAGCAAGGGACAGGAGGTCAAATAAAACAGAAGCAAATAGGAAAAACCAGGGGAAGCCCCATCCCATCAGCTGATTCAGGAATGGGAGGTATGTAAGAACTCTTTTGGAAATGAGAATGTGTTTTGTATTTTGTGTGTATTTTCCAATGAGAACAAAATCTAATGCCAAAGTATTGTTAATGGAACAAAGAAAGAACTTTGTGTTCCTTTGGTCCTTCAGGATTTAAAGAGGAGACTCAAAAGACCTTTTAAAAGAAAATTGTTCCACTTTATTTGGGTAGTGGGAAAAGTTGGGTCTGTTTCTCCCTGCAGGACATCTGGAACATTGGATGGCAACATGTTTATTACAAATGTAGGTGACCGTCTTGCAAAAGAGAGAAGCTGGAAACTAATATTTCGGGCATCTTTCTAGATTGATCTTCCATTGACCAAAAAAGCCCCTCCCCATACGTCAGTTACTTTGTGTAGTTCAGGAGCTTGAGAAGCCACCATAGAATCAGAATAGTAGTGTTAGAAGGGGCCTATAAGGCCATCGAGTCCAACCCCCTGCTCAATTCAGGAATCCACCTTAAAGCATACCTGACAGATGGCTGTTTATCTGCATCTTGAATGCCTCTAATGTGGGAGAGCCCACGACCTCCCTAGGTCATTGGTTCCATTGTTGTACTGCTCTAACAGTGCCTCGAAGTTTACGTCTCCCGCCCCCGTAGGATTCAATTTAAAGCCCTCCTGATGTAGTTCTTCATGCTGTAGCCAAACACATTCTTCCCAGCCCTTGTGAGGTGTAACCCATCCCTTGCCAGCAGTCCATCTTCCAAGTAGCGTAGCCCATGGTCCCAGAATCTGAATATCTCATGTCGGCAACCAAAATAAATTGATGCCTCCAAAACCAGATGCAATAAAGATTATTGTAATGGGTGTCCAGAATATTCAGTACTCAGAAACTATGCATGATCTAACTCCTAGAACATTTGTCCTATCTACCCACTTTAAGAAATATTTAAAATAATTGTAGCTAGGTGAACATAGGTGGACCTGTCTTTTACATGTAAAAGGTTAGCGCTCATTCCTCAGGTCACCTTCCTATTCTGCATCTGGACACTCAATTCCCCCCCTTCTTCTCTTGTACTCGGCTCTTGTCAACCATGGGTTACATTTTCTAATAGAGACAGATTATCTCGGGGAGTTTCTTGCATTAGGAACCTTAATCATTGGTAGTTGGAAACATGGATGTAAAAGAGAAGCTCTGCCTGAAATGCAGCTTTTGCATGTGTTAACTTAAAGACTGGACCTGGATGTTTTGAGAACACACTCACCACATGAAGATAGAAACATGACTCATGGATTTTAATGGGGTTGAGAAAAGGGTCTTGCTAAAACAATACTGTTTTGTGTTTAGTTGAAAACCAGAGGCTTGCATCCAAAGCACTATGAGTTCCATGTGCAACTGGGCTTTCCTTCTCACCCCTTCCTGCTGCAGTCCTTTGTGTGCCTGTTGAAAATCTCCTCTAGAGGTTGTGTGGGGGGGACCCCAAGTGTATGCATTGTGGTGCAGAGGGGAAAGGAATTGGTGAGCTTTCCTTATGTGAGCAAAAGTCCATTCTGGTTGCATTGTTCTTTGGATCTGTCGGAATATGTACATACATCTGACATCTAAGTGATGGGTATGGCCACAGGCCAATTAAAAGCATGCGTTTTACCTATACTTTCGCACCGAAGTAATTGACGTTCAGCAGTAAAACACAGTACTTTACTCTGTACTGTCTGCACTGCTAACGCAGTTGTCTTCAACCAAATTATTTTGGAAGGTAAAATCTTTTGCTGCTAGATTAAACTACTTCTGTGTGAAGGCATGGGAGGAAATGCACCACAATGCCTGTTACCAAAATCATGTGTGTGGTTTCATTTGGCCTGTCATGGACTGAAGAAGTGAAGCGCAAGCAGCCCGTTCTTACTGTAAATACACAAAGATTGTATGCAATAAGAACAGACAGACTTAATTGGCAAAGGGGAAGGGGAAGAAAGATACTTCAGCCACATTCAGACCTGTATTTCATTACTCATGGGGCTTCTCTGCTTCCGTTGATTTATTTAACCCTTTGTATTACTTAGTGTCCTGAGCCTTGGCTGGGTAAATAGGAAAGCTAACATGAAATTATCTGAAAACATGAGCATGCACTTTCATGGGATTTCTTTTCAAACGTTCCTTGCTGAAACTTCTTCGTTTTAATTGTTGAATGCTTAAAATTTCTCATGGCAGGGTGGACAACCACCCTTCATGGAAATGCTTTGCTTATCACTTGGTATGTAGTTAATCTCCAAAATGGACTTTTCCCAAACTCTTATTGGAAATAAACATTTAACAAAAGATTAACAAAAGAAAAACAATCTAAACCATGTCTCCAAAATAAAGTAGCAGATAGACAAACCTACTGTTGGAAGTTAAACACGCTAGAATGTTCAAATTCCATAATTTCTTAAGAGAAAGCGAGATATGCACAGATTCTTGATGGCGTAGGACAAACTAAAAGGAAGTCTGTACAGTTCTGTTACTTCTGTGCAGTTTGCATATTTAGCAGATTCAGTGGTCAAAACAAATAAGGGCAATGAACTTTGCATAGCATGTACTGTCATTCTTCTAAAAAAATTCTCTGTTTGGGTTGTAGTTGGATAAGAGTTGTGTTTTTTAATTTCTCCCTTCATCTAACACACAGTATGTTTTTCAGAATCTGACACAGAATCTAGAAAACCTGAAGAGATCTTAAGATTCAATAAGCCTACAGTAAGTAGTCAAATTTCTTAAAGATGATATACCATTTCTTTTTATTATTATCGTTTACAAAACCCAGATGAAATAGAAAGGGTTTGCAATAATTGGAGATGTGACTGTGCCCTTGGAGGGGAAAGTGGGGGTTTGATAGTGAATTTGTTATGCAAATCCTGGGGAATTGATGGAAGAGGCAAACGGTTGTTCTCTGACCTTGGATATTACGATGAGTCAGTCATAGGTATTATGACACCAGGTTTACCCCTCTGTATATAAGATACCCAGTTCAAGAAGTTTGAGCTTGGGCAATATACAAGACTGGGAATATTTTGAAATCCTTGGTATGGCCGTTATGAGTTTTGACACAAAGCCTGCTTAACTTACATTCTTGTGAGCATTGGAACCAGCCTTGCACTTTGGGAAATGGGAGAGGAATAACAGTTACATAACCAGGGCAACCACCAAGCAGAAATAGGTGGCCAGGAGTTTTACTTGCCTGTTCGGAGTGTTGTTGTTTTTTTCACTCCATGGAATTTTAACATATATAGTCTTTTAAACTTGGATGCTACTAAGAGCTGGAAATAATCTGTGTTGTGCTTTCTTTGAACCAATCATGCTATTAACATAGCAATTACAGCAAAAACAAAGATGCTGCATGTTGGGCTTAGGTAACTATAATTTTGGTGTGTTACTCTGATAACCATATATGTATAAGGTGGCCATAATTACCTTTAAAAGCTTAAATGGTTTGGGCCCAGTTACCTGAAGGACCAGCTCCTTCCATACTATCTAGCCTATCCCCTAAAATCTGATGGAAAAGCCTGTCTCTGCATCCCGACTATGGCTGAGGCAAAGCTGATTGGGATACACAAGAGAGCCTTCTTGGTGGCTGCACCTAAATTGTGGAACTCTGTTCCTCAAGAGGCTGTGTCTTTGTTTTTAACATGATGTAAGCCACGTTAAGCACTGCTCTGACAGTGAAATGGTGGGATATAAATTTTCCTAAATAAACATAATGTCAGCAAAACTATTCAAATCCAAGTAGCTGAAAAAAATTTAGATAGTCTAAGGGGTTTCCTGACCATATATTATCACCCTTTAGAAAAAATCTGTGCCCCATCATGCATGAAGAACACGCAAGTATCTGTCTTGCTTCCAGTTAGATGCATTGGGAAGCTGATGGGCTTGGCAAAACAGATGCACATTTTTCATGGTAAAAGGTGGATGAAATTTGAACACTGATTTCAGCATCTGCATTCTTCTAATGTACCTTCCATATGTCTAAAAGGTGACTGTACTCTCTTTGTTTTCAAAGATCTCTGAAATACAAGCAAGATCAGCAGTCCTGTCTTGGAATTCTCCAGTTACATCGCAAAATGAGGAAACTCCTAATCTCACTCCTACAACATTCACGTTTGAAGTGGCAATCTCAAACAGTGGTAAAAACGGAAAATTTAAATCCATTCATGTGTAAGTACTGTTCCTTAATTAACTACACAACTTGTCTCAACTGACAGCTTTAGCACAGAAGTGACTACTAGGATTGTTCTCCTGCTCGTTTTCATTATAATTATTTTTAGATTAAGTTGATGTTTCCAGACTCAAACTTAGAGGGCTAAATTTTAGGACCTATCCTGAGAGTTGAAGTGCATGTACCATCCTGACATGAGTACTAATCCACCACTTTGGGCAAATGTGTAGGATAAGTTGCAAGAAAAATGTGGTTGTACTTGTCATAGGGCTTTATTGTTGCAAATAGTTGTTGTGACCTAACAGATTGTTCTCTCTGTAGTGGTGAAGAGACAACTTTTATTCTTCCTGATCTCAGACCAGCAACGGATTACCACGTCAGGTGGGCACGAAGAACAAATGTTGCTAGAGAGTGTGACCATTGTTGAAATGGCTGAATTGCTTTCCAGATATCAACTTACTTTGTAGTTTATTAAAAGAACAAATATTTGCAAGGAGGTTGGGAAAACAGGTGTTTAAAAGAGGGAAGATCAAACATATAAAGAGTAGATAATCTCTTTACCTTCTTGAGTAAAGCTTCTGGTGTGGCATAATTGCATAATTGGTATTGTGGGGTGGGTTTTGTTTGGTTTTAATGTGGCATAAAGAACAATTTCAGAATAATACTCGTGCTTGGTGGCTATATTGTTTCCATCTATGACATTGTTCTGAGTACTGGGGAGGGTGAGATAAGGGAAGAATTTGTGTTGTTAGTCTTCCAACCAGCTTAAGTAAGGATGGAAATGCCCCTTTATCATCCTCTCTTGTGCTCCAAGCCTAGCAACTCTTTTGGCAACTTGGAGGACAACAGAAGCATAGAAACTGAAGCCAAGGCACATCTTCCTATGTTGAAATTGGTACAAAACCTTCTCTTCTTTTACATTGCAAGCTTGGTGGAGCACAGGCAGTGACTTGGTTTGGATGATCAGCGGAGGAAAAGAAGCCAGTGTCTTCTTTTCACTGCCCCTTGTGCGCCGCTCACATGCTTGTCATTTCCCTAATTACCTCGCCGCAGGTTGCCATGTCATAGGATCATAGAATAGTAGGGTTGGAAGAGGCCTATATTGCCATCGAGTCCAACCCCCTGCTCAAAGCAGGAATCCCTCTTAAAGCATCCCTGACAGATGGCTATCCAGCTGCCTCTTGAAGACCTCTAGTGTGGGAGAGCCCACGTGATTGGTTCCATTGTCGTACTGCTCTAACAGTCAGGAAGATTTTCCTGATATCCAGCCAGAATCTGGCTTCTTTCCCCCACTGATCATCTGAACCCAGCCAATGAGTTGCCAGGGTTGGGGGCAAAGCTAACAAACATAGTATGTCTTTGAAACTTCCCACAGGCTACCTGTTTGTTGTCTTGATTAGGCGCTAGAATATATGGGGTGGGGAGTTCTCTTTCAGAGGAAAGGCCTGTCTCAGAGAAGGAGATTTACATTTGCCAAATGCAGTCCCATAAGTTACTCTGTGTCTCAAAGCATTATGATTATTCTAAATCATTCTAAACTTTCAGATCTCAATTTCGTTGTATACTTGGAATGCTTCCCCAACACTTTTTTTTAATCGTCATACAGAGTTTCAGCCTCAAGTAGTTCCACAAAGGAAACTGTTTCAGAGCTGGCTAGTTTTACTACAGAGAGCTGTGAACCAGACCCTCCAGCGGCACCAAAAGTGGTCAACAAAACCAAAAACAGCCTGAATTTACAGTGGAAGGTAACTGCAAAGCCAAATGGGGTTTTAGCACATATGTTTGATTAACCTGGTTTAAAAAGAAATTAATTTTGTTGCTGTTATAAGAGATAAAGCTTAAGCAAATCCAATAATACCCTTTAATTTCAAGCTCAAATGGTTTAGTAATGACAGGTTTGGAGTTAAAATGGTGCAGTTGAGAAGCAAGAGGGGGAGGTATCAGCATGCTCAGGGAAACCTTGAGACGTGTAGAATTACAGAGCATTTTTAAAGGGGCACCACCCAAAGAAAACCCATAGCCCAATGTGGATTGAGCAAACTCAAGAGTCTCCAGTAGCCACTGAACATTTGATGTCAATGGGCAAAAAAACCCAAAACAAAACCAGGGTGTAGAGGATGGAACTGACCTGTTTGAGTCCCTTATAAGTTGTACTGTCCTGGAGGATGACAGGGCTAGCTGGCAAACCCACAGAGGAGCACTCCTATTAGGGATGAGGATACACTTCCATTTGTAGGAAAAAAACAAAACCTCTAGGATGAATGGCAGGGAGTTGTGGAATGACTGGATCTGTCCTCCCTCCATTTCTAATCAAACTCTGTAGGGGTTTAATTAAGCATAAGTGCACTCCCACATAGGCCTTGGAAATCATTAATGCAAAATCGGGGAACCTCCAATGTTGTTGAACTCCATTTCCTATCAGCTCCAGCCAGCCTGGCCAATGATGTGGGATGATGGGAGTTGTCATTCAACAACATCTGGAGAGCCGACGTTCCCCATCCATGCATTAGTACTTCTGAATGAGTAAAGCCTTGAAACTTGGTGCGCAGGTGGACTAGATCACCCTGATTACTAGCATAAACTGAAAATGAAAAAATTCTATGCTCCTCACTTAAAACAGAGGAGTCAAAGCAAATCCCAAAAGAAGATGACCTCTGTAGCATGTCTTAATCTTTTTAATATAAGGTGGTATATACATTTTTAAAATAAAAGGTGCTAAGGAAAATTGGTTGTTTACACAATCAATCTAATTTCTTGCTTAACACGTTCAGGGTACTTCCTCTTCCTTGGAGGTAACAGTCATATCTTGTTCCTGAACAAGGAGAGCTGTGGGTTGTTGTTTTTCTCTGCTAATTTGGAAATGGTTCCATGATGCCCATTAATGTGAAATTGGGTGCACCTGTGCTGCAAGGCACACTAATTACGGGAAAGGTTGGAAGGCCTTTCCCGTCTGAGCTAACTGTCGAAACTTGGGCTTATGAAGTTTGCCTACGAATAGAGGCCAGGATTTTCCTGCCAAGAGCAACCCAAACTGAGCAAAGGGTGGAATATCTGGTTATGAAAGTTGTGTTACTTTCAGACCTGGTTTGGGGTGCAGGGGTATCACTTCCAGAGCACCCAGGAACGTGCATTCTGCTTGTAGAATGCAAGTAAAATTTACTAGTTATGTATAGATATGTGGACTGTGTATGTTCAGTACTGACTAAAGTTCTGATATTTTTAAGCAGCTACACAAAATAAAGATTTTTCCCTTCCCCTTTTAGTCCTCCAATGACAATGGCTCCAAAGTGACTAACTACCTTTTAGAATGGGATGAGGTAAGTTCCTTATTTTAGGGGGAAGCTGTACTTAAGTAGTATTGTTGAACTGAAACTGTGCATCATTTCAATCATATTGACCACTTCACTGTACTGGTCAGTATATTACACAATTTTTCTATAAGAGTAATAATACTATTCAATATATTGCTTAGATATCGCATTGCAACTAGGGTAATATACTATAGTGTCTCCTTCCTGTGAAAGCCCTTTGGGAAGTGGGTTAGTTTCTCTAGAATGTTCAACCAGGACTAGCTAATAATAAAAACAATTTATTTACACCTTCATTTGAGCTGCTAGACTGTTAACTGAATCCAGCATTGACTTCTTCAGGTTTCTTATAAGCAAGTTAAAACTTGTTCTTGTGCCTTGAAAGTACCATATAAAGGATTGATAGCATAAGTAGGCACTTGGGTAGAATCCTTGTGGTTCTACGATTTATCTACACAGCTGCAGTGTGGTGGCTACTGGCACAATCCCATGCCATTTCAAAGTATGTGCGAATGGTGCCCTTGCCACAGGATTTCTGAACTCTACCCAAAAACAACAACAGCCCTGAAGATTAGAATTAAGATTAGAATTAAAACCCATCCCATGTATGTGTGTGCATACAGCCAGGGCTACAGGATTTCTGAACTCTACAAAAAGTCTGAAGAATGGAACCAGGATTAAATATTTTATAGTTTTAACTGCCCTTGATATTTTTATATATGGTCTGTATTGAAATGGTGTTTGAATGTAGTTGCTTTAGCTTCTGTGTGTGTAAACACACACATTGAAAAGTAGTGGATTTTATAGAGCATAGAACTTGAGGTTCCTTAAATCCAGAAGCTAACATGTTTTGGCTGCAGAGAACAGCTACTATTAAGGCCCCGCTGAGCTGGTAAAAACTTTACAATTTTGCTTCATAGATATAATTCCACTCATTACCACTGGCTGCGGAACGATAGCAGGGGAGAAATATTGCTTTGATGCCCTGCTTTTGGGCTTCCTAGAGTTACTGGATCAGCTGTTCTGAGAAACAGGATACAGGACTAGATAGACTGATGGTCCAATCCAACAGGACTGCTGTCATGACATAGTAGAATGTTCCTGTACAAACAGACATGATGTCAAGATCGATCCTGTTCCTCCTAGTGTGGGGGGCTGGGTTTGGGGGTCTGAATAGGAGACTGAAGAAGAAGCACAAGATGGGAAGCAGGGGAGGAGACTCTTAAAGACTCTTCTGGAGTCAAGGATGAATCTTCCCAGGAACTTATTGGACAGGACGCCCAGGCTCAGAGATAATCCTCCCCCCCCCCCCCCCGGGAACTCAATCTCTGTCGGGGGGAGGGAACATTGAACAGATCTCAAAGTCCGCTGCAGGGTCAGGTGGGCAGAGTTTAAAGGAGGTGGGAGGCGGTCCGCTAGGGTAGCCACTTGCTAGAGTTTTCAACTCAAAGAAACCTTCCTGAAGGAGGGATTCAGTAAAAGCCTCTTGGCACTGTGGGGAAATTATCCATCTAGTTGGTAGGCAGCTGGCTTGCTTTGTTAGGCTGCTTAAGCTTAGAGGATAACTCCTAGCATTCACACTGTCTTCAAGCGTGAAGAGATGTCTATTTACTGAATAAAGCTTTGTGGATTGTACAGCAGACCTCTTTATTGTCTCACATCTTGGTGGGAGGGTTTAGAAACACGTCAGATGCACACGCACACACACACGCACACACACACTTCTCAAGGAGGAGTTCTGTTCTAGCTTTTTCTCCCTGACATATCTTTTCTATGTGGGAGGAGTTTACTTTTTGCATGGAGGAGAATTTCATCATACATGGCCTACCTGCAGTCCTGAAGTGGCACAACCCAGATGCACAGGTTGGTTATCTGTGTGCAAAACTATGTTGTAGTGGACTTCCTGGCATTGTTTTTATTTCTTTGAAAAGGGGAAGAATGAAGCATTCAAGGAGTGTTACTACGGTCATCTAAAGCAACACAAAGTAACCAAGCTGAGCCCCTCTACAAAATATACATTCAGGTTGGCGGCCAAAAATGACATCGGAATGAGGTAAAAAACAGTGTGTAATTACATGGTTTCCCCAAAATCTTTAATAGTTCAAGTTCTTGCTAGTTTTTTGTTTTACTTTTTTCCCTCCTCCCAGTGGGTTCAGCGAGACATTGATATGTTACACAATAGGAATTGTCCCACCACCGCCTCTGCCCCCTCAGCTCACTGAAGCCGGGGTGACGTGGTTATCGCTCGAATGGAGTCCTCCAAGTGGAATATCTTCAGATGACTCTCTGACCTACATTTTAGAAATGGAAGAGGAAGGTTCTGTAAGTGTCCGATACATTTATATGAATTTAGAAACCTGAGGGGGTGAGAAGAATACCTTGAAAGGAGAAGCTGCTCTCCAGCGTAGTTTAGAATGTTGCCTAGTGAATAATGATGTGCTGTGTTGTTCAGACATTAACAGCATGTTATCCCTGAATCTTCCGGGAGTAATTTAATACCAGGTTAGAAGTGTCTCAACAGTTAGAAGTAGGGACAAAACCAGTGGTAGTAAACAGCCAATATTTAAACACACCTAAAGACTCTGTAGCTATCTTGCTCTTATATAGAAAACTGCCTTTTTCTGGGTCAGACTATTCGGCCATCTTGCCCTGGGTTGTCTGTACTACTAGAGGCTGTCCATCATCCCAGGCAGAAAATGATGTTTTTCATTCCCTGGTGCTCGATCCATTTTAACTGGAAATGTCAGGGATTGAATCTGGGGCCTTCTGCATGCAAAGAATTCCACTGAGCTATGGTCCCCGCCCAAAGTGCTATGGGGTATATAGTAGCTTTATCTACACATAGAGTTCCATTTGAACAGGGCCTACCTGATTTCTTTCAGTGTTGGGGACCGTTCCTTAAGTATAAGCAGGTGGAGTTCTGTAACGATTCCATGCAATTCTGTGTATGGGCACTCTGATACATATGTATACTAGACTGCCAGGATCAGGAACACTAGCTTAAAAAAACATAGTTGTAATGGTTAGATTTATGCATATCTAAGTTGTTGCACCACATTACTCAGGAAAACGTTTCTCCCCCCCCCCCTCTTTTTCTTCTTCCTTGTACAGGATTATGGTTTTCAAGCAGGGTACAATGGAGATGAACTTTCTTGCACTTTAAAAGACCTTAGGAAGAGTACTTCCTATAAATTTAGGGTACGTGCCAAGTTCAAACATTACTGCATGATCACAAAGCCTAAATTCTACGTTGGAAAATTGGCATCTGTTGCCTAAAGTAACTCCTGCAAAGTAGCCTAAATAACTTGACATCCTCAGGAAGCTACCAGGCTGACTTGCAAAGATGGAAAACCCCTAAACCCCTTGCATTCTAATACAAAAATGCCTTCCCCTATCCAGTAGGTTCTTCAACTTAAATGAGTCCTAGCTTTTTTGTTGGCAGTGGGGGTGAGCTTTTTTTGTCAGAAAGCAGTGGGGACTCCCTGGCCTTTTTGCCAACCTCCCTTGTGAACCCTTTAGCTTCCTGCAAGTTCCCCAGCTCATCCAATTAATACATTACGTTCTGCCCAACCATGTGACTATTTTCACCCTGCACAACCCGTTTTCCCTAAACAGGGTTAGGGTCTCCACTGTGGGGAAAGTGCTTTTAAGAAATAAGTCATGTAATTGGCTTCCCTTTTCAACTGCTCTGAATACTGGGGAGCAGCAACAAGACAGAGTAGGCGATTGCCCTCGTGCCCTGCTTGTGGGCGTCTCAGAGGCATCTGTCTGGCTGCTGTAGGATGCAGGATGATAGACAAGGTGGACCAGTGGTCTGATCCCACAGGGCTCTTCTGCATATTCTATATTTAAACGAGCAGACGGGTTTTAAGCTGATGGATGTTCTGTTTTTGTGACATGACAGGTGTTTGCTCATAATACTGAAGGAAAAAGTGGCCCCAGTGAGGTAGTAGAGTACAGCACAAACCCTGACAAACCCGGACCTCCAAGTAAACCAACTGTAAAGGGAAAGATTCATTCACATACTGTGAAAGTTACCTGGGGTAAGCAAACTTCAGTTTTACACAGTCAATCTCTCTTTTGTTTTTCCCCACTCCTTGTTGGATACATAGGAAAGGCTTTGGCTACAGTCCAACACTCTGCATGTTTTGTTTCCATTTGAGTATGTAATTAACTGTGCAGGAGTAACGAGCAAGAGGTGCATCAGTCTGGACTGATGGGTTTTGCAATTGCTTGGATTGCTGCCTATGTAGTGTGCACATATCCATGTGTGGTGGGTGGGACACTGCTCAATAACTCCTCCTTCCCCCCTTCTGACATGGGTGCAAACTTGGTTCTGCGCATGCTACAGCTTCTCTGATCTGTCGCCATGTGACAGTCAGTCAGTGTAAGGATCTAATTCTGAAAGGTCCTGTAATTACTTAGTTTAAGGCTTAGGACTAAAACAACAGCAACCATGTTCGGTTCTTACCCTTCCTTTAAAGCATGGACCTTTGTTTTGATATTACCATCCTAAAAATGCAATTTTTGGACCAAGCACTTCCAGCTATTGCAATGTACCCTGTCACAAGCTTTGTTGACTTTAAAACATTGGGCTTTCTTTTCGTTCTAAATGTTGCCTTTTTAAATTTTGCAGATCCACCAAAGGATAATGGGGGGTCGGACATCTCTATGTATGTCCTAGAAATGTCAGAAGGCTCAGCTGGTAAGCATAATAATGTGTTGGATCAACTTAGTAATGACTGTGTTCCATTCATTTCAGTAGGTCTACTCCAGAGGTAGACAACCTTGTGCCCGCAAGACACCATGTACCCCCAAACATCTTCCTTGGTGCCTGCCAAGATGCCCTACCCTTCCCACTTAAAAATAAAATAAATAAAAAAGCACATTTTCTTAACAGCAACTGGTATTGCTGTGAAATAGAGTTCTGTTGTTGCTGAAAACTACAGGTTCAAAGGAGTTATTTAACGGCCTTGTACTCAGTCTTTTGGGCAGGTTACTTGTCCTTTGTCACACTTCCGATTGTAGCCATTTTGTGATGGTGCCAGGACATTTTCTCAAATTGCCCAATGCACCCATTTCTATCATGGTCTACTATAATCATGAGCTTTGGCTATGGGTTGTATACAAATGTAATAAATAAATACATAAATAAATAAACAAGTCAGGATCAAACCCAGTGACCAGGTTCTCATGACACATCGGGCTCTTCTAGGATTATTTAACCCATGAAGAATCGTGGTGTGTTCTGGACAGCATTTTGAATATGGGTAAACCTCAGTTTGTACTCATGTTACGCGAGGGTTGTTTAATCATCAGATAACCTACGGTGGCTGTGTTAGCATGACACAGCAAACCCCCAATCACCCAGATCAGGGGTTGCCTATTAAAAATGCTGCCTGGTGCACACCACAGCTCATTGGAGGTTAAACAACCTCTGATCAGCCAGCCCAGTGTGTCATGTCAACTGGATCAATGTCTATGCAAGATAAAGCTTTTAGAAATTGTGCCCTTTGTTCTGTTTTATGCAGCAATGCTATAATGTTAAGTACTTCTCGCTTCCGCCCCCTTGTGTTTTTCCACTTCTGTACATGACAGAAATGATTCCCACACTCGACTAAATTAACTTAATAGCAGAGGCTGTAGTAATTTCATTTTTTTTATTCTGTTATATTTACATCCAGTTTTCTGCTAAGATTGGCTCCCAAAGCGGCTTCATAACAAAGCACAAACCCAGTAGCAGCAAATACTTGTGATCTTCACCGGGTACAATATGGAATCTGTTCCCAGCTCCGATCTTTGGAACGGCAGAAAAAAAAGGGAATCACTGAGGGAGAGGGACCAAGACAGCCATATTCAAGTCTTTCATGGTGTTCCAGTTGTCAAGTTGTTAAATTGATCTTTTCTCCCCCACCTCTAAGTTGTTTGTCATCAGTTTTCCACAGCCTCACAGTCACCTCTGCATATCATATTCTCCATCTTGTCCTCATGGTTTATCTGCTTTGGGAGAATGAGTATTTCACTTGCACTTTCTGGCTTCTTAGGGAGGATGTGGCATTAAGGCTTGTGAGCCTTAACTCCCAATTTCCATGCTTTTTGGTGCCTGCTTGAAGGTTGTAGAGCCTTAACGTTGCTTTGTAAACCGTAGTTTTTTGTTTTTTTGTTTAATGAATTGTATTTTCCTCCTAGGCAATAAATGGGAAATAGCCTATAATGGTTCCGTGAGAGAACATGTATGTGCTCATCTCAAGCCTGGTACTTCCTACAGACTGAGGGTTTACTGCATTGGACGAGGGGGCCAGAGTCAGGTGAGCGATGAAGTCCCTTAAAAACAGGACTGTGTGTATCCCACAATTCTGTGGCAAGCATACACACACAAAAAAGAATGTCAGAATTCAGAATTAGCTACAGAAGTCATTATCCTGATAATCTCAGCTCACATTTTTATTTTTTAAAAGCGCATTCCTGGGTGTGACTAGGGGATTTAAAAGGAGGTGAGCCGTGACTGCTCTTTGTTTTAGTACATGATGGAACTGAGGGTGGCATCCATACGGTTCCCAGGCAGACTCCCATCCAGACGTACATGGTTGAAATCTCCAAAGCCTGGGAGGGGCGGGGTGTTAAGTAGGATTTCTAATTCTTAAGTGAGGGTTTCAGGGACTTCATATTCCACTGCCCTTCCCCATGCAGAAACAGAATAATTTATATATTTATATATATATATATATATATATATGCAAATGTGTTCACATATATATAATTTTATGAGGGTTGCAGAACTCTCCTTTTTTTCTTTGGTTTTGGGTTTGCCATGCTACAGGGTTGCCATGCTCATAGCACAGAGTTTCACACAGCCTTCCTTAAAAACAACATGCTCTCGAAAGTACTTGTGAAACAACTGTTGCAGATTTCTGCACCTGTAAGCTAATACATGTGTGTATTCTTCCTAGGCATCTGACATACTTACTGTTCAAACATCAGCAGTTCCTCCTGGGCCATGCAATTCTCCATGTCTGGCGGGCAAAGCCAAGCCTAAGGAAATTGCTCTTCAGTGGGGTAGGATGCGACATCTTGAGGAAATGGTGGGTGGGTGGGTGGGTGGGTGGTAGGAAATTTAAATGTTATACGTTGTGCAAGTTCAGTAAACGAACCTTGGAAAATTGCCCTTCCTTCCCTCTCACAGGTTCAGCGTATCTTACAACGGTATGACTTAGCATCTTTTCTAATGCTAATAGTTGTGGCCTTAAGGAGCTTACAGTCTATACCAGTGGTGGTCAAACTTCAGGCTTGTGGGAGCTACTTTGTTTTTTTACTAGAACCTTGAGATCTTCCCATCAGAGCCAGGGGCTAAAGGGGGTTGTGGCAGCAGCAGTGGAGCCGGTGATCTACTGTATCCCATACAAATCCACATCTGAGTTATTATAGATCAGGGAATTTTTTTTTGTTAATCTGTTGGGAGTCAGAAACCCTCACTCATTAACCAGACATCACCCAGAGATCTACTAGCAGGTCCCAATCTACCTTCTGCTTGCCTCGTATCTAAACAAATCAAATGGATTGGGAAGTAAAAGAGGCCAAATAAAATTAAAATGGTGCAAACTTAGCATTTGTTAATAAAAATAAAATAAACCATGCCACACCACATATAACCATTCCCAAAAGGCATCCAAAAGACAGTGTTGTTAAAGAGGTGCTACCAAATGGGCTGGGACAATAGAGCAAAGCTCCGTCCCAGGTGTGGTGGTGGTGATCTCTCCAGAGCTCTGCCCAGGAGCTAGATGGAGTTTCACGCCCAGGACTCCGGAGATTTTTCTCCTCTAGCAGTAGCGCTGGTCAACCTTGGGAAAGGTGGTGATGGTAATAAGACCACATAGAAGATAATAAGACAACAACCAAACAACTGTAGTTGAGGTTTCATTTACACGATTTACATGGATCTGTTGCTTCATATTTTGCAGAACCCCCTTCCGTCGATGGTGGCTCAGAGGTAACAGAGTACATTGTGGAAATAGCAAACTCTGACCAAGATGAACGCAGACAAACTTATCGCGGCCAAGCACAAGAATGCACAGTGAACGGTCTCCTTCCTGGGAGAACATACTGCTTCTGGATACGAGCAGCCAACAAAGCTGGGGTACCTGATTGTGTTCTTCCTTGAAAATAAGAAATTGATTTACTAAAATTAGCTTCTGCTTCAGTGACAACAGAGTATTACAAGAGGGGTGTGTGTTGTCCAACCAGGACATGCAAACCATGAACTTATAATAGTTTGTGCAATAGTTTATATTTCGAATCTTTTCAGGAAAGGAAAGGCTTGGGAGAAATACATACCATATTCCAAATTCCACAAAATATTTCACTAGCCCATTAATCCGTTCCACGCTTGGCAGTGATGTCTTGAATTGTGTGTCTGCATTTGATTCTGGACTGTACTTCCGGCTAGGTTATTTTTCTTGGGTCAGCTGGAACCTGAGAGATCCCAAACATCCTTGCAAATAGGTCTGCAGACATTACTAGCCATCTTTATTTTTATTTATATTTATAAAATCACTGCCTTACTGTCTCGCACATCTATATTTCTTTATTATTTACAGTAAGTAAGTGATTTGTAGCCTAACATTAGCTCGGGGAATGGAGCTCATAAATGTTACCTGCCTGGTCTACTGGAGGTGATTCTTAGTCAGAGCAGGTGACCATATACATTTCTCATCTCAGAGCAGGATTAATTACTATTGATTAAAGAAACTGCTCTGGGTACTGTGCATTTCAGTCTTTTTCTGCAGAGACAGTCTGCAATATATTCGCTGGTTTTTAAATCACCTGGGCCTCAATCCAGCAAAGCCTCTAGGGGGATTCATGAACGCAACTGGGGAACTTAATTCACTTTCTGGCTTCTGCTAGAATGAAGGGAATGTTAGTTTTTGATAGGGGAAAGAAAGCTGGAGGAAGGGGAAGAGAATCTGCTTGTCAGGAGGGAAGGATTCCAAGAGCTGGCCTCTCCAGAATTTCATCCAGCCTCCCCAATGAATCGCTTGCAAGCCTATTTGGCAGAGGAGGGAGAAGAGCCATGATGGGGTTTCTGACTGCCAGATTGGGCTTACATAGAGCTCTTGTCCAGCTGGAAGTATCCACTGAAGGGTTCCTGTATCCCTTTCCTTGAGCAAACCTGAGGAGCAGGACATGAGACTAGCAAGTGCTCAAGTGTCACATACTTGGCTGTTCTGAGTGTTACCAGTCCAGAATGGTTGCCTCTTCCCTGTATTCAGATTCCATGCCACACTGGTAAAATGTAACTAATGGAATCGCATGGGAAACTGTGTCCGCCTTGTGTAGTTTCTTCAACCAAACTTTGCGGGACTCGCATGGAATTCAGCTGTGGGGAAGCCACCATCACAACAGGTCATTAGCATGGGAATCAGGCCAAAGTCTGGTTCTGAGCCCTTAAATGAGGACTGTTGTGGGTTGGATCCAAAGTTGGGAGGGGCTCATGGTCATAAGACCAGTTTTGTAAATGCTGTCACCACAGCAAAAGCACATATTGGGTAGCCAGAAAAACTACATTCCTAACTCTAAACGTTTGCATTCTTGCCAGTTTCTGAATGTATTTAGAATTGGGCTATCTTTAGCCTTTCCTAATCTTGAAGTCTTGTTTCCCTACAGCTTGGCCCTTACTCGGAAAAGGCAGAGATTTCTACAGCTCCGGGGACTCCAGACCCGTGCTGCGTCCCCCTGCTAACTTGTAAGACAGCTACTTGCGTAGTAGCCTCATGGGAGGTATGTTTTTCTTTTTCTTTTAAGTATAATTCTCCATTTCTTCAGCTGTCGCTGTAATTAATGAGAACCGCATTGAGAAATTCTGGGTGGATGCTCTCAACTTAAATAACAAAATCTGTATGCACTGTTAATGCATACAATAAGGACCTTAAGTGCTTAGTGGTAGTTAGGCATGTCACCTAATTCTGTTACGCAGCCAGTTTTCTTGTACTGACTAACTAAAGTCATTCGTAGGCCTAGCGACGGCTTGTGACCAACACTTATCCATCCCAGAGCACATCTGAGGGTCAACGGTGGGAGAGCGTAGAAGCTGAGATCTACATTAAATGCTTTGAAGAAGCTTTATAGACAGCATTCAGCAAGGTCGACTACTTTGAGGAGCTGCCAACAATGACCTTCTGTCATTTACATAGACCAGATAACGTAGTCTTTACACAAGAGACACAATGGCTACAGAGACATGGAAATGGTAACACTTAGTGGAAGGGAGTATTCCCGAGGACATTGTGTAGCAGTCCTTAATGGCTCCATACTCCCAGCGAATACAACGTTCACAGGGCATGAAGCTGCTGAGCAGAAATGCATCAGACTGGACATTGTGGAACTTGGTTTCAGCAAATCCTGGGAGTAGCTAGCATACAGGGCAGCGCCACAGTTCAGCAGGCCTCAGGCATGGTGCTGCCAAAGGCTCCCTCCCTCCTCTTCTCTGTTTTTGCCACCCCTCCCCTCTGCTCACTGCTGCGTCTGCAGCCAAATGCCTGGCTCTGATGGGGCTGTTCCTCATAGTTTGCCAATGCAGAGACTGAATTTAAAACAATTTAAAACTCCCAGCCAGGCAAAAATGCAGTTAAAAATTCAACATATGCTGTTAAATGTCTGAGGAAAAAGCAAAGTCTTGACCCGGCATCGAAAAGATAATAATGTTGGCAACCAGGCGGGCCTCATCAGGGAGATCGTTCCATAGTTGGGTGGCCACCACAGAGAAGGCCCTCTCCCTTGTTGCTGTCCTCCGAGCTTCCCTCGGAGTAGGCTCCCAGAAAAGGACATTAGATGTTGAGCGTAGCGTAAAGGTAGGTTCATGTCGGGAAAGGCATTCCGTCAGGTATTGTGGTCCCAAGCTGTGTCAGTCTTTATAGGTTAAGACCAGCACCTTGAATTGAGCTCAGAAACGTACAGGCAGTCAATGCAAGCAGGCCAGAGTCGGTCTTATACGTTGGAACCTTCTGGTCCCCGTTACCAGTCTGGCTGCCGCATTTTGCACAAGCTGCAACTTCTGAACCATCTTCAAAAGCAGCCCCACGTACAGTGCATTGCAGTAATCTAACTTGGAGGTTACTAGAGCATGGACAATTGAAGCCAGGTCATCCCTGTCCAGATAGGGGCATAACTGGGCCACCAACCGAAATTGGTAGAAGGCACTCCGTGCCACTGAGGCCATCTGAGCCTCAAGTGACAGAGATGGTTCTAGGAGAACCCCCAAGCTACAAACCTGTTCCTTCAGGGGGAGTGTAACCCCATCGAGAACAGGTTGAACACCCTCTATTTGGTCAGCAGAACCACCCACTAACAGCATCTCAGTTTTGTCTGGATTGTGATTCAGTTTATTAGAACCTCAACCAATCCATTGTCACGACCAGGCACCGGTTCAGCACATCCACAGCCTCACCTGATGAAGATGAGGAGAAATAGAGCTGTGTTTCATCAGCGTACTGATGACAACACACTCCAAAACTCCGGATGACCACACTCAATGGTTTCCTGTAGATGTTGAACAGCATGGGAGACAAAACTGACCCCTGCGGAACTCCATACTGGAGAATCCACGGGACTGAGCAGTGTCCCCCGAGCACTACTTTCTGGAGCTGACCCGCCAAGTACGAGCAGAACTACTGCAATGCAGTATCTCCCACTCCCAACTCAGCCAGTTGTCATAGAAGAATACCATGGTTGATGGTATCGAAAGCCACTGAGAGATCAAGGAGAATCAACAGAGTCACACTCTCACTGTGTTTCTCCCGACAGGGCAACCAAGCCAGGCCTGAAACCCAACTGAAATGGATCCAGATAATTGGTTTCATCCAAGTGTACCTGGAGCTGGCTCGCAATTACCCACTCAAAGACCTTTCCCAGGAATGGAACATTGGCTACTGGCCTATAGTTATTAAGATTTTCAGGGGCCAGGGAAGCTTTCTTCAGGAGTGGTCTCACTACTGCCTCTTTCAGACAGGCTGGGACCACTCCCTCTTGCAAAGAGGCATTAATCACTTCCCTGGCCCAGCCAGCTGTTCCATCCTACTAGCTTTTATTAGCCAGGATCCAATGCAGAGGTGGTTGCACGAACCTGTCAAGCACCTTGTCAACGTCCTCGAGCGATACCTTCTGAAACTCATCCAAGAAAACTGGAGAAGACTGTGCTGTAGATACCTCGCCTGATTCACCTGCTATGACACTGGAGTCCAAGTCCCGGCAGCTGCAGGAGATTTTATTCTGGAAGTGCTTAGCGAATAGATTACAGTGAGCTTCAGAAGGTTCTACAATGTCCTGTAATAGCCCCCGGACAACTCTGAAAAGCTCTGCTGGGTGGTAGATTGATGATTCAATAGTGGCAGCAAAATATTGTGAATTTTGCTGCCCTCACTGCCCTTGAATAAACCTTACTGTAGGCAATCACCAGTGTTTGACTGCATCCATTAGGAATTCTTCTCCATCTGAACTCAAGCCATCTCCTATTTCATTTCATCACTCTCAGCACTGGGGTATACCACGGAGCCAGACGAGCTCTACACAGGAGAGGGTGCTCAGGAGCAATCGTGTAAACCGCCTAGGGTGTTTCTGCATTCCACATATCAACCAGGGTTTCGACAGGAGAGCCAGCCCTATCAGCCAGAAAACTGCCCAGAGCCCTCTGGAAACCATCCGGATCTATTAGCCTCTGGGGACGGACCATCTTAATAGTTTTGGCAATAGCCAAAACTATTCTTGTCCTGACTTTAATAGTAACCAGTTTGTGTCTGGACAGTACGATGCACTTCACCAGTGCTGCTTTGATTCGTAGCTGTCCAACTTGCCCTAGAGAAGTAGGGGCATTAGCCTTCGAAGTGGCAATCCATGAGTGTATTTTCACTTTGGCTGGCTGAACTAAGGGTCTTAATTTTGGAACTGCCCGGCCTGGCTTCCTGCTGAAGTAGCAGGGATACAGAATAGGGCACAGATCTGCAAGGATTCTTATGCACTCAGATTACTTCCCATTCTAAGTGCAACCCTAAAGCGGAGGGGAAGCTTTCTGCAGTTGCAAATTTTGACATCTCCCATAGCAAGTGCTTATTTGAGCCATGATTTTGATGGAAAGGCAGCTGCAGGAGCAACATCTAAGGACTAGGAGAAGACATCTTGAATTTGTGTGCCTTCATAAGTCACCACTGTCTTATTTTTACAAACCTTCTATTTGTGTCTTAATTTCCCTTTATTGTCAGCTACTGTGGTATCTTCTCATTTGGAAGAAATGTTAGGTTAGAAGCTGACAGGCTTTACAATAAATCTCCATCCTTTACTATAAGAAAGAGTACATATGCATTATTCACCTAGAAAGGATATTTAAATGCTAATTCTTCACGTCTTTCTTTGTTTTGTATTTTTTATTTCCCCAAGAGTCCAGCATGTAATGGGGCAGAAGTTAACGAATACAGACTGGAGTGGACCCAAGTTGAAGGATCCATGCATGTAATATACTCTGGCCCTCTTCTGAGCTATGAAGTGAAAGGGCTTACACCTGCAACCACATATTATTGCAGAGTACAGGTATGTAAACGTGGATTTTGGATGCATCTAAATTCTTCCTTCACAATGGGTGGGTAGGTATGTTCTAAAGAGATCTCAATATGGTTAGCTCAGTTCCAAAGCTTTGTTTTGTGAGAAATAAGTTAAAAGATATTGAAGGCTGCTGTGAGTCTAAAGCACCACGAACGGATTCATTGCTCTGGCTTTACCCATCCTCCTCGGCTAGTATCAGGTAATGGTCACATTTCAGCATCTGGCCCAATTGGATCCTTCCACTTGTCCAAATGCTGCGATGCAACTGGACTCCCTATCCTCAAAAGAGGCTGCCTCTTGCATCTTTGGATTATTGGAAAGATCTGTGAAGCCAGAGAGGGACGTGTCCTATTTTGTATGTAACATTGTTTAAGGTAATGCATGTATAGTTTTTCACCACTGGAATGAATCTATAGACTTTGTGTCTAATTCAGTTTTGAAACTCCACCAATTAATGTGAAATTATCATTATAAATGAATGATGCAAGTAAAGAAACATTTGGGGGAAATATAGTCTTAGAGCTATCCCAAACTAGTTTAGTAGCAGTAATGTATAGGTTATAATTGGCTATTACCTATGAGTCATTGATTCTCGGCCTTTTGGCTAAGATCAAGTGTAGTACCTGTTCCATGGCAATATTGCAAGAGGAACCTTGGCATATTTTTGCTCAGTCACATACCATGGTATACTTGGACATACATTAATCCATTGTGCAAGCACTTTTAAACAGGTTGCATAGTAGTATTCTACCACATTAGGGACTTTCAATCCGCTTTTCTTGTAAGGTTTTTCTGAGGTCTTTACTGAATATGGCCTGCCATTTCTTTTATGTTTGTAATGGTACTGGTATCATATTTTCAAAAGCGAAATGGTATAATGTTCATTTTGATAATAGCTGTTCTGTCCATCCATTAAATTCCCATGGAGGACTATTTTTTTAAAAAAATCTGCAGCAACAAAATCAAATAAAGGCTTATAGTTACATTGATATAGTTTGTCTATAAGTCCCATGTATTCTGCCTTGTGAGCATTTACTTCATATCCCGATACCTTTCCAAAATCTGATAGATCTGTGGAGTGCAGGAATCAACACTGAGGGATTCGTTAAAGACAGCATGATGTCTTCTGCATATAAGCTAATAGAACCAATTAAGATCCTACATAAATTCTAATACAATACCATGCTAAATTTAGATCTAACTGCTTTTAAACAACTAATTTATGAAAGGAAGAAATGGAAAGGCTTGTTATCACAGATTTATTTGTTCATTTTAGAGAAAGATGAAAACAAAGGTAATAGCTTCAAAACTAGATGGGAAAGAGCAATAAGCCATCTAATTACATCACACATGTGGAGGAAAATATGCTCCCCTTGTGTTAACACGAAAGAGAACCATTATGAAATACTATACCAATACTATGTGACCCGTAACCGACTGCGTCACATTTACAAGAACTGTGAAGATCAGTGTTGGCGATGTGGAACAGATAATGCTAATTTTATGCTTATTTGGTGGGAGTGCCCTCCGATTAAGTATTTTTGGGGGGGGGGGAATTGTATGTGTAATATCTATAATTACACATCTATTTCTATACCCTGTGACCCTCTAACAGTCTTCCTTGGCTACATCGAGGAACAGATAGACCCCATATATAGAGAGATGATTCAGTATCTCTTGATTGCTGCCAGGATTTTGGTTGTCAGTAATTGGAGGAGTAATGCTATCCCCCCACTAAAAGAATGGCTATGTAAGTCTGGAAAGTAGCAGAAATTACTAAGTTAACCAAACATGCTCGTCTGAGAGACGGAAGTCTAAAAACTGCTCATTTTACCAAAGCCTGGCACCCTTTCATGGTCTATATGAGAGATAGATATAATTTAGACATCAATAGGTATAACAGTTTCCCCCTGTTATAGCCTGACCAGAGGGGGAAGCTTACGATTGCACTCTCTATAACCTCTGTGATCGGCACCACTTTATATCTTTGTTAATTTTCAAATTATTGATGTTAAATGCTATTGTGTTTATTATTGTTATTGTTGTTGTTGTTGTTGAAAGATAACCCTCATCCTGGCTTTTTTGGACTCTCACTTAAAGATCTGCTATCGGATGTGAACAAAAGATGTAAAGATTTTGATTTGATCGCAATGAACTCCTACAGTTAAACCTCTAGTAACGTTTTAGTGAATGACAATTCCCAGCTGGGTTTTTTGGGGGGAGGGATTCTGCATACAAAACATTTAATGTAGTACATGAATCTAAAAATGTATATATTTAAATTCAAAGTTTCAAAAATAAAAAAAATCTGTGAAAAATTGTTAGAATATTACAAAACAATTTAAAAGTTGAAGAGTAAGAAGATATGCAAATCAAACATACCAAGGAAGACTGCCAAGGAACTCTCCATTCAAGTGCTAGAGTTGAAAATCAAATTGTTTTACTAGGAATATTGATGCATGGTCCTTATGCAGCCACACACTGGGTTTAAGTCAGGAGTGGGCAACTTGTGGACCTCCAGATGTTCTGGCCTACAACTCCCATCATCTGTCACCATTGGCTATGATTGCTAGGACTGATGGGAATTCTAGAACACAGTATCTGGAGGACCACAAGCTGCCCAACCCTGGTTTAAGTGAAAGCAGTGAGTAAAATGGCAAGTAGCTGAATGCATTCCTACCAAACATATTTCTTTAATGGCTCAAGTATACAGTGTGGTCATCTAACTTCTGCAGATTACAGTTCAGAGTTGTATACAATCACATCGCTACTCAAATCAAAACATAATTTTAAAAATAAGCAAATACGAACTCTCAGGCAATGTTCCGGCTTACATGCAACTAGTTGGGTACTTACTTTTTAAGGGCAAACATGAAACCTCCGGCAATAGCACTCCTGCTCATTGTGGTTGGCTGTGTCGGCTAGGGATAATGGGAGTTGTAGTCCAACATCTAGAGAGCACCAGGCTGAGGAAGGCTGATCTAGATAGATATTATAGGTCTGGCTACATGGAATTAAACGCAAGCTTCTAGTGTCTCCATTTAGTTTTGGCTTATTTATCATCTTGTAACCCTCCACAAGGATACTGCGGAGCCACTAAAGAACCCCATGAGAATGAAACTGGCTTGTTTGAACAAACCATAGTTAGAAGCAGAGCGTCCCCAAGTTTGGATGTAACAGAGAACTGTGGTTAGTTTACAAGCAGATGCTCCAATCTCCTTGTGATTGCACCAGAGGAGGAGGGAATGCTCGAGTCCAAGGCTTCCTCTTGCTTAAGCAGATAGCTCTGAACTGTGGTTTAGGATTACATGCAAAATGGGTCATAGCTTTCACCTAAAGCCAAGATTTGGTCACTAGGTAGCTGCATATGCAAGATCCTTTGTCAACAGGCTCAGTAAAACTATTTGGTTTTAAACCCTAGCTGTTACGGGAACGTTTTTGAGGCAACTTTCTGTTCTTATTTGTGTGTTTGATTTATTCTCTTATCCATGTTTAATTCTAATAAAAGTTTGTAATTATTTTTACCCTGACCATTAGATTGTTTCCAGCTAGGGCGAGCAGTTAGGGATGATTCCTCTTTATGTTTTTGCCTCTCTGGCGGAGTCACTCTTGCGGACTTACTTTATTCCAGTTAAGGAGGCTACACTTAGAGAACTGACTCAGTCAAACACAGGAGATAGGTTCTTCCTGGGTTGGATCGTTCTTACTCTTTCACTCTGTTGTGTATTTCCAGCATCAGTTCCAGACACAATCCTCTGTCCGTGACAGAAGTTTGGGAAACCATGATCTACCTGTTCCTGCTTCATACTTTGCTCTCCACCTGTCTTTCAGGCTGTGAATATAGCGGGTGCTGGATTGTTTGGGGAAATTGGCATGGTTACAACCCCGGCGTCAGTGCCGGCTGCGGTGGCACTGTTACACTTGCTTGAAGAGGACCAGATGGAAGCCTCTCTTCCTCTCTCAACGTGCCTTGCTCTTCACTGGGAAGAGCCCTGTTGCCATGGGGCAGAGGTCATGGGCTACAACATAGAATATGGAGAAAAACAGCTCCTAGCTGTCAACAGAGTTACAAGCCATGTTCTAGAGAACCTGCAACCCGACACTTTATACAGGTGATTTTTTTTCTTCTTTTTTAAAATGTTACAGTATGCTTGAGATGTTATACTCTAGGTCATACGAGATGAGGTAGGAGGCACGGGAACAGTCTCCTAACTTTTGTTTGTTGTTTACTGATAAGCAGATGCAGAGGTTGTGAATTTGATCAAAGCAGGGGTGATATCCTGTCTTAAATCTTTGGCCACAGCTATTTTTCTGACCAAACTTGTCCCCCAGCAGCTTTTCTCTCCATGGGGAGAAGCTAGGGGAACCCACTTCCTTGCTCCCCTCTAGATGGGAAAGCTGATGGTTGCGGGGAGATTTTTAATTTGAAAAACACCCCAGGGGGCTTGTGAATTGCTGCGCAGATCATATTTGCAGCTACATTCAGTCTAGGAGGAAAAGTCGAGTCTCTTATCTAGTCTCTTATCTCCCAGTCTCTTATCTAGTTTAAGCCCTGACCTGTCACATAAATCTTTGTTTATTCCTTACAAGTAGATTTCAAGCCCTCTTAATATTGAAAATCTAAGATGTATTTGACCCTGTTCAGATGACATTCTAAACCACCATGGTTAAGCATTTTGAGCTAAACATGATGGTTTAGCATGTTACGTGAACCATGACTTAACTCGTCATTTGAATCATTCCTAACGATGGTGGCTACATAACCACGGTTTAAACACGCTCACTAACCATTGCTGCAAAAGGGTTAGCAGCCTAACTGTGGCTTAGTGTGACGTCTGAATCAGTTGCAGCCGCATTAGATGGCACCCTGTAGTGATTTAACTTGCCTCAACGCAAGCTTTTCAGGCCGAAATAAGACATGATGACAAGCCATTGCTGCTGAAAATGGCAACCCTGTGTTTTGAGTTCTAGAAACGGGAGGCATGACATCACACTGCACTCCCACCTACCCCCCACCCACCCCATCCATATTACCGATTACCATCAAAGGAGTGAAATAGAAACATCTGTTGTGGTGATGCCACCACAGGCATCTCCCATCATTGCACATTGCAGAGAGAGGAGAGAACCCCGACACAGGGTTGCCATTTTCAACAGCAAGCCCATGTTGGGGTTGACATGTAAGGTTTCAGCCTTAAGACACAAGAAAACTTGTAGAGCATCGTGGGGTGATGAGGTGTACTTTACCCATGTGAACGATCCTGCCTATGAGAAGTTGCTGGAAGGGGCAGGAATTGAGCCAGTGTACTATAGTGACTAATGTGTTAGACCTGGGCCATGAAGGCCTGGGTTCAGATTCATGCTCAGTTGCCAAGCTTTGCTAGGTGATGATCTCATGTCTGGCATAACTCACACAGTTGTTGAGAAAATAAAATGCCATTGTCTGATGTCCCTGAGCTCAATGGAAATGTGGAATAAAAAGGTGAAAAATGAATGTGTTCCAATTCCCCCCCCCCCCCCCCCGGAGAGACAGAGCCTTCTTTTCATGGTGGGAGTCACCTTGTGTCTGAGCGGTACGAGTTCAGATGGTGGGATGTGCAGGATTGAATGCTCCTCCAAACAAAACACAATGAAAATTCCTTGCTCTAAGAAAACGTAGTCTACACAAGAGATTAAATGCACACACTTAAGAGGAGGCCTTATCTATAAGGTGTGGGTGGGGACACCTGTGTCCCTCCAGGTGTTCAAAATACGGTATCCCAGGGTAGGGCTGGAAAAGCTCCTTCCTAAAACCCTGGAGTGTCACTGCCAGACCGTGTTGACAATGCTAGGCTTGATGGAACGGTGGTCTGACTTCGCATAAGGCAGCTCCCCATGTTCCAGATGTAGTTGGACTCCAGTTCGCATCAGCCCCAGCCAGCATTGTCAGTAGTTGGGGATGGTGTAAGTTGTAATCCGACATCATCTGCAGGGCCATGAGTTCCCCACTCCTCTTATAGAGAGACAGAAGAAGCAAAGTAGCACATAGTCTGCAGTCCTCCAGGTGGATGCTAGAACACATACGCAAAAAATGTTAGTATGGAACTTTTAATGCCCTATCTTACATCGCATCTTGTGGCTTTTAAAAATGTTAAAACCCATTCCGCGCCTTAAACAAAAATGTATTTATTGATTACACTTCTGCACCGCCCTATAGCTGAAGCTGTCTGGACAATTCGCAACAGTTAACAACACACCATAAAGTCCAATCTAAAATGCCAACATTTAAAACTCCAGCATAAAAGTAGTACAAGCCAGAATAAAGCCTGGCAGCAATGCAGAGATTTAAAATGCAATTACAGCTTGAAACAACAGAGCAAAAAGACTAAAGTACAAAGATCTCCACCTGGTGCCGGAAAGAGCACCATGTAGGTGCCCGGTGAACCTCTCTGGGAAAGCTCATTCCACAACGGGGGTGCCACAGCAAAAAGTTTTTTTAAAAAAAACAAACAAACTTCAAAGCAATAATTCTATCCTAATGGCAACTTTTCCTCTCACTCTTCTCTCTTAGAATCCGAATCCAGGCCTTCAACAGTCTCGGAGCTGGTCCTTTCAGCCCTTCCATTAAAGCGAAAACGAAGCCTTTACCTCCTGATCCCCCGCACCTGGAATGCGTCGTCTTCAGTTACCAGAGCCTTAAACTGAAATGGGGTGATGGTCCTAGCAGGGCTTTGATCGCCAACCCCACACAGTTCAATCTACAGATGGAAGATCGGTTTGGCAGGTGAGATCAGGCTGGGAACATTTTGATCTCTTTGTGTCCTTTTTCTTTCTTTGAAGAATTGCTCAGCATTTCAGAAAAGGACAGATCAGGTAATAGGTTTCTTCAGATCCCTCTTGTATGTCTGGTGGGGAAGTGTCCTCCCACCCGCCTCGATGGGCTCTGGCACCACCAAATGGCCACATGTGACATATTCAAAAAGTCATATGACTGTGGACTCCCATCATGCAGTGGATATCCACAAATCAGCCTTGCAGACTGGGCCTACACACGTACACATGGATTTCCCAAGGCGTAAGCAATGGATAGGTATGACGAGTGGGTGAAGAGGGAAAGCGTGCTTTCGCTCCCCACAAAGGGGACAGATCCAGGCAAGTGTATCCTCCCTTGGAACTGTAAATGAGACCCTCTTCCTGGCTTTGACTTTAATTGGGCCAGGACCTGTTAGTGCGTGGAGAAGTGTTTGAGTTCTTTCAGAGCACTTGTGCGACCTCAAAGATGTGAGCTCTGAGAAGCTTCAGAAGTTTTGACCTCAAATGTGGCTCAGTTTTTCTTTCTCTGGAGATGACTGTCAAGCAAGTAATGGAACTTAGTCGCTAGCTTTCCAGCTGTACTGACTTGATTCTATAACATGTTACCATGAAATGCAGCAAAGCATCTGACCTTTCTTTTGTTAAATGTGTTTTTTGTTTTGCCAGATTCATCACTGTCTACAGCGGACCATGTCACACGTACAAAGTGCAGCGACTTAGTGAATCCACAACGTACTCCTTTAAAATCCAAGCATGCAACGATGCCGGTGAAGGAGAGTTTTCCGAAGTTTACCCGTTCACCACAACCAAATCCCCACCACCTGCTTTGAAAGGTGAGGTGCATTCATCATGTTGAACTGAGGGCGCTCATAGTTTTAAGCAAGGCAATTCAAAAGGGCTGTTGATCCGTTAAGGATGGTTTAATACATGAGGGTCAGCGGGATTGTAATAACAGATAGACGCAAAACAGAGGGGTGCGTTTTAAACAGTGACAAGAAGTCAGGGCTGGGCCCAGATGCAAAGCATCTCATTGCACAAAGGTGGTCTGTTAAAATCCATCGCTGTTGGAAATGTGGACATTTCCGTTGGCACTTCGTTGGCTGCTGTTGAAACACCTTGCCTTGGCTTGATCTAGCAGAGTTTAAAATGTCAACTGCCTCTTGAAAGGAGGAGCAATATAGTGCAACATCCCCCTCACCACAACACACCCTGGCACATTTCGGGGGAGGGGATGTGAGAAGAGCATCACATTATATATTCAGCATGAAGAACAGGGTTAGGTTTTGTTTTAGATGTGGCTTGTCTTTTCCATAGGAGCTTTGAGTGTTGCGTGCGCACATACGCACACACACACACTTTTCAAATTTCAGGCCAAGTATTAAGACCCACAAATTTAGCAAAAGACACAAATATAAACACGGAACTTCACTCAGATTAGTCTATGCATGAAAATTGAGTCCTTTTTGCTTAGGAAGGAAAACAGCGCTTGTTTCCGGTGGGTAAACGGGACCATAGGTTGGTTATTACCAAATAGTTGCAGCTTCAAAAAAAGGATGATTACACATGAACAGAACTAAAATACCTTTTGTCATGGGAGCAAGCTAGTTTGAGGCATGGAGCAAGAGATACAGGGTCACCTTCAGGCACATTGAGTGATCTTTTGCAAGCCTTCTGGATTCCATTAGTATCAATGTTGTTAAGCACCCAGAGCTGTTTCTTAGCATAAATCTAAGTTATTATTTTTAATTAATTCATTAATTCCCAGGTTTCCAAATAATGATGACGCTGAATTTTTTTTTTTTTTTAAGAAAAACACATTGGATTGTCATGAACAAGTTAGCATGCTAGTTCACTCAGCTCATTTGCTCCAACTTGGCTCTTCCTGCCAACGGGAGAGGCTAAACAACCCTGTTTAGTGTAGAGTCTGAACCAAGAACTCTGGCTTGTTAGGAGAGAAACAAACCAGGATTCCAGGTTTGGACATCATGCGAAGCAACCCAGGAATGTAGCATCCCTGGGTTCTTTAGCCACCTGCACTGGTAGTGGGAGCAGTTGAGCAACGTGAACAAACTTGGGTTGTTATGTGTGAATCGGGCCATTTTGTCCATGACTGGGGCAGGAGAGGAAACATGAATAAGTATTCTTTGCTATATTACTAGAGATCACAGTAAAATTAATTTCTGAACTTTTGAGTTATGGTTCTTGTATTCCCTCTTCCCAGCGCCCAAAGTCCATCAGCTGGGAGATAACACCTGTGAGATCACATGGGAGCCTTTGCAGCCAATGAAAGGCGATGCCGTCGTTTACATTTTACAACTTGCCAGTGGGAGGGACATTGATCAGGTAATTGAAAAAAGAATATCTTTTTTGTTGTGATGGGAAATCCTGCTCTCTAAAATTAATCTTTGGTTGTCTATAAGTGAGGAATCCTCTCAAGGCGGCACACTCAGAAGCCTGTCATAATGTTTAGCATATTTCCTGGAGGGAGGAAACACATGTTCTTTGTTGCATAGCCATTTCAAGAAAATTTGTTTCTCTCCCCCCCCCCCCCCCATTTTGAGAATTGGAAGTTTCCAGAACCCAACATTACAGCCCTATACGTTATTCACACGCATCTCCCCAATTCTCTGAATAGGAAACCGAATTCATGGATGACATTCTTATGGACATTTGTGGCAGCAGAATTATGAGACTGCCAAGACCTAGAACAATGGCCCTCGTTTTCACTGAAATGTGAAGCGTGAGCCTGGGCTGTACCTCTCCGGACTGCACACACGATGGAAAGCTCTCCCACCCTTCTCCGTCATGGGGAAGGGCTGAAACCGATCCTTCTCTCAAAGTAGTTTTCTATGTGCATGGTTGTGTTTCGTGCGGAAGAGCATGCCATTGTGTGTGACCACACCTGCAGTGTGAAGGTGGTACAGCCCAAGCACAGGGGCACAACCTCCTTGAAGACAAGGCCCGCATAGGATAACCCTCTTGCTGCTACCGATCTCTCCATGTGCATTTTCTTTGCAATTGGAAAATCATCTCTTGTGCTCCTCCCCCCCCCCCCATTTTTTTTTTTTTAGCTGTTCATTTTATAGATTTTGTTTTTATAGAAGTCCTTTGCCCCTTTTTACAATCGGGTCATCCAAGATACATTTCTAAAGACTATGGGTGGGTTTTAGGAACTGTCTTCCACAAGAGAAAGGTCCCTGTGCTTGATTTTTGGGGATTCTTCACCCCCCACCCCATGCACACACACATCACAGCTCACCTCATTCAGTAGGGTCTGGTGGCTCTGTAGCATTTTCAGGGGCCTAGAGAGGCTGGCATGAGAAGGAGGGGGTGGGGAAGTCCACTTCTGCCAACACGGCGGATCCAGCTTAAATCTGGTTCCAACCCTATCTGATTCATAGTGCTATCACTGTCAATGTTAGATTTGCCACGTTCAATCAAACAAGTGTGCTCAGGTGACCTTAAGCTCCAAAAGCTATACCTTGAGAATGAGTCCAGTGGAGAAATATCCTAGATATTCCATGTGCCAAGCAGTCTATAGTCTACTTTGGCAGGGGGCTGTAGCTCAGTAGAGTGAATAGTTAGTAGGCCAAAGGGCCCTTGTTCAACCCCCAGCATCTCCAGGTAGGGCTGGGAGAAATCCCTACCTAAAACCCTGCAGAGCCTCTCTCAGCGAGTGCAGGCAGTACGGATCTAGACTGCATAAAGCAGCTTCCTATGTTCCTAGGTTACTTGCATTTCTCAATTTGATACATGCGCTCTTGCTCCTTCCTCAGGTATACAAGGGACCAGAGGTTTCATTCCGTGTCACCAACATGCAGACAAACTGTGAATATCGATTCAGGGTGTGTGCTGGGCGGCAGTATCAGGACTCCACTGGAACTCAAGAACTGTATGGACCGTATAGTCCTAGCACAGCGTTCTCATCTCAGAAACAGGAGCTAGCCCCACAGTGCTCAGACGCCAGCCCTGACCTCATGAAAAGCCGGAGGAAGGCGTTCAGCGACGAACAATTCGCGTTTCTGCTTCTCATCATCTTTGCAACGGTTGCCATTCTGTTCGCCGTTATCATTCAGTACTTTGTGATCAAGTAAGCGGGCGACCTTAAGAATTGAACTTCCATTACTCAGCTTATTATTTTTCATACAGAAGTTTATGCCTTCGGTATTTATGTAAATTCCAATTAAATTGCTAGCTGGGAATGATTGTATAAGACAGGCATTTCCATTTTTGCTGCTGACTTAACAGCGAGGCTGGATAGGCAGAAACGCCTCTCCCCCTCCCCCCCCCCCAAGTATGGGAGAAGAAAACCCCTCCTATAGCACCGCCGTGCTTCTTCTAATCAGGGTTAGCTGTTTAAAACAGCAAACAAACAATCTGCCTTAACACACACTTGTGATTCTCAGAGAGCTTGACTTAATTCTCACGATAAGATCTTTTATTTTCAAGTAGAGCGAAGCAAGGGGTGGGGGGTGGGGAAGCCACTCACTTCAACCCAAGCCTTGGCACGTGGGAGATAACAGCAGCAAAGATGCTAAAGCTTAGAAAAGTACTGTATTACCGAACATTGCTAGAGCATACCACATTTGATATATACTCGTAGACAAAAACGAAACCAAAACATTATCAATTTTGACTTTAGCGGTAGAGCTCCTTTTATTTTTCCAGTTGTTTTAATCGTTGGGATTCCAATAATTTTAAATAACACTCAAGAGCCAAGGGTAGTAAGTAGTAGAAGGCGATCCTGTAGAGTTTTTATTGAAAGCGCTCAAGGCACCGAAAACGTCTACCTGCAGAGGGATTTGCATTGGTATGTAATGTGGCAAAACGCACCCCCTTCTATACTGTACATTTCTGAACGAAATGCTTTCTGTCGTTGGTAAACAGCTGTTGGCCCAACCCAGAGTTCACTCTCAGTGCCTGAGAGAACAGTGACGCCCTGTGCTTCCGACTGAAAGCGCTGCGGCGTGTTTTTTTTCAGAGGAAAAGCACAGACATTTTTTTGTCTTTAATGAGAACAAAAAGTGCATTTATGATAAATGTTTCACTATTTGGCTCAAACTGAGCAAATGTTTTTGTACTATTCTTAACATGAAATTTAAAAAAAATCAAACTTGGTTTGTTTTTCCTTTCGTGGGATGCCCTTCTAATGTAAACCAACTGATCAAGTCACCTGTGAAAATGAATTTTCTTCTCAAAGTTTAGATATGAGTTTTAAAAGAATTGCTGCCTCCGGTAGCAGTTTCATATTCCATTGTTTTTGTGGTTCACGTCTTTTCGGTTTCGTGATGAAAATCTTCAGTGACCGGTCTGGCTGTGGGTGGAATAGTGTTTGGGTTTTTTTTGCGGGGTGTGGGTGGATATCATGCACTACACATAGATTTGTTCTTTGTCAAGCCTCTGCAGCAGGTACCTGTGAAGTAAAAGTAATTAAATGTTGTCTTTATATTCAGGCTGTTTTGAAAGCTGGAAAACCACCCATTTCGTTTTCAAAGGAAGAAACTCAAATTCAAGGGCCATGCATTTTGTTAGGTTTTGCATACTAGTAGGGACTGAACAGCTATACTTTACGAAACATCAGAACACTTGCACTTGTATGTGAGACAGTGGATGTAATGCAGAACTCATTTTAGCTTGAGACTTGTCTATTTCAGGCAATACAACATCATAAAATGTTTCTCAACCGGCTGTTAGTTCATAATGATAGCTTATGGTTTGTAGCATTTCACACCTGGGGGAGAATACACACACAATGACATATCACGTACTACCTTAAAAGTAGATTTTATGGTGCAATCTGAAATTAACCCTTTTCTCAAAAATGTACTCTTTTTTTTGTGATCTATTTATTTTGATTTTAAAAAAAATTCTGGAAAATGTATGTTTGAATGTATTGTTCTACTTGTAGCAGAACTTTTAAGTTAATCATTTATTGTAATGGAAGCCCCCTCTTCAGCGTTGGAAAGAGTTTTATACAAATGTTACTGTCCTTAGTTTGCAGGAACGTTTACAACTTGTTCTCCTTCATTTCCTTTCATACTTCACTTTTTTATAAAACAATAGATTGTCTTCAGCGGATTTCTGTTGCCAAAGCATGTGTTTTTGTTAAACGCTAACAAAAATGATTGGGCGGGGAGTGGGGGGAGATTTCATTGAATTGGCAATAGTATGTCAGATACATTTTTAAATTAGTTTTTTTTCTGAATAAATACTAACCAAAATTGTGACTTCCTAGAAAGTTAAGTTTAATTTGTATTTGTAATTGCCACAAACTGTTTATATTTCCAGAATGTTTACTGGAAAGCATAATGTAGAATTTTATATTTACAACTATACATTCCAGATTGATGTACTCTAGTGGCATTAATGTATTAGATCTCCTTTTCTCTTGTATTGTAATTTTGCTGTATTTCATACTTATGTTAAACCTGCCAGGCATTGTATTACTAAATTGTAACTATCAAATAGATAATATATTTAATATGGCCAATAAAAATATAAAATTGTTCACATGCGGGGAGTTGAATGGTGGTGTTTGATGATAATTCATGAAGGAAGGAACCCTAGGACTGCTTTACATATAAGCTTTTAGTGGTATTTTTTCTTCTTGAAATTCTCTCCCCCATGTACACTGTTCACACATAACGGCAGCAAATCATGAGTTATTTAACCCAGGATATGCAGAGATGCATGCTGCATGCAAGCGAGCCACTTAACAGTTTCCAGCAACAAACTACAAATCCATTCATAGGTTGTTAGTGTGACATCTGAGCCCAGAGACGTTGGGATATTCATGGGTTAAACAGCCCAAAAATAACCTAAAAACAAACCATAGATTAACTTTCGGTTATTTAACCTATAGTGTGCAGGTTTGGATGTCACATAGACAATTTATGAATGCGGTCTTTGTAGGTTGTTGCTGCAAACCAGAAGCAGCTTGCACGCAGCGCATCCCTGCAGAGTGTGGGTTAATTAACCCACAATTTATCACTGAAGGCTGCCATTTCATGCGAACCTGTTTCCAGTTGCCAAAATAGTCACTGTCCAATATAGATAAATACTGTTCCCGTAGAAAACATCCAAATATAACAAGATAATACTTTCATTAAAGCCACCAGGAAAATCATCCTCCAAAAACCAAACAAACTTTTGAATTTTAACAAACTTAATTGAGGTGGAGGATGAATGTCACTATAGCCTTTGGAACTACATCAAATTATTTTACTAAGCTTGTTAACAGTACAATCCTGTACAGGTCTACCCAGAAGTACATCCCATTAAAATCAATGTTGCTTTCTAGCAGGGAAGTGGGGATAGGATTGCAACTTACCTCTTTAGACTACTACAGTCTGCAGACTTGGCTTCATCAGTACTTTGCAGGGCTAGATCTAAGGTGGGCAACTTGTGGCTTTTCAGATGTTTTGGTTTACAATTCTCGTCAGACCTAGCTAGTCATGGTGAAGTATGATGGGAGTTGTAAGCAAAACATCTTGGGCTGGGGAGACAAGTTGTTAGCCCCTGGGCTAGATGTTGAGAGGGTGAAATGGAGACGAGAAAAAGGTAAACATGAAATCTCATTCCCTGTTTTGGTTTAATCTATTACTAATCCATGCTGCTGCCATCAGACAATTTAGTGCTCCTTGGTTTGGCCATGGTTTCCCCCTTGATCCTTCTGGCATGTATCCCCCCGTGGCCTTTGTGGCACAACATTTCTTAAGGAGTAAACCTGGGGCCTGAGAATTTTGTTCTACTTCCATTAATTCACAGTACCACAAATGCACACTTGCGCAAATTCAGATTAATGCGCATTACTTAAGGCAACTTTGTGCAAATCTCCACAAAACACTCTCTCCTTCTCTCTCTCTGCAAATCTACCCAGATCTGCATTTTCGCACTTTAGCCTTGGGATCGTTCCCCCCCCCCCCCATATTTTTACATGGCTAAATTTGAATACAATTCCAGGAAGTTAAACAAAAAAGAGTCTGCAAATTAGGACATTTTACAATAGATCTTTGCTCGATTTGTGCAATTTTTCTGTTCGTGCAAAGCAAACGAGAATAGGTATCGGGTACCTTGGTGTCTCCAGCCTGACATACGGCTAGTGAAATTGCAAGGCAGCAAGTGGAGTGGCCAGGTTCTTGCCAAGCGACTCTGTAGCCTTTTGGCACAAGCTGCCCACAAGCCACTGTGCTGGGTTCAGAGATCACAACAAGCCCTTCTGAATCAAGGCTGGCAAACCAGGTTGGCTGGTGCAGAGAGTGAAACCAACATCTTGTTAAGCTCTACTCAGTTTAGATAGCATTTAGCCTGCATCTGTGTATCTGTTTCAATTGCCAAAAAAGCGGGGACCCATTCCCAATCTATCTGAAATTTAGCAGATCATAGTAGAATGTCTGTAAATGTTATATCTTCTGGATGGTAGAAACCAAAATTACAGGCAGCAGAAGATTGGCTCAGTGTCCCATTGACATCAATGGCAAAAACAAAACTAACTCAATTCTAGCAAGTGAAATACACAACTTTAAAAATAAAAAAGGACAAATGAAATTTAAGTTATTTTCCCACTTGCACACTCCCTGCTAGGATGGCTGGACAAAAGGTAACAATCAAGCAATACTAACCATTGCAGCTGGCTATTTTAACGATTGCCTGTATTGAGGGATAGATGAAAGTGCAAGCCAGGGCAATTATTCGTATTTTTCTAGTACATTTCAGAATTATTTTACAGGAAAGAACTGATTTACAAACCTTCAACAGACATCTCGACGCTCCTACTTATGTGTCTCGACTGACAAACCCCCTGTATGGTGCAGAAACTTCCCCACAGCTTTCCTGTATTTTTGGGACATGACATTATAGAGGATCGGGTTTACAGATGCTCCAAGATAAAACAGCAGCATTGATATGAGGTTGAAGTATTGGCTGATCTCGTATAGGACCATGTTTCTTTGGGCAAAGAGGATCCGGCCAGCGTGTAATGGGAGCCAGCACAGCACAAAGGCCAGGACTACCACTGCTGAAAGCAAAAAGAGAATATAATTCAGGACCGCAATCCCTTGCGTGGAGTCCCTCCCTACCATACCAGTACATTAACTAGCTCTGAACTCCCGTCAAGCTACAAGTCCTTTTAAAACCGGGACGGAAAAGCTTCAGGCTTGTGTGATTTAGTTTTTGGGGTGTTTGGTTTTTTTAACCAGAACCCTGAAATCTACCAATTGGAGTCAGATGCAAAATAGTGGCTTGAGCAGAGAACAAATGAGTAATAGGTTGCTTTGAGCACATGCTCAGCCCAGTACCAAGTTCACAGGTTATTTCCTGTACAAATCCACTCCTGGTTTTCCCTCATCCCCACCCTGAAGCGCTTTCTCTTTTTCTCATCAGCAGTCTAATTTAGGAGAAAGCTTTTTAATTCTTAGACAATTGGAAAGCTGAAATCCTTGCTGATTTACTGCAAATCACCTTCTGCCCACCACTGTTTTAAAATACTTGTAGTTGTACAAAATACTTTTCACCTAGAAGAGGTCAAACATTAAAAAATGTATTCTAAAACCCGCAGTCCAGAGCAACAAACTAAAACATTAACTGAATTAGGACTAAAGCTTATGAAACAGGCTAGCTGGAATAAATGCTTTTTCACTTAGATGTGGCAGTTCTCACTGGACCATGTCTGCTGAGAGAAAACAGGAAGAAAACGGAGCTATCTGGAGTTTCTGGACTAGGGATTGGTTATATTCAAAACTCCTGTAGGTCTTTATTTCTTAGCAAACCTATTCTCTAAGTCTGGGTCGTTCTATAGCTAAGTGGCTGTGTCTTTTGAATGCACCGCTACATGAAAGCTTAGCTGCAATGGGTCAGTCACACATTCCAATCACCACTTCATTTTGGGTGGTGAACAGGTACGGACAAATCAAATCGTTGTACGTTGTCCGATCTAGATTCAGGCAAACTAGATTACCAAGTACACAGGTGTCCACTTATGAACTGTCACCAGAAAAGAAAAGAGGACACACGAGTGAAATTCAATTATGCTAATTTATATGTATAGATGCAAACGTAGAAATAATTAGTAAAACTTAAATAGAAATACCATATATCTCTCCCTAGTACAGAAGTCTGTAGCCAGAATGACTGGTGTGCCCGCCTATTCAGACTGCTGTCCAGGTGCTTACAATTCTTACCATTCTATAGCTTTGAACTGCAACTGGACAGAACCAACCTTCAAACAGAGGATGATCCTTTGCAAAAGAGGACACTTGGCCACCCTATGAGCACAAATGTCCACACGTATTGGGAACATGCTGTCTCTGTCTAATTGCCCCTTAATGGTGAAGTCAAACCTATTACACTTAAGGCTGTTCCATGCTGTGTTAAATTTCCCTTTCTGGAGTTTCCTCCTTCCCTTCCTCTCTAATGCAGATGGTCAAAGATGGTTGCCGGCGCTTACCTAGCATTTTGACTGTTTGCTGGTGGGACTTCCCTCTAGCTGCAGCATGCTGCCCCTCCAGGCTGTGTGCCGTTCTCCAGAGCTTTCTACAGATCAGTCCATAGAGGAGTACCAAGCAAAACACAGGCAGGAAAAAGTAAAGGGTGGAAAGCCATGTCATCGTCTCGAGAAGCCCCGAATGGGCTGCCTGCTCTATGCATTTGCATTCATTGGTTTCCTCTGGCAGGCTTCCATTGTGGTGTTCGACACCGAAGAGGAAGAGGATGGGGACGGCAGTCACTAAAGAACAAAGCCATATGAGAAGAATTATGCCTTTGACCCGGCTTTTAGTGATGGTCGTTTTAGCCTTCAAAGGAAAACAAATGGCAAAATATCTTTCGATGCTCAAGGTGGTGATGTGGAGGATCGTGCAGTACATGCAGGTTTCGCTGAGGTAGACAATAAACTTGCAGAGAAAATTGCCAAAGATGTAGGGCTTGTATTGCCAAATCCTGTACAGATCAGAAGGAAGGCCTAGGAAGATTAGGCTGTCGGACAAGGCCATACTAGACAAATACATATTCACTGTTGTCCGCATCTCTTTGTACCGCTTAAAAATTAATATGATGGTCACGTTTCCAGCAATGCCCAAGAAAAACAAGAGGATACAAATGATCGTCACTGGCACCAAGACGGGAACGTCAAACAAGGAAAGGGAAGGCTCTTCGTAATAGTCTGTATCATTTCCAATAGAGCCGTTCAATGAAAAGGAAGCCATTTCTGGTTGATGTCAATTTCTTCTAACCAAGCGTTTCCTCTGGTGGACCATCTAGGATCTGACCTGAAGTTTCCAAATGCTGCTAAGAACTGTCCGTGGAAAAGTTCAGCTTAATTTTTTCCCCTTCCAAGATTGAGGTCTGGTTGTACAAATCAAATGCCTGTAGAACTTGGAGATGTGGACTGGCACCATTACTTGACCTTTGGAATTATCGTTGGAGTGGAGCTGAAAGGAGATCTCTCAGCTCTTGTTGGAAAGAAGAGAACAGAAAGGAATTTGATTGACATACTTGAAAGGCAATCAGATTAAGAGCCAACAGGGGTCTGTCAATAACATTACCATAAATGACAACATTATTTGGCTTATTTTTCTCGAACATGTCACCTCAAGAACCCATTGTTTGTTGTTGGCTTGTTCAGGGTGGTTAACAAGCCACCATGCAGAAAATGTGCCGGGTTCGGAAAACGTGCTGCCCCACAGTTCAACAGCAACCCACGATCAACCACAGAGTATAAGTTAGCATATTGTGCGAACCCAGCAACTGAGTGTTGGTTAGCATGTTATGGGAGCAGCCTCACAGGGCTGCTCCCATAACATGCTAACCCTGCTGAATGGTTGTTGAGCTGTGGTGCTGGGGGGACGGGACGGGGGAATCCCAAAAATCGGACTGAAGGACTTTTCATGAGCAGAAACCTTCCTTTCATGAATGGTCCCTTCCTCTTGCGGTAAAGCAAATCTTGCACCCAAAATAATAAGTACAAAGACACGTTGCTTAAATTAACAGTCAGAGGAGACGCTCATATTGAAAAACTTACCTTATTGCAAGATGTTTGCGGGATCCTTCAACAAATTCACAGACCACCCAGCAGGGTTTTCCGCAGCGCCTCACAACAACTGGCTCATTGGCAACATCTGTAGCATAGCCATAGAAAAAGAAGAAGAAGAAGAAGAAGAAGAAGAAGAAGAGGAGGAGGAGGAGGAGGAGGAGGAGAGGAGGAGGAGGAGGAGGAGGAGGAGGAGGAGGAGGAGGAGAAGAAGAAGAAGAAGAAGAAGAAGAAGAAGAAGAAGAAGAAGAAGAAGAAGAAGAAGAAGGGCCTGCACCCCTTCACCTAGCTAGAGCAGCAGCTGCACATGAAACACCTGGTTAACTGCTACATCTCCCAGGGAAAACGGTTGACAAAATTTGAGCTAATGAGCACCTTCTACTCCCACCCCTTTTGGAGCCCGGCAAATAAGGCTGCATTTTATAGCCATCCGTCAACCTCCGCTGCCATTTAAACAGGGAACATTAAGCAGCTGGCCCTGCCTCTTCTTTCCTCCTTAATCTATCAACTGAAGTGGAGAGCATCCACCGTTACCTGGGAGGCCCAAGCAGCCATTTGATACCGCAAATCTAATTAGAGGACCCCGATCAATTACATTTCCCCAGTGTACCTGAGCAGGCTGTGGAGTCAGGGGGATGAGGTACCCCCCAGGGCTTCTCTGCAACAGATGCTGCAGCGTGAAAAGGTTTTGACCAAGTGCATTTTTTAATCGGTGAGCCAAGAGGCTGCATGATCATCAGCTCAATAGGCAGGAGGCCTCTTTCGCTTCACCTTTCATTAATTTTATCATTAACCCAGCCTGTCCAAACACCTGTGGCGTACACCAAATAAGATAATGGGTCTCTGAACCGGTCCAGCTATTTCTATAAAGCCTGTCTCGTTACAGCCGACAGGTTGGTTTGACACACATCCGAAGGAGGCTTCATTCCTTTTTTTGTGCAGGACATCCAGCTTCTGCCAGACTTTAGAAAATAGGGTGACCATGTGTCCTCTCTTTTAGAGAACACACCTCAATTTGAGGGGTTGCGCTATCCAATTCCAGCTTAATTTTTTTTAAAAAAAAAAATTAAAAACTCAGGTGCCTGAGTTTGAAAGCCACCCATTTTAATTACCCAGAATGCCCCTAACATAGCATTGCTCTGGGGCACAGGGGGAAATTGAAGTGGAGGCACCCACTGTGAACCGCCATTTAAATTTTCCATAATATCTCTGGCCAACTCTACACTGGGGGAATTGTGGGTAATTAAAAGAGCGGGCAGTTTGCACACTCAACAAAGACTACAGTGAATAAACGAATGGTCTATTACACTCACAGACCAATAGGAATGAATACGATACAACTGACACACGCTAAGAAAAGAAGTTAATATTTAAGAAGATCACAAATAGAGTCAAAACAGTGTTATTCCTAGGGCAGCCATTTAAGCATCACCAAAAAAGAGGAAACGTATCACCAAAAAGACACCTATTTTCATAACATTTGCATATATGTGTAAGTATAAATTTAGAACTAATGGCTATCATTTATGTAGAAATACAACACATTTCACCATGATGGGCAAGACTGAGCAGGTGAGGAGTCTGCCTGCTCAGTCTGTCCAGATGCTAGCCATCAATGGGCAACTCCAAGCCTCCTTCTGCTGGGCCTTCTTGGGATTCATCAACTGTAAACCAGACTTGGATTGGGCAGCCCGTCAAACCGGACTGTCCTCTGGCAGCTCTTGAAATGGATTGCATTCTATGAAGTAAGACACCTGGCCACACAGCCACCCTAGTTATTCATCATTTGTATTGAAGACCAAAAGGATTTAGCTACCCTCTTCACTAATAGGGATAGAGTCATGCCTTAAACAGACAGATACTGGAGTTTCAGTGGGTCTTCTGGATAGAGTTCTTAGTAAAGGAAGGTTCAGCCTCTCTCTGGACTCCCTGAACTAGACTCTATTTCTCCTCCACTAGGACAAAGTTGTTCGCTGAATGTAACCTTACTGAATCAGCCAACTAGCAAAGCAGAGGATAAGCACATTAAAGCAAGCGAGCATAAATGTTCTCCTGTATTTGAAAACTGCTCATGTGGGCAGCTATGGACCCCGACACTTCCTTAACTTGGAAGGTTACTTAAGGATAACGGAGAACACGACTGATTGGCTCCAGTTCTCAAATGCTGCAAATCTAGGTGTATCGACCCCAGCGTAATAGAGACCTGAGACTTCTTTAGGCCATAGTTACCCAAAGCGAAACCCAGCCAATAAACATTCCTTTTCATAATCCACATTCACCAACTCTCAAAGGAATCAGAAAGTAACAAATGAATGTAACGAAAAGGGAGTGGGAGAGAAATGCAAACGTAGCCACCATATCGTGCAGGGCTCTTGGGCAAGGCAGCCTCCATGGTCCCCCCTCCTCCAGTGAGTCTACCTTCTCACCCCCATTATCACCAGTTGCTAGCGCTTCTCTTTCTCCTCATTCCTACCACTTCCTTGCTTGATAGGTAGGGAGCCAATGAGCGAGTAGGTACTGGCATTACCTCCTCCTCCTCCCCACCACCACCACCATTGTCTGGGCAAGAGCAAGACCCATTTGAACAAGCAGGTTATAATAATGAGTAGGCCCAACCATGAAGCCAGGCCTGAATTTAAAGCATTTATTCAGGCTTTGCGTTGAACCAATCATATACCTTCCAAATATATAGCCACACTGGATGGTACGGCCAAAACCTATTTAAGAAAGCAAGATTGAAACCATTCAGGAGTCAAAACCAAAAATCCATCGGGGGATACCAAAGAGGTAAGCTGAGCCCCAAACTTGCCTTTATAAGCTTGAACAGCATAAGGGATAAACAGCCACCTGGTGTAAAAATAACAACTTTTGAAATATTCCATCAACCACAATAGCAGAACCACAAGCTGGTTTTCATTCTTCATACCAGGAAATTGTATTGTACATTTGAATGCCTAAGCATTTTATAATGTTTCTATTTCATCACCGTTTTGTACCTTTTATAGTTTTTCATAAACACTGGGCCCATCGACCTATTATTATTATTATTATTATTATTTATTAATTAACATTTATATACCTCCTCATAGCTGAAGCTCTCTGGGTGGTTCACAAAGATTAAAAGACCGAACATTAAAAATATTAATATTATATTATTATAACTTATATTCAAGCTGTTTTTATTGCGATAGGCCTCCAAAGCAGACAGTTAAGTGGTATAGGCCTACTCTGGGCAACAAAAGTAGCGCGGCATCATCCACATCCTGCGGTCGTGAAATATTTGTAAAGGATGAAGTGTTTATAATCCAAGTTACAACCCAAGTACCCGATTGAATAAATAAGATTATGGGCCACCCCGTTGGCTGGCCATTAAAGAAAACAAACTCAGAATTTCCCACTATTTATTGTAAAACCAACTGGGAAAGGCATAGCAACAAACTAGCGGAGTGCCCCCAAAGCAAGAGGGCGCAAGAGCAGCATCAATTCTCTGAACCGCTGGTGTCGCCCTTCTCTTCCTTGGCTTCCATTAAGCCGCTCTCATCTATGTTCTCCAGAGAGGAAGCATGTTGCACACAGAGGTCAGAGAGGGCCATGGTAGGGAGCTGGTTTTGCTCGGGGAACAGCCATGGCTTTGTGTCCATGCTATGCTCCTGCTTCCAGGAGGGGTATTTCAAGCAGGCTTTGTGCATCTTCTTCATCACCTGGCCACAGCGGAGAAAGAAAACATTAACACGACTTGGGGTGATCTTGCAATTTGCCCAGAAAACGTAACCCACTGACGGTGTCCTAATACCTTTATTTACAAATCTCGTATCTTGCACTAATCATCAATACTGTCCGGGTTTTTTTTAATGAGTGATTCAGCAAAGTCTTAAAAAGGCAGAAAGCACCTGATAATCAAAATGTCATCAACAATCTGGCAGCCAGTATAAAAATTTTGCTGGAGTTTTTTTGTTTTCCCTGCTTCTAAAAGGGCAGATATTTCAGCCCATTCTTAAATTTAACTTGGCACATTTCAGGGGGCATATGGATTTACAGTGCAATCCTATACATGTCTATTCAGAAGTAATTCCCATTTACTTTGATGGTGCTTACTCCCAGGAAAGCGGGTATAGGATTGTAGCCTTAAGCAGCTACTCTGTCTTAACCCTCTCAGACACTGCGGTTCAACAATTCACATTTCGTCGTTATTCAACTGCTGAAAAGGGGTTCGCACAACACGAAAACCCATTATCAGTAACAAGCCATGGTAGGTTGCCATATGGTGCAAATCTAGACCCCTTCCAGGTGGGTGACTTATTCATGACCAACAAGCCAACCTCACAATCCATGGTTTGTTCTTAGGGTTGTTTCGGCACTGCTAACCCATCAGGCGTTGCAGGCACTGGCAAGCAAGCTGCTTGGCAAGAGTGGCATAAACCCTGCCACTCTTGCCATGCGATCTTGCCTGCGAACGAGTGATAGCCTTTCCAATGGTACCCATGTGGCACTTTGGAGGGGCTGTTACACATCCGCCAACCCCTTTTGAAACATTTTTTTGTGCACATGGGGCCGAAAATCTATTATTTTGTTCAGCCCAGGAACATGTGCAAATTATACACACGCAGGTGACCTTTAAGTTCAGCAGATGAGGCCTTGCTGGTCTTTCCGAAATGAACGGAATGTCGCCGTGAAGTACCCAGACAATGGGCCTTCTCTGTAGCACCACCCACCCTCTGGAAAACCCTCCCTCGTGTAGTTCGTGAAGAGGAAAACCTGGCATCTTTTTAACGCCTCCTGAAAACACACCTTCCCTGGGCTGTAAATTAATTTTGCTGCTCCATTTTACTGTTCCTTGACTTATTTATTTTTATTGTAGTTGGAAACGTTTTTAATGCTGTGTTTTAACATTGCACTTTAATATTGTGGACCGCTGAGAAATATTATTATATCCGGAGGTATATAATAGGCACAAATAAATAAAGAAAACAAATGTCTTTGTAATTTTTTTAAAAAAAACAGTTGTGCAATTCCAGCTGTCAAAAATATATAGGCTTGCCTTGTCTGCTGCCGTGTATGTTTCAGCTGTCAAATATACAAGGTAACTGACAAGGCAAGACTGCATATAGGCTGATTTGACGACCCATGGTAAACCCAATCATCTATCAGGCTCATTGTGAGTTGTTCCAACGACAACCCACACTGCAAGGCTTATTCACCAGGGTGGGTTGTTGTGTCATGTGAACTCATCCAGAGTCTGCTGTATCTTACGTCTAATTAATAACAACCCAAGGCACTTTTTCTTAATTAAGCATACATATATGTATGTATGTATGTATGACTATCCATGCATGTAAGCTTTCATTAATCAAAGCACCAGATCTTTTTGGGGCTTAGTGCTCTTGAAACTACTGTTCTTAAAACATATTTTCCAAATTGGAGTTCTCTGTGTCGCGAACACAATGATAAGAGAGCCTCCCACGTCAACTTGGAGTGATACCATCCACTCAAAGGTTCTTTGGATAGGAAGCTTTTCGAACCCAAGCCATACAGACAGAAAGCACTTTGAGTCCACCCAGATCAAATCCATCCTCAGAATTTAGGGACATCTGCCCACCAGCCAAATGTGCCTAAGCCAAATTCACAGAATAGGGTAGCGCTGCTCCGGCATGCAGCACAGCACATAGGCAGTGTGCTGCCATCACACCATTTTGAAAAAGGTGTGGCACTCCACGTAGAACCTAGTCATACTGAACACGTACATAGTTCTCTCAAGAGTTCAAATAGCTTTGTATGCTTTATCTAGGTGCTCTCCTTACAGCAACCCTCGAAGGCAAGTCATCATAATTATACCTGTAATTATTGCTGGCTGGGTCATGTTTTCTGTCTAAACATGCATAAGATTGTGTCTTTAATGAATTTACAGCATATGTAGGATTCCCAATTTGTGGCTTATAGAGCAATCCTATGTAGGTCTACTCAGAAGTAAATCTCACTGACTTCAATGAAACTTGCTCCCATGTAAGCATGCAGAGGATTGCAGCCATAGCCTCTTTGCCAGTATGCCTCTTTGCCCTGCACACAACCTACAACACAGGATAACCCTGTCTCAGGGCAGATACAGATGGCCATTGTCCCTTTGCAATCCCATTTGACTTAGATCAATACTGTACGACCTTGGATCTCCTTTTTACCTATTTCTTTAAAGGATCTCAACCATGGACACAGTAGGTATATTTCTGTCCCCCGTTTCTATGGTTCTATTACCCCTCTTTGGTCTCACAGCAACCAGCTTGGCACTCTGTGTACCTTTTAATTCGCTCTTTTATTTCACCGCTGCCACTACGTAACTCGGTACCTTACCCCAAGTACTTAAAGTATCCACTCCAGAGTTGAAACAGAATAACATTTATTTAACAAGAATTTTATGCATTTGGATCAGACTTCATGGTTTCATTTGTCAGTACTTATTTGGTACACTGAATATCTCAGGTTCTCCTTGCTTACTGTACCCTCTAAGGTTAAATCTACCTCCTCCTGTCCCTCTTATTCTCAAAATAATAAAACACCGACCCTACACTATCGATTCCCTTCAGCAGACAAAACTCCAACTCTCTTTCACTCTCAACTGTCAACTCTTAACTGCTAACTGTCATGCCCTTCACACATTTGAATCCAACAGCCAATCAGCATTCACTCCAACATTCCATGCACTCACTCCCCCTCCCAACAGAATTAACCACTTACCACCATATGAAGTCCAGACAGCATTTATAATACAGATATATGGCATGAAAACAGTGAAACATCACATTACTCACCTTTGGCGCCAGGAACTGAGAAGCCTTATTCACAACCCATTTTGGCAATGATCCTAGTTTCGGAGAGAGATGGGAGGGAGGGAAAATTAGCAAGCTTTTAAAAAGGCAGTTAAGGTAGTTTATGAGGGGGGTTGGAGTTTTTAAAATACTGCAATAGGATAAAGAAAGGAAGGAAGGAAGAATCAAACAGAGGGAAAAGAAGAACAGGCGGAATATGAAGAAGGGAAGGGGAAGGAGGAATGAAAAAGGGAAAGAATCAAATGGGAAAAAAGAAAAGGAGACGGAAGAGCATATCAAGTTCAAACATTCCAAAGAAAATAAACTATGTCTTGTTAGTAATTGAAAGGAATGCAATTAAGAATGTATTATTTTTTAACAAGGAAGATGAGAGAATGAGAGTAGAAATTGAAAGCAGGTGTTCTGAATTAAGGTATAAGACACACCTGAATTTAGTTCTGTTAACTGCATAAAAAAGAAAGGAAAAAGCTAAGGGAAAGTCTGTGTGTGTGGGTTCTGGGAAGTAAGTAAACTGGTGTCTGGGAAGTAAGTTAACTGGATTCTGAAGAAAGCTGTCTGGGGAAAGAAAGCTGTCTGGAGAAGAAAGCTGGAAGAGTAAGCTGTGCTGAGAAGTAAGCTGAATGAGGAAAGCTGACTGGGAAAGCTGCGTGGAACAGGCAAAGCATTTTGTGCCGCGGAAAGAGCAGAAGAATGCAGAGGAATGCTTGTATATTGTTTTGCTTCATCATTTTGTTAACGGCTGCTCAACGCAAAAAAGAGATTGTGTAAAGTAAGAAGATAAGTTGTTTTCAGTTCATTTTAAATGCTTATCTGAACAAGTAAAATACTCCCTAAAGTAAATCCCTGTTGTGACCAGTGATTTATCTAAGCTGTGGGAGGAAGTGCATCTGCCGGAATATCGGACTAAACTCACAGGAGGAAAACAAACAAAACAAACCCTATCACCAACACGTCTAAATATATCAGACAAGCCAAAGCAGGGTGGGAGATTAAGGTAGAACTTAACAGTTGCCCTTCTTAACTCTGGTCACCAGGACCGGGATCACCACCAGGTATGCTTGGGCAGTTGCTGGGACCTCCTGGTTCAGATACTTTGTCTGGACCTGGTGCCACCTTCCCCCCACCCCCGCCGGCCCTAACCTAGCCCTGCCACTGCCTCCCACACCCCATGGTGCAGGTACTGGCTCTGTAGCAGCCACCCCTTACCCCGGAGGTAGCGGCAATAGGCTGGGAACTAAGAGGTTGCTTGGCTGTGAGCAACGGCTGCCGTGTTTTTAATCTCCCACAATGCAATCTGAGTGCAGGCATCATATGGCGGGAGGTAGCGGCAGTGGCCCAGTCCCAAGCAAAGCAAACCCAAGCAGTTAACGCGGTGGCGGCAGTATGGAGAGGGGAGGGGTGGCAGCGGCAGTAGTGAGCCCCACAGTAGCACTGGGGAAATGGTTGTGGAGGGCCATTTGCAGCCCTACGCCAAAGACCCACAAAGCCTGGCCCTGCATGCCGGAATCAAGTCAAAATCTGATGAGTGACAAATCTGTCAATTGCCGTAATATCTCCAGCTTTGACCTGCCCAACAGCTGTATCCCTCCCCCCCAAAAAAAACTGGCCACCACTTCCCTTTTTAGAACATAAGAAGAGCCATGCTAGATCAGACCGAGGGTCCATCTAGTCCATCACTGTGTTCGCACAGTGGCCAACCAGCTATCAACCAGGAACCCACAAGCAGGACATGGTGCAACAGTACCCTCCCACCCATGTTCCCCAGCAACTGGTGGATATGGACTTTTTGCCTTTGATGCTGGAGGTAACACATAACCACCAGGACAATAGCCTTCTCCTCCAGGAATTTATCCAACCCCCTTTTAAAGCCATCGAAATTGGTGGCCATCACTATATCCTTTGGCAGTGAATTCCATAGTTGAACTATGCACTGTGAGAACCAGGGCTTCCTTTATCGGTCCGGAATCTCCTATGAAGTCTCTAACAATGATAACAATAACAACAACAGGATTTTGAAAATGCGTCCGAGAGTTTCTGCCCTCCCTTCAGGACTAAGTGCAAACCAATGTCCCACAGGCAAATAAAACAGGCCAGCGTTTGCAGCAAGGGGGACAAAAAAAAAATGCAGAGCCATTTTACAAAGGAAGTGCAAAGCGAGTGCAGGAGCTTGCAAGAGGCAGGAGCTTCCTGCCAACAAAACCCAGAGGCCAAACTCCTGGCGAGGGAAGACCTGGCCATGCCTCCATTTCACCCTTGACTAATCTCATATATGCTCCTTTCGAGAGGAAGATGATAAAACCACACTGCCGGGGGGCGGGGACATTTGCAGGAGCTTTGAAAGTCCCGAGACACTTCGCAATGTTTAGGAAGGGTGTTGAAGAAAACAAGACACACATAAGAAAGGTTATGTCGGAAAAAGAGTTAAGAACTACAGTATATGTAGTCTGGAGAGAGAGAGGGGGAGAGGGAGAGAGGGAGAGAGAGAGATTGAACCAAGACGTGAGCCCGATTCGAGCTGTCCGCAATGCCCCGTTCCTGCTGGCCGCATTCCCAACTTTCCTGAGCTGAAGAGGGGTTCATTGGGTGCTCAGCTGATGGTGCAGAGTTCCCAGACAGGGGGATACACACAGAATTCTCCTTCCTGCTTAAGATGTGGATGGGCAGGGACCTTGGAGGCAGGGCAGTGAAGGCACCAGTTTTTTGAGGGCAAGGCCCCCCTCAGTGGGTCCCCTCCTTCAGTGAGCCCACCTTCTTGCTGCTATTGACACCAGTTGCTCTTCCTGCCCTTCTGCTTTCTCATCATAGCTACCCCTGGTTTGCTTCACAGGCAGAGAGCCAGGGAGCAAGGAGGCCGGAGCGTCTGCTGCTCCCTTTCACCACCACTGTGGTCTGGGCCAGAGGGAGAAGCAGGTGAAAAAGCAGCTTGTAGTGGCGAAGAGGCTGAGCAAGTCCAGGGGGCTCTCATCAATGGGCCCTTGGCAGATGCCCGACCGTGCCGATCCTTGACGCCGGCTTTGGGGCAGGTCTAGAGTGGCCGCTCCTCCCTCGATGCAGGGATTGTGGAGGCCTGAATGGGGCTATACCTTGCAGGGTCAGTTCCATGCCTGAGGAGATCCTTAGCAGAAAGCCCTCCGTTGGCTGCCCTGCTAACATTGGTGCAGGTTTACCTGGTGGCCACAGGCTAATCAGGCTGTAGGCTTATCTGGTGGCCATAGGCAGCCATTTTGATTTCCCACAATGTCTCAGTGACACTATATGAGAAAGTAAGAGTCGGGAGGCCAGAGGTCCTAGTTTACAGACGCTAGTTCTCTATTTGAAGGTGTCCTCTATTCGAGGAGATGCCCAGTTCCTCACCAGAATGGGGAAGCCTGGCTAGGTGACTTCTGTGTCTGCACAGGTGTGATCCAAGAGCTAACTGTGAACGGGTAACGTCAAGGCTCCTGTTGCTTTGCCTTCTGCTGCTTCTTTCTTTCGAAACCAGACCTTGACAGGACAGCTCTGGAAACAGAGGACGGTCCTCTGCAAAGCAGGACACCTGGCCACCCTAACCTTGTCTGCACTTACCTTTAGGGTCAACCTGGGCCAGGTAAGTCAAACTACAGCTGTTGGGTCCAATCGGCTCAACCAAATACCCAGCCGAGAGGGACACGGCCCGCACCAGGTCCTTGCGTGGGGCGTATTTCTGCAGGGAGGAGGAAGACCAAACAAACCATCAGCTAAGCTGACTTTGTACGCTTAGACCAGGGCCGTCGGACCTCTTTCAGCCCGAGGGACGAATACAATTTTGGAGAAGCTGGGGGGTGGGAGGGCACATTTCAGGGGTGGCCATGGCCAAAGGCAAAATGGGGGTGGGGGCTGGAAAGACCAAAAATACACACCAATTTAAGATTAAAGCTCATACTGCAGGTGACTAAGCCTTAGAGAAGGTATTACAACCTTTCAGAAGGGCAGGAAAAATTGCACAAAAGCCGGGAAACTACGAAATGATTGCAGGAAGGGGTGGGACCCAGGGGAGGTGACACTAGGGAACCCTGGTGGGGGGGGGCAGATTTGGAGACTGCCTTCATGGCGCCGAGTTGATGCCACTCAGCCGCCAAATCCCACGATATCCCTGCATTGGGGTGGCAACGAATAATCCCCACTGGGGCAGACAGTGTGGGCTTTCCGGAGGCCATTAGGCTCGCTGGGCCTGCCTCCTCCCATGGCTTCCGGTGACCAATGGGAGGTTGCCTTCTGTCCGGGAACAACCCTGGGCATTGCTGGAGCAAGGACAGATGGTGGAAGAGCCATGCTGACCTCACTCGGGCAGGAAAAGGAAGCCTGACTTTTCAGCTGCGGACCTTCCACTCTTTGCCCCAGGCTGGCTCCAAATCGGCTGCGTCATATAGCTGATGCAGCACGGATTTGGAGACACTCCAGGGCAAAGACAGCGTATAGACAGCCCCTTGGACCAGAGGTTCTATACCCCTGGCTTTGACCCAAAAGCAAGGCCGCTTCCAACTTTTCACCATCTTTGAGTCAGTCTTACTCACTTACCGGGTGCTTAACGGAGAAGTTGAGGATGATGTAAGAGTTATCCAGAACACGCCAGGACCTCAACGTCACCACATCTCTATTCTTTAAAGGTTTGGGACACTTCCCTAGCCAAGAAGGAAAGAAAAGTCACCTTAACACCGTGTCTAGAGATGGGAATGAATGTAAAATCTGCATGTAATTGTCGTACTGCGGGGCCTATTCCATTTGTTTATTGATTTATTCCATTTATATCACACCCTTCCTCCCAGGAATTCAGTTAGTAATTCTCCCCACCACCACTCCGGTCTCCATTGTATCCTCACAACAACCCTGTGAGGAAGGACAAGGCTGAGGGATAGCAACTGGCCCAAGATCATGAGGTGAGCTTTGTGACCAGGTGGCGATTTGAACTCGGGTCACCATGGCCCAAATACATCACTCCAATCACTACAGCACACAGACACTTTTCCACTCCTGCTTATTGCAAAAAGGGCTTTGGAGTGTGCCTCAATGCATCTCCCCTACATACTTTCAAGCCTATCGTCACAGCGTTGGGGGCTAGAAACTTAAGTTTATACAAAAACGGAGATTGTCTGCATTCTGTAAGTAATAGCAAACTCTGTTCTTAAACACCCACTGCTGAAGGAGGCTTGGGCTATCATTGCTAATATAAGAAAAGAAAAGAAAAAACAGGCAAAAACACAGCATGGAAAGGCAAGGCATAAAGCAACATCCAAACCCGTGAGCTTTATTATCAAATTGGCACAATCCATTCTGCTAGCCGTGGGCAAGTGATAAGAAGCCATGCAGATCAGAGGTCCCTGACTACTCAAAGTTCCGTTTGTCCTACGGGAGATTTGAAGTGTCGTCAAGCAGTGCTCATAAGTGTGTAGGAAGAGACATGCTGGATGTCTACGTAGCACGGCATTCTGCTCCCACATTGGTCAACCGGATGCCTAGGTGAAGCCCACACGCAGGACAAGAGCACGGCAGCACCCTCCCTCTTCTGTTCCCCAGCAAAACTGCTTATGATACTTGGAGAGACTATAGAGCCATCATGACTAGTAGCGACATGCTTGCAAGCTTACCGTCGCAACCTTAAGGAGCTAAAAACTAGTTAGGAGACCGAGTATGTTTGATTCTGATCTAGGTACCGAATTCAGTGGCGCGATTAGGTAACTTCGGACTCTGGGGCTGGCCCTACCATTAGATAGAATGAAGCAGTTGCGTCATGCAGCAAATGCTGGGAGGCAGCAGCAAGATCTTGGAGGGAAGACCTATATGCCATGTGCTTTCTAAGGTAGCCTGCAACCTTCAGGTGTAGTGCAGGATCTTGTCCCATCACCAATGCAGAAAGAAGATCCAACTGCTAGTCCAGTCGGCTTTGGAATGTGGAATGGAAGGGGGCGCCATCTTGGCCTTCACTTGGGCCGCCCTTGGACTCTGGGTATAATGGTCTTACCTGCACCCTTTAGATGGTTATGTGTAGCTCTGCCATGTTTGGGAGGCCCTCCCAGTCATTTTTCAGAGAGGGTCCCTTGACCTGTGCCCCAAAGTCCTACCCAAACAGTGCCAACTGACCAAAATCCCACCCTCTGCTTGTCAGGAGCTCAGATTACCGGGGGTGGCATCCTCACTCACACGAATAGTAACCCACATCAGCATTGTCAGAGAGGCGGGCGATCTCATGAGTCTCAATGACGTTCAGGTCCCACTTCTTGCGGTATTCTGTGTCATGGAGCACGTCGTAGGCCGTCTCTGCTGGCACATCCGGCATGTTGACACGGCCCTGTGGAATGGAGAAACCGTACTAAGACACCAGCTGGGAGGATGGCTGTCCCACACCATGGCCTGCAAGCCCATGCCGGAACACCTTGGGGAAACTCATTAGGTTTGGGTCACGTCAGAGGCTGGATGGAGACCACTACTAGGCACACCACCTTGAGTGGGATCATGGAAACATTGGGAGTATTGCAACCTCTTCTGAAAGTTACCTATAAAGTGGGCTGTGTTGCAATTGGTGAGTTTGTGGAAATTTAGGCCACAGCTCACCTTAGGAACTCTATAGCCTACAGTGTGGCTTCCTGTAATTTCTTGCCCATGGAATACATGCTGGGAGCAGATGGAAGGACTAAAGGGGAAATAAATCATGGCAAACTACAGAGCGCCCTGAGTCGTCTGTTGGGAATAATGTGGGTTAGCCATCAAATGAACAACCCACCATGGCTTATTTTCAGTGTGGCTTATTGTGAGGTGTGAACCAGCCCACCTTCTATAGCATTAGTAGTTTCCATATGTTTTTTCTTCCTGCCCCTCACCCCGCTTCCTTGCCAAACTAGTTTTGCTACTTCATGGTACTACCTATGAGAGATTGGATGAATCGATGTTTCCAGAAAGGCCTGGGAGCCAATAGATTCCCCTAAACCGTTCAGCAATTTCCCTCTGAGGGCATTACCGGATAATCCTGGGATCAGAGGGGCAAACAGGAAGTGAAAGTGCTGAAGTAAGTGCCAAAGGAAATTCTTGTCTAACACCGCCTGTGCTCATACATGAAGGGTCACTGCAGGAGCTGTCCCTAGGCACAACCATTGGCCATTAACCATGGCTTTTCTTCATGCTTCATTTGTGCACATTCACAAACTCTATTCAACTATTGGGACCTGCAACAAAATGTTGCAGCATGGCAGGCTCCTATTCTGGAGGCCAGCCATGCCCTCTTACAGGATAGTCCATTCCTCTTTCCCTGCTTTTCCATCCCCCTCCCCCTCTGTGGCCACTGAGCATGCATAGTCCTCAATGGGATTCCCCCCCCCCCCTTTTGGTTCTTCTGTGAAACCAAAGGTTTCCCCCATGTTCACCAGTGCCCTCTTGCGCATGGATGGTGCCATTTTGACCACCTAAGGATCCACCTTGGAGAATTGAGTTCACTATTAGTATATGTGATGGCAGTCTACCTTACATTGGTTTAAAAGCAGAGAGGGGTGATCATCCCTGCAAAAGCGAGATCTAACTGAAGAGAAAAAGCAAAGCGGCGAGGTAGGAAGGGGCGAGGAGGGATCGGGGCCCAGGTTGCAGCCTCTGCTTTCCTCGCTGCCGCCAACTTTGTGACCCGTTTAAATTAAGTTTTAAAAGATTCTCCCCTTCTTTTCTTTAAGTTACTGAAATTTTATTTCATTCCTTAAGTCAGTCTGCTGACTTAATCTAGCATTTGATTTACATTTATTTCTCTCCCTTATATATATAAAAAAACCCTTCCTAATATCGTTAATGTTCAACACACTATTCAGATCTTCTGCACTGAGGAACAACCCCACTTTTGCCTTTTTGTGAATTGAATCTGGTTGGTAGAATATTTCTGTGCTGGTTGCAAAAAGCTTTTTGAGGTTTTTAATGTTCGGCACATTGTCTTCCTTTATATTGTATTTTGGTTTTTTCATGTTGCCTTTTGGTATCAGCCTGTTTTTCCCATTGCATAATAGTTCTGCTAAAGTGTTACTGTTTAACCTTTGCCTAATCTGGTCAGTTCAGTCTGAGTAGGCAGTTTCAAGAATATCACTATCATCATCATCGTCCTGCTATGATTTTATTACTATTTTTAATGTTTCTTGCTGCTGGTGGTTGTTGATCTCCTGTGCTCATTTCTGGGCAGGTAGGGAATCATTTTCCTGCAGTGGTGGGACATTTCCCCCAGCACAAATACTTTTGTTTTAACAAAACCCCTTCCCATAGATTCATGTAAAAAACAATCTTTACGTGGGGTTTTGACTGAACAGGGAATACATTTAAGTCTGTGCTGCCATGTTGTGTAAAAAAATATTTGGACTTGATGTGTGCGTGATTTGCAGACTGAGAAACTTTTGGGTGTGTTTGTGTGTGGACCTAGAATCCATTTTGTTTTGCTGTATAATGCATCTCAATTATATTGTGAACATGTGTTTTTTTAAAAAAATCCTTTCTTTTTCGTGGTGCAAGTTAATACATATTCTTGACTAATTTTTTCCTGTTTGACAGGGCACGTTTCCCCCCTTAAATATGTGATCATGTAACCTGCTGCCTTAGTTTGCCTTTGTGTGAAATGGGTTTCCTGGTGTCCCATCTCCCTTTAATTTAAGTTTTGGAGAAGTGGGCTTGTCTATAAACACCTTTCTCTGTGTTGTGACATACCTTGGATAAATTGTGTTTTTCTAAGACACTTAAAAAAGCCTGCTCTTTATTGGTTCTGGGAACATACTACACTGAAATTATGTAACCCATACATACTCCGTAATGCAGCCATTGATGCTTATTTGTCTGCTGCCTCAGTTTGCCTGTGTGTGAAATGTGCTTCTTCCTTTCCCATCTCCCTTTGCTTCAATAAGTGGGATCTGCCACAAACTGCTTTCTTTGTGTTATTCTGGACAGGTTTCTGGAAGGGGGGGGTGACTCCCTTGGCTCTGCCTCCAGTGAACATACTTTCTGCCCCACCAATTAGGGTTAGGTTTGGGGTGGGGGCACTCATAACTGCATCACACTTAAAAACCCCGATACCTAAACTTATCCTTAGCAGTTCTCCAAACTATACTCCAGCACCAGCAGCCGGAGCCACCTAGAACATTCTTGAAATAATTAATCTGTTTATTCCATGGATCACTTCCTTTTTTTCTCAGGACAGTAGGCCAGGAAAAATGAGAGAGGGAGGAAAGAATTACCCTGTACCTTCTCCATGACTTTCTTTTCTCTCCTCAGAGAATTAGGACAGGAATGGGGGTGGGGTGGGGAGAATTTACTCACAGTGCAAGCCTCTGAATGTTTACTCATCAATTAAACCCACCATATTAAATGCCTCTTATTTCTTTTATTCCGTATTACAAAGGCAATGGGTTGCAATAAAAAAACACCTAGCTTCATCTTCAAAGATTTCATCTTTTGGATCTTTAGACTACTACTTCACAAGCGGAGCAAAACTCAGGAAAAGTCTGATGTCACAGAAGTCCAGGGTTCCTTGGAAAGACTATCTGTACCAGAACCTTGACTGAGAGGAGGAATTATTTGGCAGTAGTAGTGAGTCTGATTTTTTCTGAAATAGATAATCCTGAAGACGAAAGTGTTTCAGAGTTGCTTAGGGTTTGAGTTACTGACTGAATTCGGACAACACATTAGTCAATGGTAGGGTAATAATCAACTTTACAGTTGTTCATCTAGGGGGTACTCCCCACACAACATGGTAATAAATAATCAACTGTGGTGTGGATTAGGATCAGTGCTGAGTTGACTATGGCAGCATTCGGACCATAGGATAGTCAATACAACTGACGATTGTTCCCCCCACCCCCCAGTTGCTTACTGTGTCATCTAAATTCAGCCAATGCCTCTCTTTGTAAAAAAAAAAAAAGTTACCTGGTCCAAGTGACATTGCACGGTCTCAAGAAGGAAGTCCAATTCAGCCAATGCTAAAAAGTTATCCATTAACAAAATATGGCCAATCATGGAGACAGTTCAACCCAGCGTGGTACAAATGCCATTCTTGTTTAGAATACAGTGTAAAACAAAAAGTTGTGCTTTGCTTTGCTTGTCGTCATTTCTCTGGAAAAGATCCATGTACTGCTGAAAATCCGTTTACCCAGAAAGGGTACAACAACTGGAAAAAAGCTACTGCTAATGATTCAGGACTGAAGCGGCATAACAGAAGTGCAGGCCACAAAGCCTGTGTGATGGCATGGGAGAGTTACAAACACACACGGAATCCAAAGGAGACTCAGTTTTAGTGCAATTAAGTGGTGCTCATAAAGAACTTACCAAAGAAAACAGGCATTATACAACCACTCTTGCAGAAATTCTTTTGCTCACGACTGTACAAAAAAATTGCTCAGCGTGGGCACTGGGAAAGCGAGACAAATGGTAACAGGGGGAAATGTTCTTGAACTCTTGCATCTAGTTGCAAAACGCGATCCCAGAATCCAGTCTAAAATAGATAACTCTTCCTCGCAATGCAAAGCACACACATCATTCCAGTCGAGATGAATTGTTAAGCATTATGAGCAGAATGGTTCTGGAGTCAATTTCTCATGAAGTGAAGGAAGCTGGCTTCTTCACATTAATTGCTGATGAAACTAAGGACCTATGTAAGCAGGAACAAATGTCAGTAGTTCTCCGTTATTGCTATAATGGCTATATATATATATTAACATTTTGGTGGTTTTCCATCCATGGCATTTATTGAATGCTCCTTCGCTACTGAGTTACATAAAGGAAATCTTAGCATGTTGTGGCATAGATATCGAGAACTGTATATGATGATGCAAGGGTAATGGGGTGCAGGCACTGTTCCTGAAAGAGGTGCCACAAGCCATCTATGTCAACCAGAGGCTGAACTTAATTATTACTGTTGATGTATGTAAGGATATTGATGTTGTTGAAAACTTCTTTAATCTTCTTCAACAACTGTACATATTTGTATCCTCTTCTTATGTGCATCCTCGTTTCATTGAATTGCAAAGACAAACAAGGAACAGAATTATTGAATTAAAAGACTGTCAGACACTCGCTGGGTGTGTCAGATTGCATCATGTCTAGCTGTTAAGACAACACACCCTGTAATTCTATGGCTTCTGAATATAATCAGCAATTAATCCAATTCTGAAAGGAGTGTAGTGGCTTGTGGTATTCTAAACCAAATAGATTTTGGCTCTGTAGTTTGCCTGAATCTTTTTAGTGAAGTGCTTCTTGAACTAAAAGTGGTATCAGATTATTTGCAAAAATCCGTTTGTGACGTGGCTGAAGCATGTGCCCTTGTTAATTCTCTGATTGATAAACTGCAAGATCTCAGAGATCAGGAGGAAAATTTCCATAAAATTATGGCAGACGTGAAGATGTTTGCAGAAGAAAATTCAATCAAAATGCAAAATAAAGAAAAGAGAAGGTGCTGTATTCCAAATCAATTTCAGTAACTATGTTACTGAATTAAAAACAGCCGAAAGTATTGATTCAAAAATTGACCATGATTTTAGAATTAAGATGTTCCTTCCTGTTGTTGATTGTACTATTAGAACGAGAAAGACAAATAAAAACTGGCAGAGTGAACCAAGTGCTTACTCTTCTTGAAGAACTGAAATTGTCTTTCAGTGAACTCCACGGACTGTGTGCCACAGCCATTGGAACACCTCCAACAAGTGCTGGATGGGAACGGACATTTTCATCTCTGTGGCAAATTAAGATATACTTGAAGAGCAGTATGGGTTATCACCTTCTAAGTAATATTGTCATACTGGCAATTGAAAAGAAACTGTCACAAGCCTTGGACTTTGAAACGGTTGTCAATAGTTTTGCAGGCGCGTATGAGAATCGGCGCATTCAACTTCTTTAGATCTACATACTTCTCCAATTCCCGCTCAGGGAGTGCCAATCTAATCAGCCGGCAATGGCTATAATTTAGATACACAACAACGTGCATTGTCTTTCCTAGATGTACAAGGCCCTGGTGTCTTACTTTCTACCTTCCTGGTTCTGCCTACACGGGTTGAAAAGTAACAGTTTTCTAAAGAAAGTGTTCTGCCTGTCTAATCTGTGTGTCAAGGAAATGCTTATGTAGTGACTCGACTTCGTTTGAAAGCCTTTTTCCTTACTGTAATTTGAATTTGGCTAATGCATGCTGTATTTAAAAAAACACCCAAACCTAAATTAACCAATATATGATTTATTTCAGAATATATGGTTAGGATGGCAGTTATGGTGTGAGATATACCATTATTTTCTTTCAGACATCTTAACATGTAGGGCAAAGCCCGCCCTCCTGGAAATATACTTTGCCCCTGCTGTGCCTCCCCGCCCCACCCTCCCCCGGATTTTTTTTCTAGTGCTGCCACTGGGAGACACTGTTAGTGAGAAGGCAGATTCACTGAGAGAGCGGACATAAGAAGAGCCCTGCTGGATCAGAATAAGGGTCCATCTAGTCCATCACTCTGTTCACAAAGTGGCCAACCAGCTGTCGACCAGGGACCCATAAGCAGGACATGGTGCAACAGCACCATCCCACCCGTGTTCCCCAGCAACTGGTGTATATAGGCTTTCTGCCTCTGATACTGGAGGTTGTACTTAGCCATCAAGACTAGTAGCCATCGGTAGTCTTCTCCTTCAGGAATTTATCCAGCCCCCTTTTCAAACCAACCAAATTGGTGGTCATCACTAGTGGTAGTGAATTCCACAGTTTAACGACATACTGTGTAAAGAAGTATTCTTTTTATTTGAGGGTGTCCTCCTGCCCTCAAAAGCTGGAGCTGGTAATATTCGTGTGCATTCATTTATATACATGCACACTCAAGTTAACGATGCATCCGCTTGACCAATCCGGAAATATAACTTTTAGAAATGTAGGGTGGAATCAGAATCTGGCAGAATACTAGTTGAAGAGTACATACACTAACAGCATTTTGAAAAGGCAGTCCTGAATGACCATCAGGGCCAGTGACTTCCCAGAGATGGGTCGCAAAAAATAGGAACCGTCCATGAGCAATGAGGCGTGAATGCACAGCTACCAATGCTGTTAGGTTTGAAGAAACCTTTCCCTTCAGGCCTGCCTGGACTACCAGCAATTAGAATAAGGATCCCACACACCCAAAATCAAGTTCAGTTTGCAGGTGATTGGTGCTGAGATTGAGTGCCGTGTCCTACTGCACAAACAAGTATGCATGGAAGCACTCCGAGGTGTGTGTGTGTGTGGGGTGGGGGAAGCATTCCAACATAATGAATATCTATCTGCGTTTTGGGAAATGCTGGAAGCTTCTTGGGTGCACAACATGCAATTGTTGTGCCCAGCGGAGCCCCATACAAACATAGTATGCAATGTAGAAAATGCCCCAAAATCTTTGCAGTGTACAAGGACTCCATGAGGCTGGGCTTAGAGGTTCTTTGGAAGACAATTCAATACGGAAAATCCAAAAATCCGTTGCTGCAAACGTGGTACCAACGTCCCAGCCAGAAATACGTAAGATCACTTCAGTCATTATTATTATTATTATTATTATTGTCACTCTCACTTTGGACACACGTAAAAGCAGGAGCCAAAACCTTGATCCTGGTATTTTAAACATGTGTCGGCTCAATCCATTCATTTCTATTATATGCCACCCCTCCATCCAAGCAACACAGGGAAACATGCATAGTTGTCCACCCATCGGCATTAAAAAAGAAAAAAAAATCCTCACAGTAACCCTTCAAAGTAGGTTAGGGTGAGAATGCGCACCCGACCCAAAATCAGTGGTTTGAAATTACCTCCTTGGCTGAGTGGAGATTTGAATTCAGATATCTGACATAATAATAGGGTGACCATATTTTGGAGGACACCCAACATGGCTGCCCCCAAAGGGGCATGTCTGTCCCCACATGGCTGGCTCCCAAGGGGGCATGTCTGCCCCAACATGGCCTTGGTCACATGCCTGATTCTATGGTTCACAGTTAAAACAAACCTGTTCCATGTAATATCTTAATGCTAAAATCACTGAACTAAAGAACAAGTGAGAGATTCAATGAATCTGAAATTAACTTCACTCACTCCTATTTTTGTAGCTTTTGCTGTTCTTTGAAGCTTTTGCTGTACCACGTGTGGTACAGTCGCCCCTTCCTTCAAACACCTTTTCTTACAGCAAATCCTTCATTGGATGACCATAGTCTTACCTTTCCTAACATTTAACACTCTTTCCCCACCACCTTTCTCATATCCATACTCACAGATTCAGCATCCTGCTACCTACCGCTGAACAAATGAACCAGTTGACAAGTGCAGAAAAATCTAGTGCAATGAACTAGCATTCAGAAAGAGTATAAAATACTATTTCCCTGGAAAAATTAGCCATGGAACACAAAATGGACTAAAGGTTTGTTGCAGTCACTTCTCACTAGCACCTCTTAGCTTGTTTCATCTTCTGGTTTACCAATGAAAAACTATCACAATGCAAGACAAGGACCTTTCCCTCCTTCTATCCAAATAGCTCCTGACTTTTCACTGTCTCCGTGCGCAGAGAACAGAAATACTACTACTAATAATGATAATAATAATATTTATTACCTGCCTCTCCCTCTGGATCGAGGCGGGGAACAACATCAAACATAAAATACACAAAACTAATTAAAAGCACATAAAACCAATACATCATTAAAATACCAATAAAATACCAAGAAAAACACTTAAAATTAATCAGGGTAGGCCTGCCGGAAGAGATCAGTCTTAATAGCTCTTTTAACTTCTTGAAGACTGGTGAGTTGGCGGATCTCTCCCGGCAGGTCATTCCAGAATCTGGGAGCGGCAGAAGAAAAGGTCCTCTGGGTAACGGTTGTCAGCCTAGTTTTTGTTGACTGTAGTAAATTCTTCCCAGAGGACCTAAGCGTGCGGGGAGGATTGTATGGGAGAAGGCGATCCCGCAGGTAACCTGGACCCAAACCATGTAGGGCTTTAAAGGTAATGACCAACACTTTGTACTTCACCCGGAAACTAATTGGCAGCCAGTGGAGAGATTTCAAAGCTGGTGTGATATGGTCACCCCTAGGTGTACCGGTGACCATATTTTGAACTAGCTGAAGTTTCCGGACTAGGCACTGAGGTTGCCCTATGTACAGAACATTGCAGAACTCGAGCCTCAAAGTTACCAGCGTGTGCACTACTGACTTTAGGTCTTCCAACTCTAGGAAGGGGAGCAGCTGGCGTATCAGCCGAAGCTGATATTAGGCACTCCTGGCCGTCGCATCTATCTGAGCTGTCATTTGGAGTGATGGATCCAGGAGCACCCCCAAGCTGCGAACACAGCCTTTCAGGGGGAGTGTAACCCCATCCAGAACTGGTTGACACACCTCCAATCCCAAGTTGTGGCCCTTGACAGTAAGCAACTCCGTCTTGTCTGAATTCAGCTTCAGTTTGTTTTTCCTCATCCAGCCCATTACTGCCTCCAAGCATTCATTCAGAGGAGACACACTATCCTTAGCTGACGCTGTTGTCAAAGGCATAGAGAAATATATTTGGGTGTCATCAGCATACTGGTGGCACCCCACCCCATGCCTCTGGATGATCTCTCCTAGCGGTTTCATATAAATGTTAAACAGCATTGGGGATAGGATGGCGCCTTGTGGTACACCACATACCAGCTCCTTCTTTGAGGAGCAACTATCCCCAAGCATTACCATCTGGAACTTGCCCAAGAGGTAAGACCGGAACCACTGAAGCACAGTGCCCCCGATTCCCAATCCCCTCAGGCGTTCCAGAAGGATACCATGGTCGATGGTATCGAAAGCCGCTGAGAGGTCCAGAAGTACCAACAGGGACACACTCCCCCTGTTAATACTCAAGCATAGATCATCCACTAAGGCGACTATAGCAGTCTCAACTCCACATCCTGCCCTGAAGCCAGTTTGAAATGAGTCTAGAAAATCTGTATCATCCAAAACTGCTTGGAGTTGGAAAGCAATTGCCCTCTCAATGACCTTACCCAGAAACGGAAGATTCGATACTGGTGTGTAATTATTAAGGTCCAGGGGATCCAGGGAGGGCTTTTTTAGAAGTGGCCGTACTACCACTTCTTTTAAACAAGAAGGAAAACTCCCCTCCCTGAGAGATGTATTAATAATATGTTGTAATTGTAGTCTAATTGCATCTCCTCCCTGGGCAACCAGTCAAGAAGGACAGGGATCGAGACGGCAAGTCGTCCTCCTCACTTGTCCAAGCAGGTTGTCCTGGTCAGGGACCCAAAGAAAGCTGCCTAAATAAAAGTCATAAATAAGTCCCATTGATTTCAATAAAGCTTACTCACAGATAAATGAATATAGGACTGCAGCCTTAAATGAAGGTGCTTACAGGGCCAGAGGGTGGATAAAAATCAATGATTTTTTTTAAAAAAAAAATTCAGATTTTTTTTATTTAAATTGGATTTTTTTTGATAAAATGCTTTTTGAGGGAAAATCTATCTAAAAATGGTTTTCTATTTAAGATACATTATATAGTCCAAAGGTTATTCATCATGAAATAAGGATTAGTTTTTAATTATGAGGATGTATATTCATGCAATGTTTACATTTTTTGATAAATGAATTCCATTAATTCATTCACGATGTCCTGCTCTTCCAGAGGTTTCTGTAAGATTATTGGGCAATTTTTCTATTTAGAAGGTATTATCACAAATGCTTGGTTTTACAGTTCTCAAAACTGTGAATTTGTGTCTGCAGAGATCACAATCCCATTGTTCCTTTGCAAATCTATGCACACAGAATCAACTCCTTCCCTCTTAAGTGCTAAGTTTCAAAAAAATTCAATGACTAGATTGTTGGGAGTGAAATAGATCTGCACAAGAAGCTAAAAATGAAACCTGCATCTGATTGTAAATATTAAGATTATACCAGCAAGAATGAGTCTTTGTTAACTCTGAGTTGTGTAAAATATGTATTAAGCTTATAACGAGGAATAGTGCACTTTGGGGGGGAGGGGAGTCACATGATTAAATCGAGTCTTTCTGAGTAGTGATTAAAATCGTGATTTAAATCCACCCTGCAGGGCCATTAGTATTTTATTGCTGTTCATGATAAATCTTCACTGTGATAGAATTTAAGCAAGTTGAACAGTGTAACATTATACATGTCTACTCAGAAGTCCCATTGACTGAAATAGGGCCTGCAATCCTAAAGTGTTAACATAAACATAAGTACAAACACTTATGTGTTTGTACTTATGTGTTTGACAGGGGGGGGGGGAGCTGGAGGGGGAGGTTTCGGTAATTGTGGAGCAAGTTGCCAGTCACACACAAGATGAACATGTTTGGCAAATTTGTGAGTCTTCAAGATTATCAAGATCACCTTCAAGATTATCAAGTCTTCAAGATTGTCTTCAAGACCGTTCGTCAGAAATAAGGCCCTTTTGGTGTGAATGCACAGCTACCAATGGTGTTAGGTTTAAAGAAACCTTTCCCTTCAGGCCCACCTTGAATGCCAGCCATTAGAGTAAGGATCCCACACACCCACGAGCAAATTCAGTTTGCAGGTGATTGGTGCAGGGATTGAGTGCCATGCCCTTCTTCACAAATGTGAATGCCTGGAAGCACGCTAAGGGGTGTGTGTGACAAATTCCAACATAACAATTGTCAATCAGTGTTTTGGGAAATGCTAGAAACTTCTTCGATGCATAACATGCAATGGTGTGGCTCAGCAGAGCCCCACGCAAAATGGTGGTGGTGCTGTAGATCCATTCTGGGCTTCAGTCAGAACCATCCAGAGCTCTAAAGGAGGTATCTGAGGTGCTGAACCACACCCCCAAAGTATGTTTGGCACCTTGGATAGGGCTCCTTGAGAGTTCTGTCTGGTTCTGACTGAAACCCAGAATGGATTCACAGACCCGCTACAATCAGAACCACCAGCTTCCACTGGCTCTAACATATCAGGAGTGTAGCTGCAGTTGTAAACCATGGAATGTGGGTGGGAAAAGAGGACTGTTAAATGTGTGCTTCACAGCTGAAGTCATACTCAGGCCTGCCTAAAGGGCCCAGTAAGACCATTCAATCCAGGGTCTAAAATCGCTTAGCTGCATCCCTGGGAAGAACAGTTCTGATTCCCAAAGAAATGCCCAGGGTCAGAATTCTTTAATCCTATGCTTTTTGCAGCAGGCTGTAGTTGGAGGGCTTATGTAGGAAACGAACAAAGTCAATCCCACACACTTGACATCTGCCCCGCCATGACCGGCTCCCTGAGGCCTTCATGTTTTGCTCTTTCGATTTCGTTCACGGGCAAAACTAGGAAGGCAGCAACTTTCCCTAACTTTCACCCTCCGCGTCCATCCCTGAACAAAACAGGAACTCCACACGAGCTCAGCAAGAGCGCTTCGTAAATCATTGATCTGTCAGCCAGATTCCAGGCTGGCTAGTAAAACAATGACCGAGGTCAACGCCAGAGCCAGAAACGATTGCTATGCTCTCCGTCGATTATTAGACAAGCATCAAGGGCATTTCCATGTTGCCATTAACTAATTCAAATCTGGAAAGCGTTTTGAGAATCCTGTCAGGGAGGTGGACGGGGGATAATCATCTGCTCCATGATTATCTTGGCATTTCCTGTTTTCTGAGGTATGTTGTGCTCGCCACACCTCCTACACTGCCTTTCACGTGCACTTGTGTTTGCGATGGGTGGGAAAACTGTGAGCCAAAAGGCCCTCTGCCACTACAGAAGCCGGGGTCACTAGATCACCTGCCCAGACACAAAAACAGACATGAAAGAAAGAGCTTTGAATTCTACAAGATACAGAAGCTCACCCTTGACCTGTAAGGAAACTGACATTGAGGGAAACGAGGCTATGGCATAAGGCGCAGGGCATTTTTGTGTGTGCGATTGAGATAGATAAAGAGAGATGGGAGTGGGATCAGCAGACACCCTACAATTCACTCTCCACGCTACCCTTCTGAAACTGAGGACACCTATGGAGAACATGCATCAAAGTGATCTCTGACTGGGAGATGAGTCAGCCATCTCATCTTGAGTATTGTGTCCAGTTCTGGGCACCATACTTCAGGAAGGATGCAGATAAGCTGAAGCGTGTTCAGAGAAGGGCAACGTGGATGATCAGGCGTCTGGAAACAAAGCCCTGTGAGGAGAGACTGAAAGAACTGGGCATGTTTAGCCTGAAGAAGAGAAGACTGAGGGGAGACATGATAGCACTCTTCAATTACTTGAAAGGTTGTCACACAGAAGAGGGCCAGGATCTCTTCTCGATCATCCCAGAGTGCAGGACGCGGAATAGTGGGCTCAAGTTACAGAAGCCAGATTCCGGCTGGACATCAGGAAAAACTTCCTGACTGTTAGAGCAGTACGACAATGGAACCAATTATCTAGGGTGGTCGTGGGCTGTCCCACACTAGAGGCTTTCAAGAGGCAGCTGGACAGCACTCTGTCAGATATGCTTTAAGGTGGATTCCAGCATTGAGCAGGGGGTTGGACTTGATGGCCTTAGAGGACCCTTCCAATTCTACTATTCTATGATTCTATATCTCAGCTTAGCCTACCTCACAGGGATGTTATTAAGGAGAGAGAGAGAGGCGGGACACCGTATGGAGCCCAGCTGCATAAAACGAAGGGCAGGGTAAATATGTTAACAATTCCATCCCACAATTCTTGGGAGGGGGAGTTGAACATACATTGTAAGGGAGCACACAGACCTATAAATTTCATAAATCTGGAGCTGGTGCCACTAGCTCAGATTAAACCCCAAATAAAAGGTATAGACCTCAGATGATCTCCTGTGCACAACCTAGAGGCATTCTCATATAACTGGTGGTATTGTTCAGAATAGCCACTTACGAATTTCATTAACACCCTAGAATAACGAGAAGTGTGTCTGCACATCAAACTGTGCATTCTTGTCTATCCAAATTTTTACAGCAAAAGAATTAGAAATCCAGGCGAAGCTAAAGCTCCATTTAAACATCACTCGCAAAAAATGGCTACGTCTCCAGAGGAACAAATCATGGCATAACAGCAGCTGGGCCATCTTGCCCCCAAAAATGATGTCGTTCCTTTGAAGCCTCGCCAAGACAAGCACATTGGTTTCATGATGGCTCAGCCTCTGATAGGTCTTATGCCTGTAGGATAGGGCTGTTTCCACAAGTGACGCTTAAATGAGTTTCTGTATTTCCTGGGCAACGACTAATTTGACTATCATCTCCGCAGCCTCTGTGTTCAACTTAGAAATAACCATGCTCAAGCTCTCTAACATATTAACAACATTCAAATCCTGGAGTTCTCTCAATCATAGAATCATAGAATGGTAGAGTTGGAAGGGGCCTGTAAGGTCATTGAGTCCAACCCCCTGCTCAACGCAGGAATCCACCTAGGCTGAGAAATAGCAACTGGCCCAAGGTTTCATGGCCAACTGGGTTTGAAACTAGGCCTTCCCAATCTTAGCTCAACACACCAATTACTACACATGTTTTCCCCACCCTGGTGCTCTCTCTTGATGTGTTGGATCTCAACTCCCATCATCCCCAGTGGTCATGGGAACATATAAAAGCAGCCCTGCTATATCAGACCAAGGGCTTATCTCGTCCAGCGTACTGCCTGCCACACAACAGCCAACCAGACATCCTACTGGATGTCCACCACAAGATATGAGCACATTAATCCCATCCCACACTTGTTCTCTGGCAAGTGGTGTCTCCAACACTGGAGATGAGTAGTAGCCATTGATAGCCTTAGCCTCCATGCTAGCTGTGGAAGATGGGATTTATAGCTCCTCACAAGTGGAAGACCCTGAGTTGGGGAGTGCCGCACTGCCACCACACGGCCTCTCGCAAAACAGTGCATCTTCTGAGGATGCTCCACCAATGAGAAGCTTCCTTTGAGCCCAGTAAACTCCAGAACGTTCGGAAAGATATATTTACGTCACAAAATTTTAATGACTACAGTACGGATCCGAAGCTAAGCCGTTTTGAAAGGCCCATTGAATTAAGCACATGCGCTTTTTACGAAAACGCACACATACAGACACACATAAACGGACAACAAAAATATTTATATCTTTTCCCAGCGTATGTTCAGAGCGGTTTAAACTGGACGAAGCAATGAAGAAGAAAAGACATGTAACACTATGGTGATTTAGAAAGCATACTAAATAAAGAAAATGTATCAGTGCAGTTGCTGTAGGGAAAAATCCCAAAAGGCGAAACAAAGAAATCTCTCCAGCCCAAATCAATGCTTAATCTTGTCTGGATCATTCTCTGTGTTTGGTTTTGTGCTTCCGTGATGCTCTCTGTCTCTCCCAAAAGAGGCTCAAAGGCGCAACTGGCGTTGTGAGTGAAAGAGCCCTAAAGCTTTGCCCACCAGCACTGGGCCAAACCCGGGTTCCAGCAGAAACAGAAGTTCTAGCAAAACCCCAAGTTATGCAAAAACCCAACAACACCTAAAAAACATTTCCAGGGTGTGGGACCTCAAATTAATTTGTGCTTAACCAGATGTGACCTTAAATGCAGCTTTGCATTTAATACACAGGCATTTAAAAAACGTAGACAACACACATTAGTGGGTGGGCAGGTGATCATTCTGGGGGTCACATAAGAGGAGAAATTGAACCCTTTCCTCCCCAGCTACAGGGCTAAGGACCCCCCCCCCTTAGAGTTAAAACAGTTAACAAATAGTTTTAAAAAAACAGTTCACAATCTTCTTTAAAGGCCTACTTCCCAACTTCTTTTGGTGCCCCCCCCCCCAACTTTTAGGGTGCCTAGGAGCCTGCCAAGGACACAAGTATTGGCATTGGGGCAAATCCCCCCTCCCACTGATTGCCTAATGCAGATGGCCTAGGGCTGGAACACGCATCTCTTTCTTCACCCATTGTTGCCCGTCAACACGTGTATCGACATTCACACGCGGCGCAGGGAGAGAGACTTCAGATCCCGTACCGTCGCCTCCTTTAAGTAAACCCCCCTCCAGTTGACTGTCTAGTGCTGAAACACGCACGGCTTCGCCCGCTGCGGCCCCTCCGACACGTGTACCGACATTCCCACGTGGCACAGGGAGACCGACTCTCCCCCTCCTCCCTCCCTCCCCCTCAAACCAGCCGGGGTCCCACCTTGACGCGGTGCACGGCGAAGTCTCCCTGGCGAGGCAGCTGCCCCCAAACGGCGATGCCGTCCCGGTTGTAGCGGCTCAGCCAGCCCACCTCGGCCTGGCACTCCGCCTGGAAAGCCCGGAAGGCGTCCTCGTCGGGAAGCCGCACGGGCTCCATGCCGGGCCAAGGCTCGGAGACGACGGCGGCGGCCGTGGCAGCAAGAGAAGCCGCGTTCGCCCTTCTCTCCTCCAACAGGTGCGGCGTCCCGGCGGGTGGAAAGACCAACCCCGCCCCGCGCGCACTTGGCGTAACGGCCCAGCCTCGCCGCGGCGTCTGGAGCGCACGGAGCGCACGGCGCGCCCAAGAATCCCACTTAGCCCGTCGGCGGCGTCCAACCCGTCCCAGCAAACGCCTGAAAGGAACCGACGGCGCCCGGGCAGGTGAGCCTCTCCTCCTGGCCGCTGATTGGTCCTATTAAGGCCGGGAGAAAGTTTTTTTTCCCCCACCCCGCTAGCCAATCGCAGCACGCCCCTGCTTGGAACGCGCAACCTGCCCGCTCGCGATTGGCGAGAAGTTTTTTTTTTTCTTTTTTTGGTGTTCTTTTTAAAGTTAGTATAAAACTTTTATTTCCCACCATAAACTGTTCAGCACAAGCCCCGCAAGTGCGCTGCAGGAAGCGAGAAGGGGTAACTTGGTTCCTAAGTTTACATCTCCGCTACCCTCCCCCCCACAACACACCCCAAAAATTTAACTATTAATATCTGTTAGATTACTCTGCCATCATTTCTTTGTTTCCTCCCACCCACTAATAAAATATAGAAACTTGTTTGTTTCCAGTGGTGGCACCAGAAAACAAACAAAAAATCTGGGGATTGGGGGCACAGAAGCAGCAAAGTATATTTCTAGGTGAAGGAGATACATCCCATAAGTTAAGATCTACGAAAGAAAAACGACTAGAATGTAGGCCTTTGTGGCTTTATCCTATATAGCACCATGTACATCTATGGTGCTATATAAATAATAATAATAATAATAATAATAATAGGAAAAGATCACAATTATCCCATTAGTCACATCAATCACCAGCATCACATCAAAAAACTATACAGAAAACCTTCAGAAACCGGGCTTACCAAAATACATCCACACTAGCTTCCCCCTAAGCTGGAACTTGGACAGGACATTATAGTAAGATCTTAGTGGTAGGAGACTCAGACTTGATATTAAATTTATTTTTTTTCCTTATGACCGGCTCCAAACTAGTAACTTTTATCGGAAAAGAGAAAGGTACAGGAACTTTTTAAATACAAACCTGCAGCTAGTCAGAGAAAACAGTTCTGCTTTGGTGGTAAACCCCATGAAACGCATGTGAGGCTGGCACTTCCTCATCCGGCCTCTGTAGAATTGTGTAAAAGCTTCCTCATCTACCATATTCGAAACTATTTCCAGCGGGAAGCCAGGGTAAGTCTCTGGCAGAAAAACAACAACAAAGGATCTTTTGCTTTGTTTTAAATTGCACCACATAGGTTGATCTGCCTCACCATTGCAATCTCATGTGTTATCACCCAACAATGCTTTGTGCATGGCAACTATGAAGGTGATTATTACTGTCCATTCGTTTGGAATTTCAATTACATGTAGTCAGAGGAAACTGAAATTCAAACAGGAGAGATAAGGCTAATTACCTTACTAGTTTCCATTCAAAACACATTGCTGGGTGATAACACAGACATCACTGCAATGGTAACCAGATTAACATCCCCCCACCCCTGGGTACGTAAGTGCACAATCCTATGGGATCCACCCTGGGTACACGTAAGCCTCCAAATGCGATTTCACTCATCTAGCAGAGGTTTCAGGGAGAGGAAAGGAAGGAGGCCGGGGCGGCCATAGGATATCTCAGACGGCTGCAGCTCTGGTCTCCTCCCCGTCCCCGGGAGCACCCTTTCCCCAATCTCTGTACTCCGTTTTCTGAGCACGGAGAGGTAGCCAGTGCAGTTCTCTCAGCCCCGGCTATGAGGGGTAGGTTGCGCCGTTTCCTGGCTCCAGTCTCAGATCCAGGAAACTGAACTCTCCTATGTCCCCCCAGGTGTTGTCTAAGGGACAAAGGATTGCTCCGTCAACCTTCAAATTTGAGGTTAACATTTCATGCATGTGGTGAACTGGTCAGTTGTCTACAAAAATGTATGTCCAAAGAAATTTTAGTCTTTATGGTGCCCAAAGATACTATATTTGAAGTTACTGTTCTAGTAAGCAAGCGATACCAAGCAACCATAAAATACACAAGGAGCATAAGGTGATATCTTTTAGAATAATCACTAGCAAAAAAAGGAGATACAAATGCCTTACATTTGCTCCCCATGCCAACCTGCCCATACAGTGGATATCTAACAAGATCCTTCTTTTGGGTGCTCCAGCCCTCAGAGGTAAGATGGGTAGCAATCAGCAAGAGCACACCTTCGGTTTTGGATCTCCTTCTCAAGTAGGTTTTGCCTGGATCCTTTTTTTTTTTGGCTGCTCTTTAAGCACCAGGTAAAATGTTTTGTTTATCCAAGCCTTGTAGGTGGTCTGTTTTGTAAACGCACACATACACTTCGCACCTTCTTTTGGAGGCGTTTGCTCCTTTTCAGTACCCTTGTGTGATTATGAATTTTAATTATTGCAGACCATTCGGAGATCATTTGAGGAAAGGTGGTATAAAAATCCACTAAGCAATAGATATTGGGAGGAGGATCTGCCCATTTGGAGTAACTCAGGGCCTTGTTCAGATATTGCCTGGTTTCTCCGCAACATGTGAACTCGCTTGGAAAAGCATTGCATCAGATGTGCATGAAGGAATGTAAAAGTTGTGCTGTTTGACTCACACATCTTTGACACGAATATGAACTAAACCGCAAACTCAAGGCTGCCTTTTACACTGGCAGAACCTGGCTCATTACAAAGTACAGTGATTGCAGTTCACATTGGCCTGGTCTGTGGAAACAGCTCCACTTTTATGTTTTAACTGCAAATTCAAGAGGTGAAAAGCTTCCAAGACAAAGGCTCAGTTCAGACAACACGTTAGTCAATGCAGTGTGAAAACTCCACTCAGCGGTTGAGTTTTTAGGGGGTACTCCCCACACAACACGTTCTAACTTCACCATTGTGTGACTGTGGGCTACTGTGGAGTTTGGTAAAATCCATTGTGACGTTCCTCCACCCTCTTTACTCCCCTGGTCCTCCCGAAGATATCCCATCAACCATTGCTGCAAAAAAAAAACAAAAAAAAAAAACAATCCCGGCAGCTCTCCTAGAGGGGCATTCACTCCTTTCACTGCTCTTGCCAGGGAACTCTGTAGCCAGTGGGAAAAGTCAACTCAATGAAACAGAAAACTCCACTGAGCCCACCACACAATGGTTGTGCAGGAACTCTCCTCTGCACAGTGTGGATATTCTCCGTGGCGTGTTTCAAAAAACAAACTCCACCATTGCGTGGAGTTTTCCCACCAGACAACACATTTCTCAATGGTGGTGTAAAAACTGCAACGTGGAGTTCTAAAACCACCGTTGAGAAACGTGTTGTCTGAACTGAGCCAGAGACTGGGTGATAAGGATGATTGGAAAGCTACATGCTGGTTTCCCCAGAGGCTGAAAGCAATTCCTCTGACTAATGGGATATAAACAAAGAAATGCCCCTTTTCACACAGTACTTATCCATACTCACTCCCTTACTTAAAGCCATGTTAAACACACAGCAAAAGGGGCTGCTGAAGACAGGTTAAACCAGTCACTCTTGCAGAGCTATGAATTATCTCCTTCAACAAAGCAAAAACCCACACATTAAATTGTTTATTCCAAGAGCCTCACCCTTCTTCAGAGCAATCAAGATAAAACAACAACAAAGTAATCTTTAGAGACAGGTGGGATTAGAGGGATGCTTGGATAGGGAACCAAGAATAATGGTTGCAGAGCACCTATTTGTGATAGTAGTCATTACAAGCCGTCAAGAAGGGAAAAGACAGCAGGCTGCTAAAGGCACTTTTTACAATTGATCACTTGGGCTGTTTTAAGAATGTTAGCCATTAAATTCCTCTGCCCATCTAGGAAGTCTGCACAAGCTTGTGAATGTGTGATGTGCTCAATCAGTGTACCCAACATCAAAGATATCTGCAAGCATCCTACCCCGATATATTCAGCAGTATGCTTTTCATACTTTAAAACCCAATCCGTTTTTGAGTTCACATGCTCAAGTCCACTATGGATGACACATGATCTATGTTTCTTTTGCATACATTTAAGCTTTAGTTGAATAGCCATCAACTGAACCTTTTACATGTCATTGTCATCTATCCCCTTTTGTAATTTCCCTCTCTTCATCCGAGTAGATATACTTGCCAACCGAAGATAACGTTGTATGCATCTGCTAAAGTGGATTCTACGCCATCATACATTTGTAGGGGGGAAATCAGTGGATGTGGTACATCTGCCCCAGAGACGCTAGGCAATTTTGTGGTCCTGTAAGCCAAACTGAGATTACCCAGCAATAAAATAAATGTCACCCATTTCATGTGCAGGCCCAAGACATAAGATCTCAGTGCCCAAACGGTCAGGGAGAAGGGTTTAAGTTTGGTAGGCACTGGGAAACATTTCTGGTACAACATTTCTGGTACAACCTGAACCTGTACAAAGATAGGCTCCCCTTGAACAACAGTAGAACCAGACTGCTGGTGTTTCCCCAAAAGCTTGGGGAGCAGCTTTTAAACTAGACTTCTCGGGGGAATCCCAACATGAGCTAGGAAACTGGTGATTAGGCTACTGATGTGTTTCAGATGCTCGAAGAAGGGATTGGGTAGAATTTAGCAAGCATAGTGAGAAGAAAAGGAGAGCGCATGTAAAGAGACCAAAGAAGAAGTGCATACAAAAATGACATTTTGGAGAGGGATATGTTTATATGCTAGTGCCAGTAAGCTTCAAACCAAATATGCATAGGGAAATTGGGAGTGTTTAGTACTGAGAAAACATACATACAGGAAAGTCACAGAGCTAAGAGAAGTGAGAATTAGTGCGATGCTGTTATTTCCTAGATACAAAATCCAGAAAAACCAACACATTGCAGTCAACATCCATTTTGTCCTGCTCCACTGAGGCTGCAACCTTATACCCCACTGAACTCAATGGAACTTATTTTTTAGTAAATACGTATAGGAGTGCACTGTACGTTAACTTTCTAAGCATACCAGGATTATAACTCTGAAGACACTGCAGCTGGGATTTAATCTCAAGCTCCATCAGAATATGAAGTAGTAGAGTATAAAAAGCTTTTTCAACAACCAACATATTTGGATGGATGCCCACAAACCAGGCTCAGTTTATTGCAGAAGTATGAAATGTAATGATGGATGCAGAATTCAGCAGCTCTAGAAGCCCACTGTTCATTAAAACTGCAAATATAAGTTTCAAAATACAAGAACTATTTCTGGCCAAACTCAGAAGCTCTGGGAGAGGTTCGAACAAGATGCCCAGTGATCGCTTCAGCCCCAAACACAGCTCCCCATCCCTCTCCATTAGTAGCATCAGCAGTATGGTATAACAAAGCCCCCGTTTCCACATTTTCCTTCCTTACATTGTATATGTCAAAGAACAGAGGTGTCCTGTCGCAGAATTTGCGTTAGATTGCTGCAGAATTCTAAGATCTAAGGAAACGAAAGCCGTGTGGAAAAAAGAGGCAGGTTAGTGCATCAATCGCTTCGTCCCTTAAAAACAATCGCAGTGACGAGAAAAAGTGTGGTGAAATTAACTTTATTTAGTGTGATACACAGCTGTAGTCTGACAGTCAATATTCATATATTAAGAGTCACTTACTTGGCTAACAGCTAGGAGACAGCAGAGCCAGAGACACACACTCAAAATATTATACACATCCACAGAGAAGGCAGTGGAAAGTGAACCAGGGTGTTCACTACGTCCCCCCATCCCCAATCCCATCCCATCCCTGCCCAACCGCCCCCATCCCTCCCCCACAAACATCTATGCGCTTTTTAAAAAATCCCTATTCTCTGGAAAGACAAGTTTCTAGCATGCCTGAAGAGAACACCACAACAGCAGTGTCAGGACTGGGCTGCCAGTGAGAAAGGGAGAGCGGCACCAGTTCAACTGCAGAGAGATAGAGAGAGAGAGAGAGAGAGAGAGAAACAGACACACCAACAGGACGCCAGCAATTCCCACAATAGGGACGATATATACACAGGATGAGTACACAGGCCTTTGCCGTGGCATTTCACTTTCAGAACTGAGGGGGCCAAGCTTGTAGGCTTGCCAATCCTGCTGGAGCGGTTACCGAGGAAGCAAGGGAAATAGAGGTGGCAGACCCTTCCGAAAAGCTGGCTTTCAGTGGGCAGTAGGGTGGGATGAGGATTGTTTTAAAAACTCTTACAGGTAATTGGGCTTGCACATCACTTAACCCTCCCTATTCTTTACTAGTGTATTACTTAGCAGCCCTCCCCTCGGGAGCACAGCTTGGTTTAGAACAAGCTTGAACCATGTTCCGTGTTAACCATGGAAGAACAAGACTGCCCCGGATGGAAAACTTGGCCTTTCCTTGGTTACGTATGGTTATGTTGGGAGTCTCCACTTGAGCAAGAATGATGTTTTCAGGAAATTACTGGACACAAACAAAATCCAAGAGTGACAGATTCTTAATGAGGTGTTGTTGTTGTTTTTTAAAGGTATTCCTTCTCGTTTGGAGTAATTTATGTTAGCAGTATCTGTAGTGAAGATTCTCTCTTGATCTTAATTCTGTTGTTGGTGATGTTTTAAACATTTTCAAATTGTAAGTTTGAAGTTTTCAAATTGTAAGTTGCCTTGGGGCCCCTATTTGGAGACTCGTAAATTTATAAATACTTCTTTGCTTGTTACAATAATATAAATGAGCAAGTTTTGACAAGCCTTTTCCATTTTGCAGTTCCTCTGAAGGGCTAAAGCTGCACCTGCTGAATTTCTCCCAGCTGGTCAGCTGTTAAGGGGCAGAAATCATGTTGGCTATTAAGCTAGGAAGAAGGCTACTTTATAAGGAAACAAATTCTCTGCAGAACAGCATCCTTTGAAGAGAACCACATGCACCTTTGCGGCCAGAAGTTAAAAATGAGAGCACTTTCTGGGTTTTGTTAACATGCCCAAGGTTGAGGTGCATCTACCTCCTCTCTTGGTACAGGAAGCAGACAGGGCTCCAAGCAAGCCCTCCGGTGTGGAAGGAGAAAAGTTTTCCTACGCTGTGCTGAGGGGAAGACCTCTCCTTAGTTCACCTTCTTCGGCTCTTTTCTAAACTCCTTTGGCCCAGCTGGATGGCATATCTTGTTCCAAAGCCAAGTATGGCAGAACAGGTGGATGAGGAAACAAAGTCACAAAATACTATTTCCTGTAGTTCGATTGCTGATGAGAACTAATCTTCACCCCAACCTTGCGCCCAAGAAAACAGGTATGGAATATACTCCGCTCTAGCTCTTTATAGTTCCCAACTCCTTTGCAGGAATAAAGCCACAAACGATGCGCAGAAGCACCTCCAGCAAAGGGTCGCATCCCATGCATACACAAGTGTGATAGAAAGGGTCTCCAGAGTCAGTCTCAGAAGTAGAGGAGTAGGTGCGCATCTAGGGATTACGATTTTGTGGCTTTTTAAAACAGACAAAACAACCTCAAAACAAAACGGGTGATTCATCCAACAAGTACCACTAGAAACAATTACCCAGTTCATGCTGCCTTTTACCTGTCTCCCAGATCAGTTTGCAAGTTAGCACGACTTGCATCCAACAGCAGGGGAAATATTTGAAAACACATTCCATGATAAATAAGAAGTTCAATATATCTATACCAGTTTTTGTTATCTTTAGATACACAAGCCAATCTTACATAGAACAGACAGACATCAGACAAGAATTAAAGTCTCTTCCATTGGGTATTAAGTAAAACTGAACTACCCCCAATATATATATATATATATATAAATATTTATATACCTATATAGAATTTGAGAATTGGTCAACAGCAAGTTCTGAAAAAATAATTAGATCAAAACAAAAGAGTCCTACATCTCGCTTCATATACAGTGGCTGGGCCAGTTGAAGGGGAGTTGTTACATCCCCAGCTTTAGACTTTGAAGGCCAGGCTATTTAGGCAAGTGGAAGAAAAGCACAGAATTCAGATTAGGGCCCTTCCTATAGATAGCCATAGTCTCAAGGCGCTGTCGACAGCCAGCCATAAAACAGAGCTATGAAGCGTGAAAGTAGCTGTAAAGCACTTTGCATATTTAAAAGGATACATAAGTGAAAAATAATATAAACATAGCAGCTCCTGGTATTGGTCTAAGTCAAGTCCCTGTTTTAACCCAGCTTGCAACTGCGGAGTTTATAGCTCATCAACAGAGAGATCTTTTTAGGGTGAGAAAGGACTGGAGGTGCAAGGAAGTACTGGAGAATACCCAAACCCCAGTTCAACACTATGCAGGAACCAGGCTTCCCACATAAGGCTCTGCACCTCATTCACAGTCCAGTTTTACCTTATCCTCCCTTATCCATATTCAACTGCAAACTGAGCACCAACATTCTTCAGGAAAAAGGGAAAGTAATCTGCAACTAAAGACAGCTAGTCACCCCGTCGAGGTAAAGGGCAACTTGGAAGTAGAAATACCTAGTATCAATCGCAGCGTCTGAGCTGCCTCCTTCCCTCCCCTCGACCTCAAGGAAGGAGGAACAAAGCCCAAATGGGAAAGCAAGGAGGTGGCTAAGGCCACCCTGCAGGAAGTCAGCACTGGAGTACACACATCGCCTCCCGTTGCAAAGGCAGGCGGGATCAAACTGAGCTGAGGAGCAGCCCCTGGAAGAGGGGTGAAGAAAAAGCAGAGGTAAAGGAATAGGGGATGTCCCAGATCTGCTAGCTCCTGTGCTGTAGGTTTGTTAGTGTTTTCCTAAATTGGGCAAAGATCTTCCCCTTTGCATTCACAGCTAGGTGCACACACCCGAGAAACCTAGTAAAAGGGTGCCACAGCACCAAAGTGCAACAACCAACAAGGGGCAGGACATATTTGAGGGTTCACACCATGCAGTAGGAGGGAGCAGCCAGGGCTGTCCGCAGTAGAGGGAGGGGTAGGCTCAATTGTGTATTAGACTGGGTTTCTCGGCCCTCGGAAAATTAAGTTTCTCTAGTCAATGAAAAGTGATGCTATTCAGTGAGAGTAGACTGGCCAACTGGGAAGGGGTTGCCACGCTACGGATCCTTTAGCAGGAGCAGCCGCTCTCTGTTACTGGCTGCTCAGGAGGTTTCTCTAGTTTGATGTCAATCACTGGAGATGGCAGGTTAAGGGAAAACAGCCAATGCACTGTAAGAGTGGGGGCAGGGAAGCCATACAGAGCATACAAAACCTATCAGTCAGCTCTAGCAAAGCAGGTCAAAGAAGGTTAAGAGGATCTGCCCTCACCCTTCCCACCCCTGCTATTCCAGAAGCACCACCCCTTCCTCCTCACTACCTGAAAAGGCTCAATGCAAGAGAAGAAAAGATGGAGATAAAGGCCCATGAAAGAAAATAGGCCCTCCTCACCTACTCTAGGCCCTCCTCACTTACTCTCCTTTTTGGAAAGACTAATTGCTGATCAGGTTCTAAACTCACAAAATCCAGTTGTAAGAGGAGCAGCCCAGGTTCTGGCGATAGATTCAACTAGAACCAGCACGGTAGAGTTGTTAAGTGTTGGACCAGGACTGGAGAGACTGCAGTTTAAATCTGCACACAGCCATAAAGCACGCTGGGTGACTTTGGACCCAGTGTGCTTTATCCTACCTCGCAGGGTTATTGTGATGACAAGGGGGAAAGCCATGCATGCTTTTTGGGAGGAAGCGCAGGATATAAAATAACTAAGATTGCAATTTTGGCACAAGTACCCGTAAAACCAATAGGTTAAAATCTAGAGCTGTGTGTAAATGGTCTCTCGAAATTCTCCACCCTATTCGTGGGCAGAGGAATTTCACCAATCTTCTCCAGGGAGAGGAGAAGATTCTCCACAGTTTCTCACAGGTCGGGCTCCCCATTGGCAGGAGATGTAGCACGAGGGTTCCGTGTGTGCGCTGCAACAGCAGCAACTGTGTTGGCAGGCTGGACACCAGTTTGCATCCTTCACAATGCAAGTGAAGGGGCAGTGTTGTTTCTAGCCCCAGGGAAGGGGTGGAGTCAGTGCTGAACCAAAATCTGCCCTTCAATTTCCTGAAAGTTTTCCCCTCCATGAAAGAGGCTTCCATTGTTCTGCCTTGTTCTCAGGGCATTTTATGATTTGTGTTTGTGGTGTTTTTGAGCTTACCTAAGCACCGCTGGCCTTCCAGGCTGCCTAATGCTTCCTGATCTGAAAAGGCGCAATGGGACGAATTACCTTGTGATATCCTCCCCTGGGCTTTAACTGAAGTGTAGGAAGCTGAGGAGGCTACTGGAGAGATGATTGTACAATGAAATACGGGACACTTGTACATTCTCCTCGGCCACCTCCTAAATAAGGTAAGCAGAGGAAGCCCAATCCCAGCCTATGAGAATTTCTCTGAAATTTCACCACTGAATTTCTTTTCAAAGGCATACTTTTATATTACATTGAATGAGAATGCTCGAAAATATAGAAAAAAAATTAATGTGGGGAGAAAGCTGGTACACTAGCTAAAACCCAGCGTCTGATCAGCCCAGATATACAATAAGAAGGTGAAGGCCTTCTTATTTTCACAATGTTTTAACAGTTTATTATCGTAGTCTTTTAACTCTGTATTTTAAATCTGCGTTTTCACCCTGGTTGTGTTTTTATATTGTGTTTTATACTGTTTTGTTGATGGTTTAAATTTTTGTGAACTGCCCAGAGAGCTTTGGCTATTGGGCGGCATATAAATGTAATAAATAAATAAATTTTAAAGAAATTGTGTCTAAAGAGCTGGAGATGTAGCCTGGTACTTTGATCGTTCTCACTGTACAGTTCAGTAGAGGGAATGGCTCAGAGCAAAACTACAATGACAGAATGACAATAACCCCTCCCCTCAAATATATATGAAAGTATCTGTCACCACATTTATGTTCTTTGCCGAAATTATCGGTTCTGCTCTCCTGCCCTGCTTCTCTTCCTAACTACACTGGGCAACGGAAAACTGTCCCATAACCTCCAGGAACAGAAGGAGAAGGACAAGCCTATAGACTGAGTTTGCCTTATACTATCAGCAGAATCTGATACAAGTGGGATGTGCTGCATTTCAGAATTTATTTCTTCCAAACAAATCTTCCTGGGAGATAGGGGGAGTTAACCCATTGTGGGATGCCTTCCTCACACCAACTTGGAGAACTAACAAATCAGGGAAGAAGACTCCGCATAGCCTGAAGCCTCGTTGAAGATATTAATCTGTCTCTGGAGTACCCAGTAGGAGCTTAGAACGCTTTACAGCACTATTTAGAACTAAATATATGTGAAATCTATATGCAGAGACAGATAAAAACTCTTATGTGCACTCACGTATCAATCTAGACATGATGAGTCTTTGCAGCACCCTAACAACCTGAGTGGAGATTTTCTAATTAGAGTTACTAGTGATACACAATAAAATAAACTGCTACCAATAATTTGTCAAAAGGCAGCTAACTGGGAGAGAAAGCCTCCAATAATTGAAGGGCAGATTTTTTAAAAAAGTTTACAGGAACCAGCTGCAGCATGGGAGAAAGCTACCGAGAAGCAGAGCAAGGATACTGTCATCTTTGCTTTTCTCAGGGGTGCTGTCCATCCCAGGTAAGGCAGCAGCCACACGGCGGAAAAGCTGAAAGACAAAGCAAAAATGTCGTGCCTGCAAAGGAACTCAAGAATATCTAAGGAAAGGAAAGCATTGGAACACAATTTGGGGTCATTAATAGGGAAAGCAGTTAAGTCAGGAGTACAGTGGCATCTGGCTTTTCCTTAAAGCAAAGGAGAAATCCATTCATGATAAGACATCACAACTAAGAAAGCCATGTCCCAAATTGCATCAAAGTAAAAGAAGCTCCAAACGTGAAGCCCTTTGATATCTGGTGCTAAATGCAGTTAGTTCTCTGGGTGCAGCAACCAAATTACCTGTTTCACATTATAGCCAGTCTTTGCACTAGTTTCAATGAACATCACACTCAGCTCTTTGGCTCTCTGCTCGCCTTCTTCTGTTGTAATTTGCCTGGAGAGAAGGATGCAAACAAGACAGAGAGCAAGATAAGGTGCTACACATATGAAATAAGGTTCAATTACTAAGGCTCCCTCCATTTCCTATTGATGCTGCAAAAGGTTAGAAGGTTCTTACATCTCTGAACTGCCTTCAGAGGCTCAAGCTTCTAGGGGACACTCTCAGCCTAAGAACTGAGGGAACTCATAGATCACACTGAGCAAAAGGAGTCAACGCGGAAGGCTAGAATGAGATTGCTTTCACACAATTGTATTTATAGATCCTTAGGTGAAGAGAGATACCCGTGGTTATATTGGAAAGTCAAAAGAAAGGTAGGAGTCTCTTAAGGTAATAGGGCCTTGCTTTTGGAGACACCAATCCAGATGCAGCCCCATAACCATGTATGGCGGGCTACCAGGCGCTGGTTAAACCTATTTTTGTTTTAACTTCATAAGACTGTGGAAACAGGAAGTTAGTCATGCACTGAGAAAGCCACAAAACATGGTTAGTCGCCTTTGTTTGGCTGGGTTGGTCATTGTGTAAATAGTTATTTTATTGCTGCGTCCACACGCAAAGGCATCTCTGACACCCTCTACATAATTAGTTTTATATTACATTCTGTACTGTTTCAATATACAACTTACTGAGTTCTTAGGCCTGTATCACACCCTTTTCTAAAGAAATGAAAGAAGTCACAGGGAAAGTGGGGGGAATTAAAGAAACTGACAGGGGGGAAATTGAAATTACAAAAGATCAGCCAGAACAGAAAAGTTAGCAAGGAAGCACACAGGGCAACAAAATAAAGCAATAAAACGGGTTGCATGGCTATTGCGGCTCAACTAAAACGATCTTGGAGGATGAGCCTGTGTTCAGAAAAGGCACATGGGGCCCAGCCCTGGATAAGCTGAGCTATGAGTTAGTGATTTCTTAAGTGTTTCCAAACGTCTGAGACTGCTTGCAAAAGCCAGGGTTTTTCACCAGGTAGGGGCTTTCCTCATTTCCAGTTATGGGCATGACCTTGATCAATCATGGTTGAAAATATCAACACTCCTTAAATTTCTTATTAGCAGTTTAAACAACAACAACAAAACAAGGAGAAATGGCTGCCCAAAGCTTCCAGATAGAATTGCATTGTCAACTCTATTGCATCAGAAGCTGCTCCAGGGTCTCAGAGTGAAGTTTTTCCAATCATCTGCTAACTGATCATTTTAACTGGTCATACTAGGAGTTGAACCGGTAGACTTCTCTGTACAAAGCAAGTGCTCTATCATTGAGCTGCAATACAGCACTCCCAAACAGCCTCCTGCACGTTACTTGCTAAAACAGAATCAGGCTGCATTCGGACAACACATTAAGCAACGGGGGTGGGGGGGGGGGGGGAACAATCGTCAGTTGTGTTGCTTATTGTGTTGTGTGGAGGGTAACACACCACTCACAAACTACTGATGGTATGCTATTCCGCCCAAATAAGCAACTGAGATAAACAACTGGCTTGCAAGTTGTTTAGCTCGAAGCCAGTTGTTTAAAGTGTTGTGTGGAGGGGTGAGTGTGTTAATGGTGTGTGGTGAGTGGGTTAAAACACAAGCCCATAGAGGCAGGCGGCAAGAGCAACCAAAGCGGCGGCTGCCACTCTGCTACAACTGATGCAACTTGCAGAGGCTGCTGGGATAGAACTGGGAGGACTGAGGGAGGAGGGAGGGTGGGGAGAGGGGCGGGGGCTGTGTAAGTCAAATGCTGGGTTGACTATTTATTAGTCCACTCAACGCCAGCCCCAACCACCCACAGTTGTGTACGAATAAGTTGTGTGGGGAGTACCCACAAAATAACCAACTGTGAGCTACTCAACCCACCATTGACTAATGTCCAAATGCAGCCTCAAACTTTAGGCTCCAGTCTCTTTAGAAATGTTTTGCATGCAGCCCAATTACCAGGCAACTTCGTGTTCCACTGAGGTCCTTCCTGGACTTAGTTGCAACTAGATGCTTTCCCCATTAAAAAACAGAGGGAAATGGCTGTTCTCCACTCCCACTACTGCAGGGCACAGTAGCTGGAATGCAGTGGCTTTCGTTTTCCTCTCCTTCTTTTAATAGGAATCTGCACAGAATCACATGTTTTAACTTGGCAATTTATGGGTTTGTTCATTTTTAAAGGCAAGTAAGGCGGTTTTTCATAATGAACCTTTGCTCCAAAATGAACTGCGACAATTGGCTAACAATGCGCACTGGCAGATGTCTCATACTCCCCAGCCAAGGTAAAGATGTGAAATGGTTAAGAAGTTATTCCCCTCTATAGCCCAATTCACAAGTACACCCATTGAGACCTTACATTGAATGCATGGAGGTCAGGGGGCAGAGCCAGTGGGCATGGCGACACTGGTGGGCAGGGGCAGCAGGCTCAGTCCTGCTCCCTCTTCATGTGTCCCTTCAATGCACAGAGGATACTTCTGCATGGAGCACAAGTCCAAGAAGAACCTGTTCCACACATCAGGTCATGCCATGGCTTGTACAGTATGGAGGAAAAAAGGGGTTTAAAAGCAAGTACAGGAAGAAACGTGGACATAGGTTTTCCTTAAGCTGCCCTTCCTTGTTCCTTATTTCCTTTTGCAAATTTATGGGAGGTGTCCTCTTTGTTTCTTCACATTCTCTTTTATTGTTATATTTTCTTGGGCTTTACTCAGGCAGCCACAGCCTTGTGCTCCTCCTTGTGCAGCTTTGTTTTCCTGTCTAACCCAAACCATGGTTGGCAAGATGTCCAAAACAGGTAAACTCTGGATTGTACTTGCCCTCGGAATTTGAAACCATGGTTTGAAATTTTTAAATTGGGTAGATGTGATTCCTGGGCTCGCAGTGGGGACCTAGGGGGTTCCCGACTGCCATGCTGACGCCTGGGTTTGCCACCTTTACTAGCTGCTCACTGCTGGGGACACAACTGATGTCAGAAAAGGCCTGCAGGTGAAAAGCCCCAAATAATGAATTGGAAAACACCAAAGTGATAGGCTTGATTAGGCATTGTATGCAAGTACAAACAGCAGAGGTGTCTTATATCAAGTATATGATTTACTGATTGAATTATTGACCTGGTTCATACATAATAAACTAAGCTAAGAACTAACTGTAACCCAAGAATAACTCATAGTGTCCAGGTTCGCACATCACAAGGCAACTTATGACTGGGCTGCTTGGAGGTTGCATATTCAAATAAGAAGTGGCTTGTGCACAACACGCAACTGAGCAAATAGTTAACCCACGATTTGCTGCCATTACATGTGAATGGGTTCACTGAATTGTAGGAAGCTTAATTAAGGGGAAAGCAATGTAGCCGTCGGAGGGTTGTTCAATGTCAATTTGTTATCTAACAAGGATGCATTATTCTCTGAGCAAATGACCAAAGCATATTCCAATCCCATATATGGACCTGCCAGCCACAAAGTCTTGTATGATGCGATCCCAACTACTGTTTTTTTTTAATATCGGTACAGCACTCAGAACATTTTAAATGCTTTGTAAGGAACAGTAAAAAAAATATGGAGATGTTTGCCATAAGAATGTTTATCTCAAGATAGCCGCCTAACCCTTAAGACTTGATTCCAGAATCTCTCCACCAAAAAGCTCCTTGACTGACTTGTGTCTCATAGCTGTTGGCTAGCAGCTATAGAAAGCCCCCCCCTCCATTTTGGATTGTTTAAGAAGCAACGGGACTACACGAAGGAGGAGTGAGTAATAACCTCTGTGCTTGGTATTCTGGCCAACTTCACTGTTGCTCATTGGAGTGAGACTCATTATGCTTTACAGATTTGGGGCACATGGATAAGCTTATTGCTGGTTTCATAGTGTGAGGGTGCAACAGTGATGTGGTTCCTATTCTATATTGAAAGTGAATTAGCCACCAGCCAGCTCATACTATGAGATAATTAAAAGTGTTTTACTTCATTATGAATAAGCTTTCATGGAGGAGAGTCCACTTCTTCAGATATATGAAGTGCTTACAATTGCTCCCCACATGTACACATGCACACATGTGTGTATATCTGTCAACCTAGGGTAATATTTCATGCATCTGATGAGGTGGATTCTTATTATGGCTCAAGCCATAATAAATGTATTAGTCTTTAAAATGTTGTTGCTTCTGCTACGTTCAACTGAGAGCAATGGCAAGAGAGACAGACAGGTACAATTTGACCTGTTGCCTTTCTGGAAGTGTGGTGAAGCCACAACGTTTTCCTCCAAGAAAAGTGAGTCATCTCAGCCACAAATCAGATTCTAGTTTGTATATTTGTTTACCGTTTGTGCAGCCTGTCCCTAGCAGGTCAAGAATTTCTAATATGAAAGTCACATGTAAAAACGAGGGAAAGGTAGCACCTTCTAAGACCCATGCGTAATGCCCTTCTGTTGGTCAAAGGTAGTGAAGCTTCAAGCAAATATCTCTCCATTTTGTTGCTACCAAAGAACTTTTATCATCACCAGTTATCTCTGAAGAAGCAAGACACTGAGGTCAGGAAGCACATACTCAACAAGGCACTCCTGATTTCCAACTCCCCAGATTACCTCTTGTCCGCAAGATCGGTTTTATTCCCCACCAGCATGATGATGACATCGCTTCCTCTTTCTGTTCGCACATCATCAATCCATTTGGAGGTTTGTTGGAAGGAATTCAGATCTGCAAGGAAACGGCAGCTCAATTCACATTATAGTCAAAACTCAAGAAAAGCGACAAAAGCTTTCTAAAGGTCCCTTGCAAAAAAACAAGTTATTTGCATTAATCCACAGGCCTATTTGCCGGCACAACATAAAATGAGCCCCACTGATTTGTCGTTATAGGATGGGGCTTCTGTGCTCTGACCTGTCCTCGAAGGGAATGTTTCAATACACAACGAAACAAATCTCACACTCACTTGTAATGTCATAGACTACCACTGCAATAGTTGAGTCACGGATGTAGCTGGGAATGAGGCTACGGAACCTTTCTTGGCCTGCTGTGTCCCAAAGCTGAAGTCGGACCTGCTGGTACCAGCCCGGGGAGGAAACAGAAAGACAAAAGACAGAAGAAGAAGAAGAAACTGTCCTTTAGAGAAAAGGCAACGTATTAGAAGGAATTTTATAGAACTCCAAAGATTTGCCTTGTACAACTGCTCTCTAAACATATAGACAGCTCAGGAGAAAATGCAGTGGTAAGGACTAAAGAAAACCATGGAGATCTTCACTACCGCAGAGCTAACTGCTGTCTCCGCAATACAACAATTCCTCACCAAAAGGATGCTACTAAACAGGACGATGCTACAAATAAGATCAATTTCAGTGTAGTAGATTCTTTCAACCTTTGCATACAAGAGGACAACAAGGAATACTCTGGGCTATGTAAGTATATAGAGGCCATTTTCCTTTGGGAAAGCGACTAGATTCCAGTCAGTTCAACAATGGAAAAGAATGCTGATCAAGTTTATTATTACATTTACAGAACAGCTATATCTAGAGACCCCAACAGATTCTCAGGTAGGATATTCAAGCTTCCATTAAGTGTGGAGCCAAAACACTTCTTTTCAGCATATGCATGGGCAATATTTTCTCCTGTAATCTGCACAATGCATTTATTCGATAAGAGCATCAGGATGAAGGAACTTCTTCCAGGAGGTGGTCAACAGTAATGGAGCTTGAATCACAGAAAACCTCCAGCCATGGAGCTTGCTGGGTGATTCTAGGTCAGTTACACACATTCAGCCAAATCTAACTTCACATGGTTGAGAGAAAAAACATGAGATAATCTCATGTATGCCAATTCCCAAGCTTATCGAAGGAAAATCAGGATAAAAAATTTAATAAGAATTTATATTTACTAAAACACAGAAACAGCCCTTTTTCTAGGGAAGTGCGAGAAACAGAAATTGTAATTAGCAGTGGAGCAACAGAGCACAATTTGTCTTAGCTGAAAAGGTGTCTTGAATAAGATTATTCTTTCAACCACATTTCAACATTGCTCTTGGACTTGTCTACTTGAAAGACAAGGAAAGAAAGCAACCAGGTAAGTCTACAAATGAAGATCCTTCTAATATTGCCACTGATTAACAGTTCAGATGGCACCCAATTTCTTGAAGTGGATTCATTGGACAAGGTTGTTATTGCCGTTTCCAACCACACACCAGTATGATTAATGGAACAGGGAAGCAAAGATAATTCAGTGCGGTCACTGGATGTAAGCATGTATGTATTTAAAATGAGCCCACTTTCCCCAAACTATCAATGGAGGCATTTCAGAGCACAAAACCAGTTAGGTTCCCAAACAAACACAGAGACTTTATGATGCAAACCTACTGAAATGCCTGCTACTACATAAAAGCCAAACAAGCCCTGCAGAGATTATATCAAGATGGCAAGCGTAGTTGAGCAAAAGGAAGTCAAGAGCTTGCTGACCGCCCTGTTTGGGAAGAAATTTCTCCTACATGAGAAGGTTGCTCAAACCAACACACCTCCAACCAGGCAGGCCCCAAAGACAAATGCTACTGGGCATTACCATTTCCCATATCGGCATGAGCTTTAGGAACATAGCTGTGTGATTATAAGAATAGTGCTGCCCGTCTCTTCCCATGAACATCATTCTTCATATATGTCTGCCAAAGACTTAAACAGTAAGAAAAAAAAAAAGGTGGAGCTAACATGCAGGAAAACAATAAGGTAGCAGGAGCAGTAGATATAGCAAGAATACGGAGGATCAAAACATAGGGAGCAGGTGAACTATTGACAGAAACCTTGACTGGGGGACAATGTTCAGAGTAGAAGGAGCCACCATTCATTTGTTTCCGTAATTGCAAACCTCTTTCCTCTGGACATACAGGCCAATGGCACTGTACTGGAGGAATAGCACACATCCTCACTGAGAAGAGCCACGGAGTCAGGGAGCCATACCTGTAGCCCCAATGCATGTGGTCACAGCAAAATACCTGTTGAAAGCCCTTACACTGGAAGCTGTTTTGCCAACAAGGCCAGCACTCCAGGAAAACTCACAAGCCAAACCATCGTCTGAGGAGTCCTAAATGTAGAACTGTGGTATTTTCAAGACATCCAACACGTTTTTTTAAAAAATGAGAACAGCTGCTCTGTATTTCAGATACGACAGCTTCAATTCTAAGTCAGAGTTAAGAGGCATCATATACTACAGCATTTCTTCCGCAATGATAGGTCAAGAAATCTTCCCTTTGGAGGTATCAAAGTTTTTTTTAAAAGACCCTAATTCTATACAGTGAAGGTTCATTTTCCAAACCACCCTCATGTCCTTGACCAAGCGTTACATAGCAGACACACTCTTACGCAACTTTCCTGCCACTGTCTACACCAGTAGAAAGCAAACAAGAAACCACAGGGAACTTGGGGCACATAAAAATCACAATTGTGTATGATGTCACAGCACAAGACTTTAGGGCTAAGCTGAAAGTGCAGTAGTGTGGCGCATCAGGACAACAGGTACCCCCATTCCTGCCCCCCTTCTCATAGCAGAAACCAAATTGCGAAGCTGCATAGGAAGTGCTGGTGTTAAGCTGACCTCCTTTCTGGCGATGCAGGCTTCCATGCACATGGGAGAGTTGTCTGGGAACCGTATGTGTGGAGGCTTGGAAGACTGCTGAACACATTGACTGACCAAAGCCTTCCTAGAACTTCATTCAAATGAATCTCCAATTTGGGCTAAGAGCAGCGTGTGTGTATTTGTGCTCCAACTTTTGCCCTCCTACAGGCATGCTGAATCTCAAGGTTTTTCCTCCAAAGGACTGTCACTCATACTATAGTCATCTCTCTCAAATCAAGATCTTTCAGTACTCCTGTCCACTTTATTATATGCTTTCGTTCTCCGCCTCTTTGAGATGAGCCCACCATTTCATACAAAGCATTTCTAACGTAAAGCTTTCATCTGCTGTTTTTTCATCGGTGCTTTATGGTGTTATTGGGGGTGAATTTTTAATTGTACTATGGAGAACCGTACTGTAAAGAGTTTCTGATGATAGGGTAACATGAATATGTTACAAATAAATTCATTAAAACCAAGTGGGGAATATGCAGAAAAAGACACCAAAACCTTCACAGAACACATAATTTATGAAGTTTGCAGACCCAAGATGTGGTGATGGTCAAGGGCGTCATGCAGGGGTGAGGAATGTGCACCTCTCCAGAAGTTGGTGGGCTGCCTCCCATCAGCCCTAGCCAGCAAAACTAACTGTGTGGGAGGGATGGGAGATGCAGCCCAACGTCATCTGGAGGGCCATTGCTGATCCCCGGATTAGACAAATATAATGAGATCGATCAATGCTTATTAGCCAAGGTAGCTAAATGGAAACTATTTTGGAAGACAGTACTGTGGTGACTGCATAGGCACTGTATCTTTAAGAGAGCTGGAATTATACCCAGCTGGAGGGTGGCAGCTTATAAAAGGAAATTGGGAATAGTAATAGAGAGGCTTAGTTAGGCATACTGCTAGTGCTACTAGCTTTGCAGTGTATACTTTTAAATAAAGGACTTATATTTTTTACTCTGCCTCTCTTTAGATACAAGTACATAACCAAATACCTTTTGCTGGGGGGTGGGAATGGGTGCAAAGAGCAAGGAAAGGCTATTGCCCTTAGAATCTGGAAAACTCAAGATACAGAGGGCGCCTGGTTGGCTGTCTGGAACACGATGAACTAGGTGGACTTTTGGTCTGACCCAGTGTGGATTTTCGGTTTTAATCTACAGTTATCTGGAGGGGACAATCAAGATGGCGAGCCACCAGACAGAGCCAAAAGTGTTATATTCAAGTATAATAACGGAAAAGTATAATAACGGAATATGAAGCTCAGCCTGATCTTTTGTTATTTTTGTTGGCTAATATAAAGTATATAAAGAGCTTGTCCTAAAGAGGCTATGGCACATATGAATGTGGCTGCAAAAGTGTTGCAGGCTAAATATTGGAAACAGAATAAATAACTGAATGCTAATGAATAACTTAATGGATTCCATGATTTTGCCTTGATAGCAAAACTTGGATAGGGAGACAGACACTTAGTGCATTCTATTAAAACTGGTATAATTTTATTGTTTTTTGTAGTAGGAAATCACATTTGGGTATCACAAGGAGGATTTTTTTTCCTCTGGAGGGGCTACAACATTTGTATCTTTATAACAGCAATGTTTGTCTAATTATAATTAATGTACTTTAAAAAGTGCAGGCACCAACTTTGTACTCCTTCTGGCACCTCCTGAAAACGTTTCCGGAAGCCTTCTCTTAATGACCAGCTGCAGTTTTATTGCACTTAGTTTCTTTTAAAATGTACTTTTAATGTGTTTTTATTATGCTTCTGTTCTTTTATTTGATTTGTCCACTGCTCCAAAATTCTTGAATGGGGAGCAGTATATAAATATTGTAAATAAATAAAAGAGATGCTCCCTCACTAGTATCAACAGATTCTACCCAACTGTCCTTGCAAGTTTGGAGATGGCTTTAATCCTTTTTGTTTCCTGAGAAGGACAAAAGTAGTTCTCTCCTCACAGAGGCTAAGCCCCAGTACCTACTTGTAAGGTCAAAGACAATGACAGCCGCAGCAGAGTCCCGGATGTAGCTGGGAATGAGGCTGCGGAATCTCTCCTGGCCGGCTGTGTCCCACAGCTGCAGCCTGATCTGGGAAAACAGAAAATGTGGGGGGAAGGGGGGGGCGAGGAAAGAGAAAGAATATGGAAAAACAAAAACAAAACAAAACTTATATGAAATTAAAAGAAAACAATGCAAACTCTTAAGGCAAAACAATGCAAGTAACAAACGGAGGGGGAAAAGGTTTGAACAAAACAAAAAATGCAGTGCAAAATGAAGCAAACAGCTTGCCAAAGGATACCTTGACTTCTCTTCCTCCGAACGATCCCTTTATGTCAAATCAGCCGACTGCTGGGTCTCACCATGCGCCTTAATCAACTGGCTTAAGCTTTTTAACCATTTTGTCTTACCCACAGCAGAAACAAGCAGGTGCAGGAACTGCAGGCTGAAGCAGGCCACTATGAAATGCCTTCTAACGTACAACCTTGTTCTTGATCCCCTGATTAAGCACTTCGGCCAAGACACAGGTCAAGGGTCCCCACGTACGCACGCACACATTCAATGCACACAGCAAGAGAGGTTTCAGTGGCGTTCTCCACATGCACCTCAGTTGCTCATTAGGTGTACATTGCCTGGGTCTCAAATCAGCTGCATAATAAAGGGAAAGGTGGGGGGGCATTGGGAAGAAAGGGGGTTGAAGAGTCCTTTACCTATGGATTTTGGGGGCACATGAACATATTTGGCAATTTGAGAAACTGTCCTGAGCACCACTGTAAAATGACTGCCAAGGAAGGTGTGGCAAAGTACAAATAACTTGCCCAAAAGACTGAGTACAAGGCAAATGTGGGATCTGAGCCCCAACTTATGAAACTCGTTTGAATCTACAATTTTCAACATCAACAAAGATTTTTAACTGCAATATCAGCTGCGGGTAAAAAAAAAAAGTGATTACCCAAAAAATAGGAGTAGGTGGGTCCCATGCAAGGTGTCCAAGGATGCAGGCACCTTCTTGCCTACCCCAGGCCTATGGGAATTGGCGGGTGGAGCATTCAACATTGCTGACCAATTCAAAACATATTTATTTATTACGTTCCTTTACCGCCCATTAGCTGAGGATCTCTGGGCAATTCAGTTATTAAAAGCAATTGCTGGCCAAGGCATACTGGTTGCTTGCTGGTAAAGATTCCAGTTCAAGATGCAGAATTATTTTGCACTGTAAGCCAAGTTCCTACACATAGCCGCACCCTAAAGTATAAGACTATCGCACTGTCTAAGAGTAGGTTGTATAATGGACTAAGACATCTTCTGGCTTATTTCTGACAGCCAAAAGCAAGGCAATACTAGAAGTACAGCCAGTTCAGACTGAGATGCTAGATAACATACGGTTTTCTGTCATAAACATTGGGCCAATGAGGTGCCATGGCCAAGTATGTGTTTTGGAGATAAAAGGTCCAGTTTTAAATTTCTGCTCAGCTGTCATGTTTGTTGAAATGCTGAGACACAACCACTTTCTCTGAGCCCAACTGTTCTCTGCAGAGCTGTTGTCAGAAAGCCATGTTGTACATTTTCACTGTTACAGAAATTAAGAACATGATGCCAGATGAGTTTCTATATGTCAGACTGGCCTCCCTCCAGCTCTCAGAACTCAGGATATTGCAGCCAAAGATTAAAATTCCACAGTCGCAATGAAAGGCAGCCCCATGAGACTGAATGGTGAAAACACACGTTTGCCTTTAGTCCTCCTTTGCAATTTTTGTGTACAAACTGTCCTATGATGTGGATTCGCAAGGACTTCCGCTTTCATTCCCTTTTGTTAAAGACAGCATAATTCTAACCCCCATGGCTCAGGGAGAGAAGTGCTTGAAAAATACAAGCTGTGCCTACATAATGCTAAAATGTTTCATGGGATAGAATTTCTGAGCTCTGGGCAGACATTCACAGCACAGTGTGTCATAAACTGACACGCACATCACAGCCTGCTTATTTCTCCTTGCCCCAGACCATGGCTGGGAGGTACAAGTAAGGGATTCACTCTTGAAAGGTGAACCAGCGACACCTAGCAAGGGCCTGCAGCATCATCACATCCTTGCCAAGTTAGGCACACAGATAATCCCACTCACCGTGCGGTCTTCTAAGTACATAGTCTTTGAGAGGAAATCAATTCCAATAGTTGCCTGGAAAAACAAGAAAAGTCTCAATAACTTTCATCTACAATAAACTTCTATTTAAGAGGCATGAAAACTGGAAGTTCACACATTTTCAAATTCTTCAATCATATGGAAGGTCTGTGAAGATAGACCTGATGAATTAAGAAATCTAATGAACATTGCAAAGAGACATGCGGGTTCCCCAAAACTGGAGGTCTGCGAACAGTTTCAAAAGGTTTGCCTACAGTTAGATCTTGGGCTGGGCTGGATCCAAACTAAGTTAATTGAATTTGGGCCTTATTAAAATCAATGGGACTACACATGACTTAACTATTTATTTCAACAGAAACTGTATGTTGCTCACTTATTCTGGATCCAGTTCAGAACAATTATAGCAAGAATAAAAGGAGTTCTGGATAATAATAATAATAATAATAATAATAATAATAATAAATATTATAACAAGCTATGGTTTCAGTGGACTCTTTTGGTGACTCTATAAACCTGGGAATAAAACATCAAATAAACCAGAAAATTTGGGACACAAGAGGATGCAGCTGTAGTGAACAGCCTCATGGTTCACAAAGCTTTCTGTTAACTTCCCGATTATGGATTACAAAATGCATTTACCTCACTGAGATTGCAGTCCATGAATACCATAGTGCTTTATGGGACATTAAATAACATATATTAATGTTATTAATTTTTATATTTATTATTGTATTGTATTTTATTGTGAAAACCTTGAGAGGGACCCATAAAGGTAGATGACAAATATTCCAAATAAATTAAGAAGTATGTGTGTATGAATACATAATTCAGGTGATGGGGAAGATCTATTATTTATCATGTACTTGTTTCGTGTATTTGCATCCTGCTCTTTAGGGTAAAAGTGGCTCCCAAAGTAGCTAACAAAATCCAACAAATACATCCCAAACAACAAAATACTGAAACAAGATTAAAACAATAACATATGAAAGTCAGCATTAAAGTATTGATCAATAAAATCTGCTTCTTTCTATTGGAAGATTATGGGTGTGTCCAACTCATATCCTGATTCTATATAAACTCCCTCTAGTTTCTAAAATGCCCTACCAAGGGAGTGAATTTTAAATGCTCTAGGGGTGGGGTGGACTGGTAGCTCGATGGAGGACTTGCAGTAGATCAGGAAAGATTTCTGACTTCCAATTGTCTAACACAAGGGCAGGCAACCTGGTGCCCTCCAGATATTTTGGACTGCAACTCCATAAACTCCAGCCAGCATGGTCAGTGGTCAGGGATTGTGGGAGTTGTAGTCCAAAACATCCAGAAGGTACCAGATTAGCTGCTCCTAGTCTAACAATATCAACAACTCAAAAGTTCCCCCCACTTAAACTAGCTTGCTGGAAAATAACGCTTGGGGGAAGGCAACGAGTGGATTTTTACGTAAAAGAACTTCTGAGCTTGGTTCTGCTACTGACCAAAGATTCCTATACTGAGCATATAGTCAGCAGTATGATGCCCCTTGATTCTTAGCATACATCACTACTTTGCATCTCGATCGTTAGTGAAAAACAAAGTAGATCCGCTAAGCCTGAAGTCTGGCGATCCTTGCTTAGGAGGGTTCACTACATTCCCACTTACCTGGTAAGTGTTGTCAAAGCTGTCATACATAAATCTGGTGATCAGGGAGGTCTTTCCAACTACAGAAGAAGGGGGAAGAAGAGTTACTTTCAATAGGTAAGGTAATAGGTGAGGTAGCTGTCTTGAACATAAAACCTGATCCGCTCAGGAACCACACTAAACAGATTTGATGACTCAAGTCCGCTTATGATATACAGTTTGATGGAATGCAGATTCAGACAATAAAAGCAAAGACAAGGCTACAAGCCCCTCAACTCAAAGTTGTAGCTGCCCTGGTGTCTTTGAACAGCAGGCATTGTCCCCAGGGCATTTTACCTGAACAGGTGGCGTGCATTCTCCCTCTCAGGTGAGAACAGGCATAAGGCCAATCCATTCAGGATTTTATAGTGTTTGTCTCACCTAGCTAAAGACTATTAGAACACACACATATCCCTCTCTTGATCAAGGAGAAAAAAGCGAATGCGGGGATCTCGTCTGAACCTTCCTTATTGTTAATTAAAAGTTATTTCTGTTTCATAAACTGGAGGAGATTCTTGGAGTATCTTAAGTAGGGTACAGTGTTCCTTTGATTTATAAAGAGAAATAAAGGAGGACCAAAGGGGTGGTGTCACAGTTCTTCATACCAGTCTTAATTCCATATAATAGGGCTGATATCAGATTTCTCCCAAAAGACACTGGACTTCAGCCCTCCCAACTGGTGTCCCCCAGATGTGATAGTAGTTGTAGTTCAATACATCTGGAAGGCACCAGATTAGGAAACCTGTTCTATTTTATAATGCCTGAAATCAGTCTTGTAAACAAGTACAAACTGAAAGCTTTCCATGATTCTCATTTTTCTTTCCTGTACAACAAGATAAAAATGAAAACAGCCACAACCACAAATAAAGTTTGTAAGTATGAGAAGTGGAAGAATATGCCATTGTGTACATCTGTGTTTAAGAATTATGATTAATTTGTTTAGTGGACAAAACTGCCTTATACTCAAATAATTTTAGTCCGGTCAAGCCAAACTGTACTGCTCTGTGCTTCTATATTTATACCACCACTCTTTCTGTTAGCTCCTTTATCATGCTTCAATACGTTGGATTTTGGGCTTTAGCCAACAGTGCAATTCAAAGCACTGGAGAGAAATTTATGTGGAACAATTCTGCAGCCTGCTCCTATAAGAGATGCTTTTAACTTGATCTTATTATTCACACATTTGGTACTAAGTGTCGTAGGAGTTGTCCTCTGGAACAGTAAGATTCAAGTCACATGATCAGTTGAGATGTTAGGAGGCGATGAGCTCATCACTTGGTAAACTCTATAAGCAGTTCTCTATAAGTGTGCTCACCTGCTAACAAAGCACTGACCTAGGCAACTGACCTGCAATAGCAATTTCACACAATTATGTTATCACAGATAAGTACATTGACACAAAGCAAAACTGTGATGCCACTTTTACTACCCGGCAGACCAAAACATGGACAGGTAAGCAATCCAACCTTGGAATATTCGGTGATAAAAATAAATGTTATAAGATTAGGGTCTACACAATTTGGAAAAATATGGGGAAGCAATTGCAATTCCTAGAAACAAGCTTGTATGAGTTCTGTTTTGCTTTCTCTATGCACATTCACTCAGAAATTAGTAACATTAAGTTCAATGAGACATGTTTCTAGATTTCAGAACCACAGCCCTTGGGAGTCAAACTTTAAATGGGGTTACAGTGTTAAATTTTCATACTCCCCACAGGCCTAGATCTCTCGTAAAGGTGCAACCAAGTGAATTTCCAGCCCTACATGCAAAATTGGGGATGGGTAAATGAGTGGGAAATGTCATATATCGGTGGGGGGAGGGAGAAGAGGAAGAGAACTGAGCCCTCTTGCTGTCCCTCGAGTTATAAAGTGACAACATATGACAGGGTCTTTTTTGTGACGGTCCCCCCACTGCCTGTGAAGGTTACCCCCCCTCCCCACGAGGTCCATGTAGCTCCTTCGCTACTTGTGTTTAGGACAGTTAGGCCCTGTTCAGAAGACACCTTAAACCACGGCTTTAACCATGGTGAATAAGGCAAAAAGCCTTATTCACTGTGGTTCAAGCCGAGGTTTAAGGTGTCTTCTGAACAGGGCCTTAACTTTTCTTTTTAATTGGGCTTTTGAGTCCTCCTAGATATTTTGTCTGCTGTGAATTGCACTGCTGGTTATACCACTGACTGTTTTTTGCATACGCCACTCAGACCTCCTTAGGAAAGAGCGAGATCTCAGTGACTCAAAATAACTCAATGAATAAGTAGTCACTGAAACCAATTTTCCCTTGAAATGTCCTGACACTTTCACATGAATACAGAATTTAATGCAACAGGGGTGGAGTGGAATGAACATGGCATACCCCCATTTTATGACAGTTGCATCTGGTGGCGAAGGGAATAGTCTCAGGTTTGTACTACACTTCCCTCTTTCCTCAAATCCCTACTCAAAATTTTGGGTGGGAGAAGAAATTACAGGCTGGCAGTTGCAATTATAATAATAATAACACCACCACCACCATCACCCAGCTTGTTCCCACCTCTCATCCGTTTCTGTAACTCTACCAAGCACCATGTTCATGCTATTGTACTTAATTAATAACCAGTGACATTTCCATCAACAAAACACACGGAAATAGATAGTTCTTCCCTTGCCACTCTTGATGTAGAACACGAGCAAGCTGCCTAATCCGGAGCCAGCCCCTTGGCCCATCTACCCCGCATTGTTGGCAATGAAAGGCAGCAGCTCTCCAGATGCTTTCCAAGCCTTCCCTGGGCATTGAACCGGAGACCTCCTGCACGGAAAACACAGAGCTAAGGGCCCTCTCGGGGTATCTCTAGGGCAATGAGCTTGTGCCAGCGCTTATGTGGGCCGCCTACGTGAGAGATGGGGAGCATCTGGTCCATTTTTGTTTACGTAACTCCACAAGGCATCATGCATATATATAGCAGCGCTGGAATAAATGAATGAATAAATAAATAAATAGATGATGACGATAATATCAATGATTAGTTTCTGCCCCGGCCCAGAGAGGCGGCATCTCAAGGAGGCAGCGCTGTGCCTGCGGGTGGGAGGATGCTCTGCCTGAGGGCCCGGCGAGAGCTTCCAGACGGGTCTCTCCGGGGACCACCACGACCCACCCGGCCCCGAAACCCCTCAGCTGTTGCCCCGGGTCCGGCCCAGCCCTTCCCGCCCTCACCGCTCTGCTCGCCAAGGAAGACCAACTTGAACTTGCGCAGCGGGTTGCCGAACTCGCCGCCAGCTCCTCCGGGCACAGACATGGTGGGCGGGCAGGGAAGCGGGGACGGAGAAGGAGAGGGGAGGAGGAGGAAGAGGAGGAGGAGGAAGGCGCGCCGGGAAGGGCGAAGCAGGCGAGGAGAAGCCGGGCCAGGCCGCGCCGACCAGAAAGGAGACACAGCAACGGCAGCGCTCCAGCCGCCTCACACTCGATTGCGTCACTTCCGCGGATGAGCTCATCCCGTCCCGCCGGGGGAGGGAAGCCGACGGGAGCGTCGTGACGTCACTGCCGGCGTCGACGAAGCGGGCACCATAGAGATAGGAAAAAGTTTAGAGGCGGCCTGGCGGGCAGTCCAAGGTGGGATGGTGTCGCGCTCTTAGATGGGGCAGTGAAATTCTCTCACACGCAACGGAGCCGTTTTCGTACCGTCAAACTAGGAGTGGGCGAGCTGCGACCTTCAGGATGCCGTTGCACTACAACCCCCGTCAGCCGCAGGGCAGCATGGCCGACTGAAAAGCCTCACGGGTGTTGTAGTTCACTTAGAATGGAAGGGGGTTATAAATTCCTCACCCGTGAGTTAGGCCGTCACGCAAACTCTGTCGAGTGAAGCGGGAGCCGCCCATAGAAAGCAACGAAGGGATTTTAAGGTAGAAGCGATTGAAAAATCAGATACCCCGCCCCGAATGTGGCAATCAAGAGACGATCCCGCCTGTGTTACTCTATTTTCTATCTCTATGGCCAATAGCGGACTTCCGGTTTTATCAGAACATGAAGCTGTGAATCGCGCTCTCACCTTTTCTATGTCTACAGCCGATTTAATGGGAACGGAAGCGACCAAGGCTAAAGATTGGATAAAACAAACCACTTCAAAAATTGAAGGAGGGCATAACTTGCAGGGATCGCGATATGGCGTCACTTCCGGTTCTCCATTCCGGAGGAGGCGCCATAGAGATCATATTGAGGGGTAGAGCGGCTCCCGTCTAGTCTTCATTGGAGTCAACGGACGCACGCTAAGAATTTCGGCGGAGACATAGAGCTTTTAAACATGTAGACTAACAACATGCACTGCACTTCCAGGTTTCATTTGAAACTATTCTTTTTTCTTCCCCAGGCGGAGTGGGCGCTGCCCGTTGAATACAATGGGGAAAGCCAGGATTCTAAATTCTCTTTGACTGGCACAAGAACATTCTCCTCCTTCTTCTCCAAAAAAGGTGGCACTAAAGTCAGCGCTCTTGTCAACTCAGTTTATATCGTATCATAAATATGTTTGTTAAAAATCATCTAGGCTGACCAGATAAAATCTAGGTCAGGGCTCATGTAACTTTAACAGTTGTAGAGAAAAGGGAATTTCAGCCAGTGTCATTTGTATGCAATTAGTTCCTGGTGATATTCCCTCTTCATCACAACAGTTAAAGGTGCAGGCACTCTACTAGAGTCACCATATACAAAAGAAGGCAGGGCCCCTGCAACTTTACCTGTTGTGATGAAGAGGGAATTTCACCAGGAACTAACTGCATACAAATGGCACTGGCTGAAATTCCCTTTTCTCTACAACTGTTAAAGTTACATGAGCCCTGACCTGGATTTTATCTGGTGACCCTAAATCATCATCGTCATCATCCAGCCATTTCTAGGACAGACTACCATAAAGAATATTGTAGGTTTTGGGAGGCTGTGGCTAGGAAGAATGGGTTGCACCAGCACAAGAACACAAGAAGAAGAGCTGTGCTGGATCAGACCAAGGGTCCATCTAGTCCAGCACTCTGTTGGCACAGTGGCCAACCAGCTGTCAACCAGGGACCCACAAGGGGGATATGGTGCAATAGCATCTGTGGTACATGAGCTTACTGCCTCGGATACTGGAAGTAGCACATAGCCACCAGGACTAGTAGCCATTAAAAGCCGTCAACTCCATGAATTTGTCCATATCCTCTTTTAAAGACATCCAAATTGGTGGCTGTGATGTTTCACTGTTTATTGCCAGTTATATACATATAATGTAAGTGTTCGTAATGTTTAATGATCATTGCCATTTAAAATATAAGTGCTGCGTGGACTTCAAATACAAGGTTGGTAAGTGGATAATGCTGTTGGCCGGGGAGTAAGTGAATAGAATGTAAGGTGAATGCTGATTGGCTGGTGGTTCAAAGGTCTGGATTGGCAGTTAGTATTGAGAGGGAGGAGTTAAGGGAAGCAATAGAGATTGTATGTGGATAGAGTGAGTCAGTTAGGATCTGAGTTTGTCTGTAGAAGGGTCTAGAGGGAGAGTAGGAACAACATCTTTTATTATTTGGGGAACAGAGTGACTGGGAGGAGAGAGTGTAGTCTAGGGGGTAGCGTAGGCAGGATTATGTATGTAACTGTATTGAACAAACAAATACTAAAACTGATGGAACCATAAGCTTTGTAAACTGCATAACCTTATCGTTAATTAAAAGTTAAGTGGAGTGGATTCTTGGAGTACCTGAGATGGGGTACAGTGTTCAATGGTGGCAGTGGTGAGCTGGCTGATGTGAGGCCAGAAAGGGTCAGAGAGTCACAGTGAGCAGCATTTGGATGTCCGTTCCATAGTTAGGATCCTTTGATGTATAGAAAGAAAGAAAGGAGGACTAAAGGGGTGACGTCACAGTGGCCATCACTACATCTTCTGGAAGTGAATTCCATACCTTAACTATATGCTGTGCGAAGAAGGACTTCCTTTATCTGTCCTGAATTTCCAACCAAACAGCTTCACAAGATGACCCCAGGTTCTAGCATTCTGAGAGAGGGAGAAAAATGTCTCCCTATCCACTTTCTCCACACCATGCATTAGTTTGTACACCTCTATTGTGTCTTCTCTTACTTGCCTTTTTTTCTAAGCTAAACAATCTTAGGTATTGTAAGTTTTCCTTACATGGGAGTTGCTGCAGCCCCATGATCGTTTTAGTTGTTCCTTTCTGCATTTTCCTCTTCTTGGAAAAGCTGTTAAACTCTTTCTCATTCCATGAAACTATGATTGATAGCATTGCCCCCACCACAAGGTGTAGATACACAGACAGATGAATATGGATAAGAGGCCGAACTATGAATCAAGAAGTTTCCAGTTTAAATCACACCTCTGCCATGAACTCACTAGTTGGCCTTAGAGAAGAAACTCAGTTCCCCCATCTGCAATCTGAATGATAATACTGACATTTTAGAATTACAACTAGATAATATATGTGAAGTGCTTTGAATACTTATCAACCTACCCAGTCATCAGTTGGGATGCTCCTGGCAATTTTGCATAGACTTGATTGGAGTCCAGCCAGAGTATGGACTTCTGAGTGTGGACTTCATTGTGGTGGCCCCCTTTCTATGGAACTCCCTGCCTCTGGAGGTCAGCCAGCTACCAACATTGTGTTGTTCTTGGCATCTACTGAATACATCTTTATTTCAACACGTCTTCCTCAGCTGACCAGTCATGATTTTTATTGGTATGCTATTTTTTATTTATTTAAAAAAACACTTTAATATGGTGTTTTAGTCCTTTTATCTTTTATTGTTCACCACTCTGGAATCCATTTAGATGTGGACCGATATATAAATGTTGTAAATAAATAAAAATAAGCACTATCCAATTAAAAAAAAAAAGAAAAAAAAACACTGTCCAAAGGTTAAGTATTAAATTGTATGCCCCCCTTTGCCCCTAGTTAGGTACATAAACCACAACCTTTCCACAATGGTCGATCTCAACATCAAATGCTAATGAGTGTCGTCCTCATTGTTGTATTTGACTGCTCACATGAAGCAAAGGAACCAGAAAGAGATTATATGAGGGGGCTTGTGTGCAAGGAAGAGAGGATAAAAGGGTAAAACTTCACAAACGGTAAACATTACCACCATAAAACACCAAATCCATTAGAACTTCACAAACGGTAAACATTACCACTATAAAACACCAAACCCATCATCTGGAAATCAGTCATAGTGCAGTTTTCTCTCTCTAAAATAATTAGTCCAACACCAACAAAGCCACCCCGGTTAATTGTTTGCAACTTTATTTTTTAAAAATGAAATATTCAAAGTACTTTGTTTTTCAAATGTCAACACATCATATATTAACTTTGACTATTTACAGCAGGTTGTTGTAACGGTCTTGTAGAAAATACATGCTTCTGATCTGAAAACCAGAGCAAAAAAATGCAACAAACCATTTCACTGCAGCTGTTGAACATAAACCTGTACAGTATCCAGTCCGTGTTCAGAGCAGGAATACAAAACTGAAATCTTATTGTTTCTTAGCAACAAGGTTCAGGCCGTTATACTACATTTTCAGTAAGATTAGAACTGTTGTTAGATAGGAATCGAAAATCTTGGCATACATTGTAAACATCATTACTTTTCATGAGAAAGGAAAAAAAAGACTAGTAATTGACATAATACTGTATGCTAGGCATTCTTTGTGTTATCGACATCTTGTTTATTAAAGTTTCAACGTTCTGGCATGGAGGTTCATCATCATACATGTGAAATAATGTCAAGGACACACTTTGATATACTAACGTTTATTAAGAGGCTAAAGTTCACCACTAAATCTAAGAAAAGATTGTAACTGGCAAACACATTCTCTCGGACTGATAATGTAAAATGGCAAAGGCCAAAGAAATTCCACAGTCAATGGAACTTGAGTATTACCAGTTCCGGTTCAGGTTTGTATAAGCTAGCATGTGTATATTTGGAAGGGCAATGGTAGGTGTGTAAGACCAAAGAACACATAGACCTAACACATTTTATAACATTTGTCATCTTAGGCTAAAATATGATCCAGTTTGTTTTGTTCACCTTAAGTGACTTTGCTATCTTGGACTTCATTATAATCTTCCTTGTTCAGTGCCTATTTTATAGTTCAAATTGTGTTATCCACTTCCTGTTGAAGGTCAACGATTCAGAGGAGTGTGATAAGAATCTGCTTCTAAAAAATTAAACTCACCTTCTTTACCCCCCCCCCCCTCTCTCTCAGTCTCTCTCTTACACACACACACACATCCCAGCCCTAGGGTTTCAATCATGTCGGAATATATGATTGGAAGAATGATACATTTCCTTTGAAGTGTCAAATTCAGAAGATTGGAGGGTTAAACAGGAGCTGAATCTAACATTGTATGTTTTCCAGATTTGTATTGACTCTGTGCTACATATGCATACAACAATATAGACCAATCAAAATGTTCTGAATAATTACTGGACTAGTATTGTTTTACTGTCCTATCTATCTATCATCTATCTATCTTTGTTCTCATGGTGGGAACACTGCCATGATATGTTTTATAGACTTGCCAGAAATGTGTTTCAAAGTGGAATCCAATAGCCTTGAAGTCCAAGGTCACAATAGTGATCTGTTTCGGGAAGGCAGCCCAGAAAAAGGAATTGAGGTCAAGGCTTGGGCTGGGCTGTTGCATTCCACTTTGCCAGTCCCTGTGTCCTCACCTTGCCAGTCTCTGTCACTTATGAGGTGACACCTATTCCTCTAAAAGGGTAGCAAAGAGGACATGGGTGAACAGTCAAGAGGGCACAGTGATACCTAATGCTGCTGTTCACCATGCTGGCTCTCATATCCTGCCTAGGGCTTGTTTTGCCTGTGTCCTGTGGGGTGCTGAACTCAACCTGGAGGAGATAGACCTGAGGCAAGGGTCTAGCATCAAGTATCCAAACAGGCCTAGTCTAGTGGTTCAGGACCTTGGACAGTTCCCCAAACACATACCCTGGGGAAATGGAACAAGGATTGATACAAGCGGTGTCCCTAAATAGCAGAGCAGGCCTGCTGAGAATTCTGTCTCACCCCTTAGCTGACAGCTAGCAAGAATTTGAAATGGCAATGGCTGCCATTCCTGCTTTGCTGGGTGGACTCCAGCAAAATCCTCTATTTTCTCTGCTGGAAGCACTTGGAGGTGTGTTGAAACCATGGATTCTAGTTCCTCATCTGAGGAGCCTGTAAGGAACCATTTAAAAATGGGTTGCCCCACCTATAGTCTGACACAGTGCTGTCCATTCCACCATCTCAGGTCTCTACTGCCTCATTTTGTCCACTCCCCCCCCCCCCACTGTATGCATAGAGATGGCAAGTTGAGATGTAACAGCTGTTATCCCCACCACCAGCAGCACAGAGGGTTTGTATGATGCTTTTAAGGTGGAGGAGCCCTGCAAGAAAAAGGGTGGTAACCCATACTATGTGTGAACTTGATTCCTCCTAGTCCCAACTTATCCTTGCCTTTCCAATTCCATGTTTCCACCAACCATAATTTCCTGTAGGCTTTCCAGATGTTCCCAGGTTTCCTCTGGGAAACCTATGGCCCTCCATATGTTGCAGTAGCACAACTCCCATCAGCTCTGACCATTGGCCATGCTGGTTGGGGCTGATGGGAGTTGGGAGTCCAACAAAATTTGGAGAGCAACAGGTTCCCCCCCCACCTTGGTCTGGGACCTATTCCCCCCCCCCCCACTGCCTAGTCAAGTTGGAAGTTGATGAAGAAGCCACTTTGCTTCTTCATCAACATCCTCCACTGTCCAGTGCTCTGGTTCCTCCCGCTCCCCTGCTTCCTGCCAACAATATCAAATTCCCGCTCCGTAGGCACAGCATGAGCTTTATGAGATTGTTGCCCATTCCTTCCCTCAGTTCTTACCCTTATTTCAGCTTCCAACAGCTAAGGGCCAAGCAAGACTCTGTTCATGCGACTTCCCCAGTCAATGTTTAAAGCAAAGAGTGCGGATGAGAGAAGATAAACCTCCCTACCCCCACTCCCATCTTATCTTGCTCTGCTCCATTGTATAAATGGGAAACTACGGAAGGTCCAGGGACCTTTTTTGCCTCCCGTCGCCCCTTGACCACATCTCACTGGGTTGTCACTCATTCCACACAGGGTGCCCTGAATTTAACAAAACAAAACAGTGGCAAACCGTTCCATAACACTCTGTACTGCTGAAAGATTCAAATTTAGTTTAATTCAAGCTAAATCTGGAACTTTTTAGCATTCCGTAGCACTGAAGGCATTCTGTAGTGTTCAAAGAGCAGTTTCCTTGCTCAAAAATAAAAACACAGTTTTCGCCGGTATGGTGAGGGCCGCACACGCATGCATGTGTTGCCCACCCCTGTATATATGTGAATATACATAAATACACATGGCAGCCCCCATGCCGTCTACCTCAGGCTGCAGTTTGCTGCCAATTGGCCATCCTGTCATGGGACTTTCTGCCCTGGAGTGTTTCTGCCTCAGGGGACTTTTCCTCTTTCAGGCTGCCTATCTTGCCAACGGAGCATCTCCTACTAACTAAGAGACAGAGTTTGGTTTTCATGCCAGCCTAACTTCCCACACTCTTCCCTCTGAGGAAAATGACTCTCAACCAGCCTTCCCCAACCTGGTGCCCTCCAGAGTGCCTTGGACCACAACTCCCACCATTCCCAAGCTTTAACCGCCCAATAGTTCCTCATGCACCTGATGGAACTGCCCATCTTTTCTGCCTCACTTCCTTTAGCTGCCCTGGCCTTACAATCAGCTCTCCTGCCTAGCCAGCATACCTGACTTGCCATCCCACTTCCTGTGAAGTGCAGGCACCATCCTGTATATTTCAGTCCTTTGTGACTGAAACACAGCCACCCCCCTTTTCTTAGCCCCTTTCCTCAATGCCTTGCCACCTGTTCTGGCTTCCTTTCCCCCAGGGTTTCCTCCAAACTTCCTTTGGGCTCTTGCCTTCAATGCCCCGTTCCTCCTCCATTCTTGCATCTCAACCTTTCCCCTCAACCTGGCATGTAAAAATGTAGCTGGCAAAGCTTTCCCTCCCATTCAGATAAGTGGTAGGAAAAGCCTCACTGGCTATGTTTCTTAGTGTGGGAGTCTGCAAAAAAGCCTTGACTAGCGGACCTATTAAAGGCACAAAAGCCCTGAATAGCAGAGCCTTTTAAGAAGGTAGCAGATACTGTTGCCTCTTAGCTTCTATTTCCATTTCTCTCCTGTCATTGAATGGGTCTGGTGGAACGGCCCAGCTCAGGGCACTGTTTTTCCTTCCCAACCTTGGCACTAGCTGGTTTGTTCAGATTGATTTGTGCAATTCAACACTCCCATCAAGGGATGAGCAACTTGTGGCCCTGCAGATGTTTGGGCCGATGACACCTCCCCCCCCCCGTGGTCTTTCACCATTGACTATGCTGTACAGGACTGATGGGCATTGTAGGTAAAACATCTGGAGGGCCGCAAGAGGCTAACCCATGTCTTGGGCTCTATTGCACCTTAAGAGCTCCGTCTCCAGAACCCTAGGGAGCCTCTCTGTATGTACACTTGACACGGAAGGACAATGTCACCAGGCAAAGTTCCTTTCCCCACCCCAACAGGGTTCTGCAATAATGAGAAAAGCCGCAGCTGTAAAGACTTTCCCTTCTATGCTACATACAAATGGTACAGGAGCATTACAGTTTGGATCTATCCTACCCCCATCCCACAGGTTCCTAGCATTCCTACCCGTTTTCCCTTGTCTTTCTTCCTTCAGATCATTCCAATGTCAGTCCCAATGTGTTCAGTGGACACTTACCACCAGGTCAGTGTGAATTGGATTGTATCCTTCTAGCCACTTACTGGAAGTAAGCCCCTTTTGAATTCACTGGGACTTACTTCTGAGTAGACATATCTAGGATTGTGCTGTTAAGTCCACCACACTCTTTAATTACAAGCACCCACCATCCTCCAAAAGTCTCAGGTCTTCAATAGATGCTACTGTCCCCTTCTGTGTCTCGCTTCCTTTAGTCACCATGTCAAGCAGCCTCTCCACTGTGCTCAGCACTCCTGTCTCTCCGTCCCACTTCCTGTCTTCACCATACATTATCTTGTCCTTAGGCCAGGTGAAGTTTTTCTATAACTGCTGCCCCTTCCTCAATTCCCTGACTCTTCTGCCTTCCTTGCTTTCCCTGACTTCTGCTTCATACTCCCACCTTTTTTTGGATTCCATTTTTCAATACGTTCCCAGCTGTGCCCCCTTCTCTCCAGCCAGCCTGCTTTTTGAACACCCTTTCTTGTGAGAATCCTTCCCACCACATTTTCTAGTCCTCCCTCTCCTTTGCTTTGCCTAGAAAGCTCCTCTCATTTTTAAGGTGGTGGGAGGAACTGACAAAACTGGAGTGGTGTGAAGTTTTCATGTCTGAGAACGTCCTTCAGGAGATGGAACAGATGGAATGTCTGCTAACATTCCAAGGTATCACATCCATTCAGCCAATATTAGTAGCCAGGGGCTTCAGTGCAACTACAATTACTCTATATTCCACAGTGCTTTCCAGTGTTGGTTTAATTGCTCATTAGCAAGTCCTTTTTAATTCCCCCTCGTAATTTTGTGCAAAATACTGAAACAAGGAAAAGAAAATTAACCAAGTGACAAGGCATGAACAAGCACAAAGTCTGAAATCCAACCAGTCTCCACTGACGCTTATTTAAAAAGGCTGTGATTCCGCTGATTGCCACAATGATAGAATTTAGGTAGAATGTAAGCCCAAATCACTCTTGAAGTAACAAATGCCATATTAGGACATGTTCAGTACACTTCACTGAATGTGACCTTCAACCCATTCCAACTAGCCCAAATAATTTGGGAATTGCTCCGTTGATTATGGCTGTTGCCCTCCCTGGTGTGTGTTTTAGGAATCCATTTTTGTTGTTGTTAATTAGAACAGTTTTGTTAATTGCTCCTGCTATGCCTCCTTTCTTACCTTCACCAGATCCAGGAGAAAGCAATAGTGTTCCCGCCCCCCATGCCTTACTTTGTAAAACATTCTGGAAGAGAGTGAACACAAATAGACCCATCTGTCCACAGCACCTGGATATTCTGGCTATGTGTTAATTTTGCCAGGCATGTTTATAACTAGCACACCAGTGGAAGTTTTACATGCATGTGCTGTCACAATGAAAATTGGGAAATGAAGGAGTCATTGGGACAGGCAAAGATATACATAGTGACTGACTATGCTAGATGCGCTGGACAGTTACTGTATAAAACGACACTAATGTGTTTTCTGGCAATTGAAAGTCGAACAGATGGCCTTAGAACGTGGTAGATTCTCCTTGACTAAATGCTGAATAGTCACCTATAAGGGATATTACTTTCTTTTCCTAAGCATACTGTTCACCACTACGAAAATGGCAAAACGCCAATAAGACAGAATGATCATTTAGAGTGAAGTATCGTCTACAGAACCATGTCTTTCCACTCAACTCCCCCCCCCCCCAAACCCAGTCTGGATTCACCCTAAACATGTTGCTTTAAGGTGAAATCCATTCAGAAGATCTGCACAGCTACCTTTTACTCTCAGGCACAGGATATGCACAGGAGCTAAGCTTGGTGGATTGTGTCAATAGCGACACACATAGATTTTCTGAATTTCAGAAGCAGACATGAATAGAAACATTTCTCTGATACCACCAGAATCTGATGGCACAGGTATTTAATATTTTTCTACTCCATATTTTATACCAAGCAATGTCCATAAAACACACCTGGACAAGTCTCTTCATTCATTGGTAAATGCCAAGGGGGGGGGGAAATGCAATCCATATCACTTTATAAGCTTTTGGCATAATAATGAGAACTACAACATTCAAGGCAGCATTAAAAACCCTCCATGGTCGGTAAATATAAAGTGCATTTCCTGCATATAATACAAATACAACTGTAAGGAACTCAAGGCACAAGCTAACATAATATGTATTACATACTAGAAATGCACAGGTCAATCTAATAACTATATAGCAAGAGATTTAAAACATTTCTTCCTTCTGGATATTTTAAAGCTTTTTGAAAATGATCCCTTAATTTGTGAGCTTCAAATAGTAGAATTGCTTAAACTATAAGCAAATTTACTAGCGTTGACATCTTACATCAGTGCTAAAATACATCATCATCATCAATACGCATCCTACATAAATAATGTCCAGAATTAGAAAGTGCAGGTTTATGGATCTGAAAGTCCATATTCAAATTATCCAGAGTTTTGTGGGAAATGACCATCACATCGGAGTTACCACCAATACAGGAACAGTTTGGGTTCCAATACTGATTATTTAGTCTTGATCGCATTAGTTGGATCCAATATTGTGTTCTCTTTTAGCCCATAACACAATCCAACGGGAGGGAGCGTGGATTCATTTCTGGGACATGGGCAACCCTTCCATTTAGATTTTGTCTCCAGAGTCCCAAGATAGAGAGGGCAAACAGAAAATGTCATTATTTGGTAGGTGCAGATCTGAGTTTCTGGACCAGGCCCATCCTTAACTACCATATGCTCCATATGTCCAAAACAAACTACCTTCAGCTAAGGAAATAAGAATACTAAATATTAGAATATTCATTCTAACGATAGAACATTGCACATAGAACTCATAGTGTGAGCAACTGAATTCACATCCTCTGATGCTTATACTACATACATACATAGGGCCATTTCATCTGACCAAACTGGCTGATTGGCAATATGAGTTGAATGGATTTAGCTTGCAGCTCGACCATTTTTCTTTTGTTGGTTAGGTTGTTTCCTTCTTCGCTGGCAATCTGTCATTTTATTTTATTTTAGTTTTGGTTCCGGCAAGCTTTTGAATTCTCTAAACCACAGCCCCAAAGGCAACCCTCCCCTCCTAGAGCCAACAATTTAAGTCTTCCTATACTATTAAGACACCGATTTCTGCCTTCACCTATTACAGACAGACACACCCGACCTGTCGAAGGATGCCTTGGAAACGCTTCCCCTGTTGTGTACTAGCAACTAGTGTTTTATTGCGGCTTTTGCTTGTTTTTTTGGATATCGCTGTTGATATTTTACTTATTGTTGGCTGTTGTCATGATGGTTTCATAAATATTGTAAGCCACTTTGGCTACCACACTCTGGGGTGAGGGGAAAATCAGATTATAAGTTTCATTATAAATAAATAGAATGATTGAAAAGCTGCCAGAAATAGGCCAAATATTAGTGATGCAAATATCAACTGAACTGCAAACTGTGTTTCTCAACATTCCCGGTTCATCATATGAACGGGCCCTAAAGCACGCACCAAGGCTGTGCTTCAACCATTTGTTTCAGAGTATGGCCACTGAGGTTTTATTCACTCTGATGATGTTTCTCAGTGGAACTAAGAATCACAACCTACTCTGATTGATTTTGATGGGAACAGAGAATGATTAACTGTGCGAACTGTTCTGGCAAAATACACCAAAATGTAACCCTTAGAACAGACGTGTTGAACCTATTTCAGCCTGAGGGACAAATTCTGTTTCGGAGAAGCTCCTGGGCCTGCATTCCCATGGTGGGTAGGACCAAAGGCAAAAGGGGTAGGGGCCAAATATTAGCATAGTTTAGTTTAAAGCTTTTTCTGCCTTCAACTAAGTCTTAGGAGAGGCATTTCAAGCTCTTAGAAAGGAAGAAAAACTGAACAAAAGACGGAAAATCACTGAACAATTGGTGGTTGAGGGAAAGGACGTGTGTCTGGGGAAAGGGGACGTGGCCTTCTGGGGAACTCTGGAGGATCCAATTTGGCATCTGGGCCTGAAGTTCTGCACTCCGGCATTAGGCAAATGCATATTGGGACATGAGATATTTCTTAACGTCTTTTGAGTTTATCAAAGGGTACATTTCCATTACCATTTGGTATCTCCTTCACATGAGCAATTTTCTGCATGTGGTTGAAAATACGGAGAAAGCCCCATGTTGAGAGAAACCAAGAGGAGAGTCATCTGCATAGTGGCTGCAAGTCCCCCAAAAGTGATTCCACCCCAGGGGGGGAAATTACAGCTGATACCGTGATCTCGTCCTCACCCAGGTATTATAATAAAGACATGTTAGCTGCCACTCCTGACAGTAGGGATGCTAGTTGATTAGACATTCCTATCCATGGTCTTCCATTTAATATATTCTGAGCCAACTAGTGAAAAGGAATCCTCCTGTGTGTTGCGTTTGTGGACATGATTATTAGCAATGCTCAGATTCATGAAATCTCGACTTACCACTTCTTATCATCCACACAACGAAAGTATTAATCCTATGAGGCAATGACTAAAAATGATGTTATTTGCAATTTCTTAGTAGGGTAAGGGCATCACAACTCCCTATCTAGCAGACATGAAGGTCAGAGGGGCTGGTTTCTGTTTTGATGGCACAGAAGGAAAATTATATATGGGTGCACCTTGTCCCCAGAAGGCTCCTTAAATGTCTAACTTGTGAAGAGTGCTTAGTGATGGTTCATGAGCTAGACCTAGGAACAAAGGACATTGGCCCAACTACAAACGTGTTGTATGCAAGTTATCAAAACCAATAAACTGTGTCCTGAAGAGGGGAAAAAGCGGGAGCACATGAAAATTTTGCCCCATGTGAACCATTTCCAAATGACGCTCAACTCTAGGAACGCAGCTACCAAATCTTGAATGCAGCCACACCCTAGAACTAAAAATCATTGCTGTCTCCCAAAGAGTTTAAACAAACTATATTAAAATACCATCTTCTGTCACATTTAAAGGCAGTTGGATATGTTTTCCCCCCTCTATATTTATATACACACAGATTTCTGATCTAGAAAAACCAATACAATAAACCTTTACTTAATGTTTTTTTAAAAAAACAGGCAGTCTTTGGTGATGCAAAGGCAGAGATCGTTTGTTTGTGTGTCTGTTCGTTTGTTACCTCCTGCCTATTTCACTCTGTCTCATAAAGTGAATATTGTTGGCACTGTCAGAAAGTTCAAGATACTGCTCCACAGATAAAACAAAATATCCATCATAGCCCTGTACTTTCCCCGTGCTTAAAAGCTGCTGTTTCTCCCCCTCTGTCCAAACCCTAATACCTTCTTCGCCCTCTTGGAGTCGTCTTTGTTCCCTAGTCCAGGCCTGAGCCACAGCTCTCTGCCTGGCTATCTCCAAGACATGATTTTTCTCTTCTTCTACGGTCGTCCCATACCGAACGTTAAAGCACAAAGAACCGTATTGGAGCTGTATATCTGCAAACCGTCTAGTCCTCCCATTGATGACGGAAGTCATCTGCGATACGGTGATGTTGACTCCATTCTCCAAAATCCGCCGTCCCCCGGTGTTGCCTATTAGTGCAAGGTCCTCTTCCAAAGACCCGAGCTTGATGAAGTAGTGTGTGTCTCGCCCGTCTATTGTAAAATGCAGGTCCTCAAGGTAGTGAGCATTGTTGAGGATGGCAGCAATGCGTCGGCTGTCTTCATTGGCCACCCCAATAACTTCGGCGGTTACCAGGCCATCCTTAATGGCAAATTTGATGCCTTTACCAAAAACAGAGGGAACAGCAGCAAACCTGGGTTGTTTGGCTCTCTCCACACATCTCCCATCACTGTATTTGGGGGTCATGGGAAGCTGGTCCAAGGAAATGAAGTTTCTGAGTTGCTTCTGTAGTTCACACTGAATGCCAAGTATAGTCTGGAAAAGGGAAACGAAACAGCGTATAAAGTAAAATATACTGTTTTTTATATTTCATATCAGAAGCACAGCATACATGGGCTGAATTTGGACAACACGATAGTCAATGGTGGGATAATAATCAACTTTACAGTTGTTCATCTAGGGGGTACTCCCCACACAACATGGTAATAAATAATCAACTGTGGTGTGGATTAGAATCAGCGCTGAGTTGACTATGGCAGCATTCGGACGACATGATAGTCAATACAACTGACGATTGCCCCCCCAGTTCCTTATTGTATCATCTGAATTCAGCCACAGTCTCTGCTGAACACGCAATGTTAGTAATCCAGAGTGACCGCCATCCTGATCCTAAATGTCATGCCTCCACCAGAGTCCTCATCATCAGAGGACGAAGGGGAAGAGCAAGCTCCAGCAGATCCTGGGGAAGGGACAAGCAGCAAAGAAGGACAAGACCCCTTACTTTCAGGGGGCAGGCAAGACCTGGCTGAAGCCCCTTTAACAGAGTCTGACAGTGATGAAGGGGATCACTAGGCTCTTCCAACCCCAGCTAATGAGAGTCAGGGATCAGAGTCAGCAGGCTGCCAGAGCTCGAAAGCTACGGAGCTAATTGCCAGCACCTGGTGTCAGGAGTTAAAAGGCTCAGAGCAGCCCAGGGAAGATGCTGGAAACAAAGTGCAACCCCCAGTGTTCGGCCCATCCAGCTCTCCGTGCGTCTGGACTCCCTGCTAAACTGAGACCCCTTGAACTGTGACTCCAGCTCTGCCTGCATCCAGAAGCCCTACTTGATGACTCCAGGACTGCTTTATTTGACTCTGATGGCATCCCAGCTAATTTAGGAATCCAGCTGCAGTTTCTGTGGCTTGGCCTCCACACCTGATAACAACAGCCATAAATCTCCATTTGTAGCCAGCAAACGCGGACACTAAACATATCAGCCCTAATCCATTTATAGTTCGAGTGGGCAACATGTGGCTTGCAGGATGCATACAGCTCCTGTCACCTCTTGAAATTTGTGGGGAATCCCCCCAAAATAAATTAAAATTCCGAATAATGGGGAAAAATATCAGGGAGATGGAAATATTTCTCCTTGTCCCAAAATATGAGAAATGGGGATCAAAGCTGCCTGGCAGAAATTTAGCGATGACAAAAGGAATAACTTCACACAATATGTAATTTGTTCGGCACTATGAGGTCTGGATTATACTGAGGACTTGTGGGAAATCAGTCTCAGTAGATTTTCACCAAGCAGCAGGTTTCCCAGAGAGAGAGGAAATAGAACAGCACCATGGAATGCTCTGAGTTATTGTGGGGTTTGGGAGTCCAACAAGCCGGCCTGTATGTTGCTCCAACAAGCAGCAGGTTGTGAATGAGCCTTAAGTATGGTTTTGGCTTCCTTTAAGCTGGTTAGCCCCAACTCCTTATTGACTGAGGCCTTCTCCCTTAAAGGAACCTAGTCTGTTTCAGTAGCATGGCAGTATCTTCGTGGCTAGAGACCTCAGAATCCAAGGATGGTGATGTGACCTTCTGTGGACACAGGGAAATAGTCCATAGGGCCTTCCTGGAGAACTAGGTCCTAAGATTGTGGGAGCCTCATGATGCCCTTCTGCAACTGAGCCCTGTTTTTGATCTGTTAACTCAGGAGCCTCATCCTCCAAGAATGAGGAGCCAGGCTCTTGGAGCATGACAGCACCACCCATTGCAATAGAAGTAGGTGTGAGCAGGACAAGGGAGCATGCTGAGAGCCCACATAAACCTGGAGCCAGCCTTGGACTACACAGATCCCAGCATAGACAGACTCTGAACCATAAGGGCACTTCTTACATTATTTCATCCAGAAATTAGACCGGATTAGCTTGACCGTCCACCTACTTTGTATCTGATCAAATCTCATTTAAATAAGCACGTAGTAAGGGGGGATTGGGAGGAGGGATTGGTTCTGGTCATGACTGCCGTAGTAAAAGCTGGCTGCAATTTTTTTCAGGATGGAAATTTAGTTGACTGTGATGGGGCTTGGTCTTCTATTAACTGCACACTGAATTGCATCCTCTGTCTCACTGATGCATTCTGAGTATTTGCTGCAAAAAAATATTCTCATGTTATTAATATTTATTGTTGGAAGGATTAAGTCATGACTGTTCCCCCGCCCCCCGCACCATGTTATCAATTTTCCAAAGGTATATTTTAACATTAGGTTTGATTTTCGTGGGTATACTGATTTTACTCGGATTTTGCTTGTGATCCAACTGTATGTGCATGTAGCCCTACCAAATAAGCTGCTGTTGCATTGTCCTTTGGTGAGAAGGAAGAAGTGGGAGTAGGATTAAATTTAACCTCCATCTTTTTGAAGAAATGATTGGAGCAAATGCACCTTATTTGACAAGACTCCACATATTGGTCCCCAGTTGGATAAAGGTGAGGAACCGTGGGCACACACCATTTTTGTAAGCACATGATCCCCCATTCAGTTGAGGATGAGCACATGGAAGCCTTCTTCCACATCTGGATGGCTTTCTAGGTGGATCAGGACAATTGCTGTTGACTTGAGGTGTAACAAATAACATGTACCCTGTTCTTTCCTACAGGAGATGAACTACGGAAGAGTTCTTTCACTAACCTTGCCAGGGTCCCACTCTTGGGTCTTGGTTTGAAGTTGTACAAGTTCATAGGTTGTCTCCAAAACATCCAGCTCTGGCTTTGGGAATCCAGGAAGTACATTATGAAGCTGAAATCCAAACAGCTCAAGCCAACTTCCAATGTCTATAAATAAAACACAGAATACTGTAATGAGCATTTCTATAGCAGGAGAAAATCCTGCAACTGTACCACAGCTTTCTGGCTTCCATTTTTGCCCACAATCACAACATGTGCAGAGTGGGTCTGCTCCGCTCTGAAATTCAAAGCAAAGCTCCGAAGAGGGGCTTCCCTGCTCTGTCAAACTCTGATAACTATCAAACTTACAAAAACTCCTAAAATCAAGGGATGAACAGATCTGCTTCAATCTTGGCGTGGCTAAAGCCCTACATAAGAGCTATCATGCTGCCAAGTTTCATCCCTTTATCTTTAAAAATGATAGAGTTGTAAGCATTTTGGTTAATTCCCATAGACTATGGTTATCTGAAAATGGAATGAAGCTCCAACTGGGTGCCTCTCCACACAACGGGTATTCAACAGTTTCTAAACCTTCTCTTCTCCACTCCGAAAACTCAAAGCTTTGTCAGAGCCCCAAATTTTCAGAGCAGAGCACACACCCCTACTTTACACACACTCCCTCCCCCTTTAAACAGGAGTTCTATATGTTTCATTTATACAGCCACAAGATGGCACTGTCTCCTGTCTCCTTTTCATGGTGAAATGGAAGGATGATGATGATTGCTACTTTTATTCCATTTTCAATTATCACACAGAAATAATGAGAGAGGCACTGGAGGATTACAGTGTCATGAAATTGAGCAGGAAACTTTCATATGTAGCCAGTCATGAAGCTGCTATAAAAACAGCTCATTTAGAGGAGCTTAATATGTTGAACGCTAAAAGCACTGCAAAAAAAGAAAAAGAAAAAGTCCCTTAAACCATTAAAGTCACGTGCTTTGCAATCCTTTTATTTAGGAACCTCTCACAAGATAAATTCAGGATGTAAGTTTCTATTTGCATGATAGTGTTCTCCCTCCTCTATACCAGTCTTTCTATTGGTGGCCACAGAGTGGGGAGTGTGTTTGTGTGTTGTGGGGCAGGGAGGGGGAGGTGGGTGTGGAGAAAGATTGATAAGATGTGGACAAAAAAAACATTTTGAGGGGCAAACTATACATTGTATGCAAATCCATGTAATAATATGTGTATTGTGTAATATATTTCTTGCACTCAGCATTTTTTCCACTTGTTTGTTATTATTTCTGAATGGTTAGTGGCCTAGCCATGGCTTAGCGTGTTGTCTGAACAGGCCCAACGGGAAGCCAATAAGCTGAATAGTGGTTGTTGTGAACTGGGTAGTGGCGAAGTCAGCTATCATATGCACGGTAACTTGAAACGAAATCCTGTTGTAATAGGATACTATAATATCATATTCAAGATGGTGATGATGATGATGAAATTAAAGCTGGGCCAAAATGCCCCCACCCCCATTTCTGCAGGGCCATTAGTTTCCCACAAAAACGGAAATTTTCAGAGAACTTCCATGGGCGTTGGTGGAGAAGGTCTTTAATTTTGAAGGGAGGATCACTTAACGCAGGGAAGGGTTGCCTTCAATCTTCCTTTCTTTTCTTTTAAAAAACCTTTGTGTCTGTGATAAGCAATAGTGGTAGCATGGTGGCACTTCTCACTGAAAATATCCCAATAGGAATCAGGTTATTCCACAACATAACTTCGTTCCTGGAGCCGTTTTGGTAATACTGGCCAATGAAGGCAGTCAGCTTTCATTCTTTCATTTTGTTTCATTTTGTTAAATATATTTCTTAGCTACCTTTCAAGACCATGGCCTTCCCAGAGTGGCTTATGGTATAAAACATTAGAATTCAATATTGCATTCTAAAAGCACCTTAAACAATGTTAAAATAAAATACAATTTCAAATATTTAGCAGCAGCCAATACCATAAAATCTTTTCAATTAAAAGTCCTTTCAAAAACAACCACAGATGGAGCCAACCATAAATCTGCTGGGAAGGAATTCCATAGGACAGGGGCCACCATTGAGAAGGCCCGTACAAACAACAAAATGCACATGGGGATGGCGTCAATCGAATTGGGCCATTCTCAGCTCTGCTGTCACTTGAAGCAGTGGCAATATATTTAGCAGTTAAAGCAGGTGTCCTCTGCTGTGCACCCATTATCCACCCAAATTGTAAAAAGTAATACATTTTTGATCTTTTTTGGCATACCAGAAGACATTTTTAAATGTATTTTTAATTTTTTAATTGTCAAATTAATAAATTAATTAATTAATTTTTACATCACCACCAGGGGGATGGGGAGAGGAGGTGCAGCCTGCAGGGGATCTGGACCTCCAAAAGACTGCCTGCAACCTTCTGCTGCTTGCTCGTCCACCACCAAATTAAGACATTTCTCCAAGACCCCAAAGACCCCAAAAGCTTTCAGGGACCATTTTTGTTCCCATCCCTGAAAGAACCCCCCCCCCCCCCCAATGGTATTTAGTCAGCACAAATTGAAATAAATAGCATTTACTTCTAAGTTAACATGAACACAGGATAAGGCTGTAAGTCAACCTGCCCCAACCTGGTGAGCCTCAGATGTCTTGACCTGCAACACATCTGGAACACCTCATGGTTGCTATGAGTAAAGTTTTTCATCTCCACCTCATTCCCTTCTTATGGTCTTGCTTCTCTCAAGGGTTTGAAAACAAGCACACTACATCAGGCTACATCTGACAAAACCAAGAACCAGCACCGAAGCTCATCCTAACTAGTCAGTGGAAATTTAGCAAGCATGGCTATTAAAAAAGAAAACAAATATGGAAATTGAAATAAAACATGATTCCCCTCCCTTGTGGTTTTACCTTGACCCCTTTTTACAAGAGCTAAGTAAGTTGCTCTTGAAATGGAATCAGCATCGTGAAGAAACTGCATTTATCTGAGGTAAAAGCTACATTGTGAAGAAATTGCATTTACCTGAGGTAAAAGCTATATCGTGAAGAAACTGCATTTACTTGAGGTAAAAGCTACATCGTGAAGAAACTGCATTTACCTGAGGTAAAAGCTACATCGTGAAGAAACTGTATTTACCTGAGGTAAAAGCTACATCGTGAAGAAACTGCATTTACCTGAGGTAAAAGCTATGTCGTGAGGAAACTGCATTTACCTGAAGTAAAAGCTACATTGTGTTCAAGTGTTACGTTTTGGAACAAGTATGAAGGATAAACAGTAAAAGGAGGGAAGGGGAAAGTATTTTTGTTTGGCTGGGGTCAGAGAAATGATACAAAATTTGGATGTTATTGGTGGCAGTCTGCCAACGGGTAGAGCCATTTTGTTGCTTGTTGTTACCAAAGTGATATCTACATTATGTGTCTATGAGGTTCCTATTTATACTGGAGTGTGGAATGAAAATGTGGTCAGATATGTTTGGTTAACTTGTGGACAGTCTATTCAAATCTATTGGTCCATCATTAGCAGCGCCACTACCAGATATTTGAGCTTCCATAGGCAAGACATCCTCAATGGGCCCAACCTCCCTCCCTCAATAATAACCTACCTCACAGGGTGTTGTGAGGATAAAATGGGGAGAAGCATGTATTTTAACTTAAGCTCCTTGGAGGAAAGGTGGGATATAAATGTAACAACAACAACAACAACAATGAGGAGATACATTTAGAACAGTTTACAAAAGTTTCACTTCATTTCAGATGTTTACAGTCAAATACGTGCAAGTTCCACCATCATGCATCTGATTAAACATCTGACCAGACATATTTTAATTAAATAAAAGTTTTACCTGTTGTGTATTTTGCCACATTTTGGATTCTGCCAACTGGGTAGTTATTTTCAAATGCATACAGATTAAATGGCTTGGGGGCATTCTTCACTTCTTCCCAGATGTGGTGGTTGGGTGTTGTCCAGCGTCCGGCAACGACATCATAATCTCTTTGCCCCAAGTGCACCAGTTTAGTCAGTGAATCATACAGACCTCCATGAAATCCAATAATGACCTCAAAATCTGAATTTGTGTCTTGATAGATCTCCCCGTAAGGCGTGTAAAGAATTTCTTTTATCACTTGCCCTCGGCTGCTGAAGATAGCTAAGGGTGTGCCCGTGTTGTCACAGGCAACATAATATTCTTCACCACTGCTTAATTCCATAGCTATCAAGTGGCCCTGAAGGTCGTAATACAGGGATGTTATTTCGGAACTACTATGATTGTATAAGTGAGTAACTCTTACTGGATTGGAGAGGTCTGCGTAAAAGAACTGGAGGTGTTGTCCTAGACTGGATTTGCTGGCCACCCGCCGTCCCAGTCCGTCATAGCAATACTGGATTGTCCATCCAACGATCCTGTTGTAAGCTTTGTTCAGAAAACCATTAGAGCTGTACTCAAAGATGTCATTTCCTCTTTGTTTAAGAAAACCATCTTCGTCTATTTTATACTGAATGTCTCCAAGTCTTGTTATGCGATCTCTAAGGTCGTACCTCAGAGGAGTAAGCCGTGCACTGTTTCCATGGCTAAGTAAATTGATATTTCCATTGAGGTCATAGCTATAACGCCACTGAGTTTTATCATTCACAGAGACAGTTTGAAGTTGTCCGTCGGCATCATATTCATAAAAATACCTTGTTATGTTGGCATCTACTCCTACCCGTATATCACATATCACTATACGGCCCATATTGTCATACTGAATGGTCATCCAGTAGGCTATGGATTTAAGAATTTCATATTGCACTTCAATCACTTGGCCATTGGCACTAAAAAATTTGGTATGCTTCATCACAGTGGTGGTTATAACTTGGTTTAAGTCATAATTGATCACGCTGAATTTCCCAAATTGTTCCGTTTTACCAGACACATCAACGTAGCGATACAAATCTATAGGGAGCGGAGTTTCATTTATCATGGCCTGCATGCTGGTTACTCGAAAGTTGTTGTAGCTGTAGTCAAATCTGGCATTCACAAGACCTTCTTCACTAAATCTGAATATTTGGCGACCAATTAATGGGCCTAGATACAAAACATTGAAGAGTTGTTTCAGGAGAAAGAAAGCAGAGCATAAGAATAAAAACATGTATATAATGTTGACAATCTGCCTCTGCCACCAGTGACCCAGTAGTAGTGGTGCTGGTCCAATAGGGAAAAAAGCACACACCAAAGACTAAAGCATGGAAATAGTTTTATTAGGACCAACCAAAATGTCACATTTTGTCACAAAATTAACATTTGTGATTTCTCCAGAACTCTCAAAAGCTTCCTCACAACTTTCTGACATTTTGGTTAGTTCTAATATAGGTATTACCATGCTGCAGATTTTGGATTTTTACATAATTTAAATTAGCATTAGCCAGTACACAGTTAACTAGCCAATCAATCTGGGAAGCATATCTTTGTAAACTTGCATTAAAGAACTACTAATATGCTACTAAGTGTATGTATGTGGGGGTTGTGTGTGTGTTGGGGTGGCGGAACATAACAGAAATAGCTCCCACTAACTTATGTTAGCCAACTGACTCTTTTAACTTAATCTTAATACTGTTTTAAATCAAATCATACATTTTATCTGCACTATTAACAGGTAATGGAAAACCAAAACTGATATAATTGGTGCCATCTCTTTATGAATACTTATTTAGTAGATTTGTGCTAATCAGAGAAAATAGGAAGTGCATACATGTGTAAGATACCATAAGTTGTTTATCTGTCATGTTCTCTAACTTCAACCCATCCTCAAGCTCAGGAGAAGACTCAGATGAGAGGAACCACCACTCAAAGAGTCATCATAACCCACTCTGGGACTTTCCAGGCCAGTGGCCATTGCCCTGTTGGACTCCTCTGATAGAGAAGATTCCTCTAATATAGTTCTAGTGCAGCCTCCATCACCTCCTCACCATATGAGCCAGAGGTTCCATAATAAGGCAATAGCTACTGAAGCAATCAGGCAGCTCCTCAGAAGGGGTGGAGCGAATAGCAGAACTAGGCTGGCTTCCATTTATAAGATCTCAGAAGACTTTTGTGCTTTGCTGAGACAACCACTCTCATTGTGAGAGAATATTCCAGCCAACACCTACTGCAGTGTGCTATCCAATGTCCTGAAGCTCCTGCCTTGTCTGTTGTGACCCGGTCATGCTTTACGTGATGTGACTCAGTAATGGCCTCCACTCCAGAGTGCTTCCCATGAGTCACAATAGGACAGGACAAGAAGTTAACAATGCATTAATGTCTGTTTTTCACTTGCATCATAGAATCATGTCTGTTTTTCACTTGCATCATAGAATCATAGAATAGTAGAGTTGGAAGGGGCCTCCCTAGGTCACCAACCTCCCTAGGTCATTGGTTCCATTGTTGTACTGCTCTAACACCCAGGAAGTTTTTCCTGATGTCTGCCGGAATCTGGCCTCCTGTAACTTGAGCTCAAATCCAAAGCTGAGATATCCAGGACCAAATCTGGAGACTGATTGCTCAGATCTCAGCTATGGAGCCTCACTCGGGAGCTATAATATTGGACACAATGAACAGGGACTCTTAACCTGTTGCAGCACTTTGTGAAATATGTCTTTCAGTGAGAAAGCCCTCCCTCCAATCCTCCTCTTCTTTCAAATGCAGTGCAAGACTTCCCTTTCCCCAAGCCTGTTGTATCATTTCTATGGTCCTAAGGTAGGGATAGGCATCCCCTTCTTAGGACCAATTTTGCCTGGGAAAAAAGGGGTGTCCATAGTGGCTATGAAGTGCTCAAAGGGTTAAAATTAGCTTGCTTCCAAGCTAAATTTGATCCTTCAGCATTTTGTTGCAGGTACAGAGCAACAAAAGGGTCAAATTTAGCTTGGAAAGGAGCGAATGTTGACCCTCTGGGTAGTCAGTAGCTGCTACTGAGCAGACAAACTATTTTGGGTGCACAGCTACAATTTTGTTGAGAGAGAGAGAGAGAGAGAGAGAGAGAGAGAGAGAGAGAGATTTAGTTTATGTTTGGCACTTGCAGGGTGGTGCAACCCACAGGGATAACGTCTGTGGTGTAAAATGCCCCCTGGACCTCGCATAATTTCCCACCCATGTCCTACGGTCAGTCTGACTGAGCCTTTAGAGCAGAACGACAATGGAACCAATGACCTAGGAGGTTGTGGGCTCTCCCACAGTAGAGGCATTCAAGAGGCAGCTGGACAGCCATCTGTCAGGTATGCTTTAAGGTGGATTCCTGCATTGAGCAGGGAGTTAGACTCGATGGCCTTATAGACCCCTTCCAACTCTACTATTCTATGATTCTATGATTCTTCTGTATTATAATTTTATTTGATTTTTTGTGCTGTGATTTTTCTTTCACAGCACGTAAGCTACTTTGAGCAACTTGCTAAATAAAACTAAATCACAGCAGCAATAGCTAAAGGAAAGGGATAAAGGTCAATGGAGTACACCACAGCCTCTCAATGGAGTACACCACAGCCAACTTCCTCCTAGGCCTAGGTCTCCACATTGCTCCCCCCCCCTCTATTAGACAGGATAAAAATGTCATTTTTAAAACAAAACAAAACTGAAAACCTCAGGATAATCAATTTTGCATTTGAGCAGTGAAGTGAATGGCATACGCCAAGAACAAGTGAAATATACACGGCCCAAAGCATAACACAGAAGCATCATTTTTAACCCACCTGTTTGCCTGTATCTGATGGTGCAAATAAATCCATCGTGCATCAAGTGAATTGTTTTAATAACGCCAGATGACTCTTCATAAGTGAAGGAGACCTGCGTGGTATCGTAAAGGATCTCCGACAGTCTGGACTGCTTGGTATATTTGTAAAGAACCCTGCGCCCTGTGCCTGGGTATAGGGTTTGCAGGAGTCGTCCATCTCTAGCGAAATCCTGGATGAAAGATGCACCGCTGTCCGGTGGGGAATAGAGATTACGATAGTACCCGACAGAGAGCATTGTTTGAAAGCTATGGCGCACCATGCTGGGCATGGTGACAGACAACAGGTAGTCTGACTGGTCATACTCAAAGATGTAGCGGCGTTGGCTATGCAGGAGAAGCATCACGGACTGAAAGAAAAACCCAGAAGCAAGAAGAAAGATGACATGAAAATAAGTATTGACTATAAGAGAGAGAAAGAGAGAGATTGGTAACAGGGACCAGAAGGTTCAAACATATAAGAATGATTCTGGCCCGCTTGCCTTGGCTGCCTGTATGTTTCCGAGCCTAATTCAAGGTGCTGATTTTAACCTATAAAGCCTTACGTGGTTTGGGACCACAATACTGGATGGAACGCCTTTCCCGACATGAACCTACCCGTCCACTGCGCTCACCATCAAAGGTCCTCCTCCGGGTGCCTACTCCGAGGGAAGCTCGGAGGACGGCAACAAGGGAGAGGGCCTTCTCTGTGGTGGCCCCCCAAATATGGAATGATCTCCCTGATGAGGCCCGCCTGGCGCCAACACTGTTATCTTTTCGGCACCAGGTCAAAACTTTTCTTTTCTCCCAGGCATTTTAACAGCTTAAGTTGAATTGACTTTGTGGCCAGGCTTAACAGTTTAAAATGTTTTCAATGTCAGCTGTTTTATGTTTATGGTTTTAAATTTTGTATATTGTCTTTTTAGTGTTCAATCTTTTAATTTTTGTAAACCGCCCAGAGAGCTTCAGCTATGGGGCAGTATATAAATGTAATTATTATTATTATTATTATTAATAATAATAATAATACGTATCAGTGCAAGCAGCGTAACTCCAGAAATCCTTCAACCAGTGAGTTTGCATGAGCGCAGGTATTGATTTTCCTCTTCAGTTCCTTCAATCTGGCTCTAGTGGCTACTTGAACCTTTAAGACACTGAGCATTTTGAGGCTGCACAACCATGCTTAACACATTGCTGCTGTTACATCAGACAAGGAAATGGTGTGGCGGGGGTGGGGGAATGCACAAACTCCGCATGTGGGAAAAAGCTTCTGTGCATTTTCTCTAGGAATATCCAAAGAGGCAGCCATGTTAGTCTGTGGCAGCCAAAACAAGAAAGGCTCTTGTTTTAAAACCAACAAAGGAATTATGGCAGACCAGATCCGCCTGATGAACTAGGCTCTGATTCACAAAAGCGTAGGCCGTAATAAAATTGTTACTCTTTAAGGTGCCACAAGACTCTGTCATTTCCTCTCTATGAATCAGGCTTTTCAGGATCAAACTACAGGTGACCTTAACTGTGAAGTCCTGCCCTTGTGTGCAGGGTTCCTATTCCCCGACAAATTGCCAGCACGGAGAGGGCTGATCAGGATTGGCACCCTGGCATGGGAAGTAATGGTGGAAGGTCTTAACCTTTTGCCTTTACTGTGGTTCCAACTTGGAGTGGGCCCCCTTGTGCCTGCAGTTAGCATTAGAACGAAAGAACGAAAGAGAAGTCTCGTTTATTTCATGTCTTTTCAGAAATGAAACGCTTCTTGTACAGGTTAAGAATGCAATGGCAAAAAACAACCACTGATGGATAGTAGCGATAGGTGAAGTGTACCTGCACCATACTGGAATGGCTAAGAAAGAAGCTGAGCTAATTCCCCCCAAAGTAAGAAATAGTTTGACCTTTTTCTGAGCCACTCTGAATTTTGGATTAAGTCTACGCCAGCTCCATCATCCCCCTCTCTCCGGCTCCCCAGCCCCCTTTGTCCTGTCCGTCTCCCACTTCTCGTTTGCCTCCCACCCCATTACCAGACTGTTGAGGTGGAAGAAAGGGCAACCGAAGAGAAAAGTTTCTCCCTGCTCTCCCTGTTGCCTGGCTACGCAGTGCTCCAAGCCACATGTAGCCTCTCGTTTCCCATGGGCTACAGTCCTGGTCTGGGTACAACATGCCAGACACTGTAGGTAGGAACGAGACCTCTCTCATTGCCCTCTTCCTACTTGCGAAGGCTCATTCTGTGCGGTGGGAATGAAGGGTTTGGGGTAAATGGGAAAAGGATTTGAAGGCTGAATGGCAGAAGCAGGAGCTAGGAGAAGAAGAAGGATTTGGGGGGGGTCATAATGCTCACCTTGAATCTGAGGCAAATGTTTTGATACGCATAATGCCTGTAACATTTTGACACCCCTAATGCTAAGCACGAAAAAGGAGTCACTCATCTATAGCAGGGCTACGCACTGCTTCGGATTCGGATCCAAATTCTGAACTGAAGTGGGGCGATTCGGAGTGAATTGGTCCAGATTCGAAGTGGGTCTGGATCAATCTGAAGCAGATTGAATAGATCCGAATCACATCGGATCGTTTCAGATCAATGCGGATAGACAGCTTCACGCCTGGGCGCCTGACGTGCAGTTGCCCCTGCTTGTGTGGGTTGGGATTGGTCCATGCACAGCCCTAATTTATAGCACACACAGCGTTTTTACTTTCGCCTTAACTCACTAGGCTCTGGCCAACAGTAAACCACTGTCTATAAACATTCTATATGTACTAACGTAATAGCCTCTCTTTCTCTCTCCTCCACCCAGTTTTATAAACTGCATGGTCCATTTTTAAGCTCTCTCTACCATAAATGGAGAACGTATGCTCCCACACACAAAATCTACCTCCCTAAAATAACTTTAGTGCCCCTGTGAGAAATTCTCTTAACTGCCTTGCTGTTTCTCCTAGATGGCTGTCTACAGCAATAAAATAGAAGGCGAAAGATGGGAGATGTTCCTTTAAGCCAGATTTTTCAATATGCATGACAGCACAATCCAAGGCGTGTCTACTCAGAAATAAGTCCCACCGAGTTCAATGGAGTTTACTCCCGTGTAAGTGTATATAAGGATTGAACAGAGGCATAAAAGGCAATTCCCTAGCATTTCCTGCTGTAGCAGTAAAGTAGTGTTAGAATAGACAGTTGCATCAATCATGGTAAGTCTGCATGGCTCCTTGCGGTGTGTGTTGTTACCTTCATAAAGGATTCTGCTGTGCATTTTTTAAACTAGGCTAAGGACCAACTATACGTTACTTGGGGAGTTTCTAATTGGACCTCTCAATTTAAAAGAAAATGGGATGGGGGATTTAGATTCAGGGGGGTTGGAGGGGCCAGGTTGTTTCACCCCTTTGACAATTCCCTGATGCATATTACACCCCTGCATGGAGCTGCTATTAACCAAGGAGCAGGGAAAACAGGGACCCATATTGTGCCTGTATGTTTTCATCTCTTGTGGTTAATAGCATTCCAGGGGAATCAGTGTGTGTGTGTGTGTGTGTGGGAAAGGGTTAACCCCCCCCCCCCCACACACACACACAACCCCTTTCCAAATCATATACTCTCTGTGGCTGCTTTTAGGGGGGGAAATACATCCAGAGATCAACACATCATCCACATATAGTTTAACCCAGGAAAGATAGTTTCTGGAGCTGGGAGCTAGGACAGAAATTAATCGTCCTCTCTCCCTTCCTGAATAATAATAATAATAATAATAATAATAATAATAATAAACAATTGTTGGAAATCTTTCTGGAGGGCATTTTTTACTTTGGTGAAATGCACACAAATACATTTGGGTCAAGACACAGAGGAAAAAGTACAACTAGGCTCAAGTCAGACACAATGCCAAACCATAGTTTGCTCTACCTATAGTTTAGAACCTAAACCATGGTTTGAATTTTTCAAACATACCACGGGCAAACCCTGGTTTAGAGTTGCTTGCCTGCCTTCTTTTTTCATCCTCTCAGCACTCAGCTTCATATGTTTAATCCCGTCTCTGTTGTGCAGCAGTCTCTGGAGGTAGAGTGGTGGCCGTTAACTACGGTTTGTCAGTTCAGATGTCACACCAAACCATAGTCAGCATAAACCATGGTTTACAAGTCCATTTCAAACCACTGTTTTCAACTCCCCTTTTCCAAGCCAATCACAAAATATGCTTGTCAATTTGGACATCACGCCAAACCACAGTTAATTTCCCTTAACCATATTTTAAAGTGATGTCTGAACTGAGCCTATATAGTGCTTCAGTTCTTGGTATACTTTACCAGGAAAGGGAATACAAAGTCTCCTTGGGCACTTATGTCTTTGAAAAGGGGTTTCGTTCACTCATTGCTGAAAGACTGAAGATAACAATTATTTTCAGTGGTATATTTGCTTATGAAGTTTTTCCTGCGACATTTAAAATGATTAGCTACAAAACAGACATTTGGAAGTTTTGTTGGGAACTTACCCCCCACTGTAATTTTTCTAACTATGTACAAGAATGGGTATTTTCATTATTATAAATGTGACATGGACATTTATAATAATCTATTTGAAATATGTATTAGCTCAGGTATCCACAGATCCACTCACCAATGACAAAGGCTCCCTGGGAACAGATCCCTACCTTGGAAGTCTCACTTCCAGTACCATTTTCAAGTAAGAAAGGAATACCAGGAGTCCCTTTTAAGCAGCATGAGAAAAATCCCCATTGCAGCATTGTTGTTGTTGTTGTTGTTGTTGTTGTCTCTTTTCTTGCTCGTGGTGGTTTTTCTAGACTGACATGATGGGCTTTGCCATGTCATGCTGTCTTTCACTGGTATAAAAATTTCCTGACTATTGAACATGCTTTAAGCATGACTGCTTTCTGGATGTTGGTGTAGATGAATATTGGTAGGTCCAGTTTCTAAAGATTTTCTGTAAAGTTGTTTGATGTGATGCCAGTGACTGATGTGACTAACGGGATAGTTGTGATGTTTCCCTGTTGTTATTATTATTATTATTATTATTATTATTCTCCTCCTCCTCCTCCTCCTCCTCCTCTATAAGCCACATAAATCACAGCTCAATGACTCACTAATAAGCTAATCTAACATTTGTGGACCTCTGATTAAGCTCTTGTAATATTTTTTTATAATTATTCACTCCCCAGCCCAATATCTCCCTGTATTCCCCTGAAAAAAGGACTGTATAGCCTGAAACAAGTTGGGACGGTGAACACTTGGCTTTCTGTGTACTTGTCCACAGTGTTTCTCACATCACTGGTTGGTGCCATTTAGGGATGTACAGATTTGTAAAAACTGTTTGGTCTGTTTCGTGAATTGTCATCATTGCCTTTTGTTCTGTCATCTGCTAATTTTTCCCAATTTCCCAAATTTGTGCAGTAAATTTGTGCAGAAAGTAGTAAAACAACAACAACAACCCCCAAACGGTCCGGAAGTCTGCAGAATCTGTGCAACTTGGAAAAAAGCTGTAGACTCTTCAGGTCAGATTCACAGAAATCCAAATTCATACGGTTGTTATGGATTTCTCCGATATCCCTAGTGCCATTTGTAGTGCAGTGTTTTTGGTTACTACATCTATTAGTTCTCAAGTCTCCTTTCCATGTGCCATTTCTTCTGTTTTTAATGCAGAGCTTGACAATTAATGCACGCAAGTCTACTACAGCTCTAAGTGGGTACTATGAACCAGCAACACTGATCTGGTATCTCTCTCTTTCCTCCACTTCTATGGAGCTGGCAGAAATGCCAAGGCTTGTCTCATGAATTGCATTATGCACTTAACTCATACACAATGGAGTATAGGCTTTTCCCAACCCTCAAATTAAATCTCTGAGATGTGTGTGTGGGGAGGCCTTGAGAAGGAGCCCCCAAGAGTTTAAAAGAGCATGGGTTGGGTTCAACTATATTCTCTTGCATGCTGAAGGCACTTTGCACTCATAGAAGGGCTCATGTCACATTAGAGCACCAAGCATAAAAAGTAAGATTTTAAAAAATCCTCCTCTTGCACAAGGGAAGTAGGGAAACTGCTACAGAGCAACCTGATCTAGTGTTGCACAAACTTTTTCCTTCTGCTCATGGTTTGTTAGATCCAACCAACAGTGCAATGAAAGATCTCAAAAGTAAGATGATGTGTATCATGAAAACAATGAAGAATCTTGTAGCGTCTTAAAGACTGGCCATTTTAGCAGGGCCCACACTTCCATAGACTAGAGCCAATTTCATCAGATACATGGGAAATATCCTGACAGCAGTTGTATTGTCATAGTCCTCCATTTATGAAATATAGCACCGTTCGAACAAGGGAAACACTTTTGGAGAACTGTAGATCACAAGCTGAATATCAGCCAACAGTGTGATGTGGCTGCAAAAAAAAGCAAATGCTATTTTGGGATGCATTAATAGAAGTATAGCTTCCAAATCATGCAAGGTACTGGTTGCCCTCTATTCGGCACTGGTTAGGCTTCATCCTAAATATTGTGTCCAGTTCTGGGTACCACACTTCAAGAAGTATGCAGACAAGCTGGAGGGGGTTCAGAGGAGGGCAACGAGGATGATCAAAGGTCTGGAAACAAAGCCCTATGAGGAGAGACTGAAAGAACTGGGCATGGTTAGCCTGGAGAAGAGAAGACTGGGGGGAGATATGATAGCACTCTTCAAATACTTGAAAGCTTGTCACACAGAGGAGGGCTAGGATCTCTTCTCGAACATCCCAGAGTGCAGGACACGGAATAATGGGCTGAAGTTACAGGAAGCCAGTTTCTGGCTGGACATCAGGAAAAACTTCCTGACTGTTAAAGCAGTACAACAATGGAACCAATGACTTAGGGAGATCATGGGCTCTCCCACATTAGAGGCATTCAAGAGGCAGCTGGACAGCCATCTGTCAGGGAAGCTTTAAGGTGGATTCCTGCATTAAGCAGGGGGTTGGACTCGATGTCCTTATAGGCCCCTTCCAACTCTAGTATGCTATGATTCTATGAATGAGGTCCACTTGTTTAAAAATGCAGGTCAAACAAAATTCTTCAGCACCTTTATTCAACACCAAATCCACAAGCCACACCCTAGCCTATTCTATGATTCTATGAGAATTACTCCCTGCTAGCTTGGGAACTAACTGCACTGTCCCAATCTGCTAACAGTAATTTTAGGATTGGCAGGGCTGCTCACTGGCTCAGCTTGTGTGGGGGTAGAGGGATGGGATTCTGTGCTCCCTTCTCCCGAATTCACTGGTGCTGGAAAGCTGACAGCATGGACCATCTGACTGGCAGACAAATCCCAGTTGATACACACATCTGCAGGTACTATAACGTTAGTGCTTGGTCATCCAGCGCATTTCCTCAGTGTTATTCTTAGCTGGTGAGAAAGCTTTAATTGTACCATCTTATGTCTTGTATAATATGCCAATTACTGGTCCAGTGCATTGTTGTTCCTTGCACTTGGAGTATTTGGTCTGAACTGGTAAGAAAACAAGCCAGTTTTAACTTGTTATCATTTGAGATATTCTGGTTTATGGAAAGTGTTCTCCATGCAAAAAAAAAACAATACTCTATCTATCTATCTATCTATCTATCTATCTATCTATCTATCTATCATCTCTATCTATCTATCTATCTATCTATCTATCTATCTATCTATCTATCTATCTATCTATTCTGCACTACCTTTCATTCATACACACACATACACACACACACTTTAAATAACATTGAGCCTGTTCACATGACACCTTAAACCCTGCTGGTTAAGGTTTTTGGTTAAGCAGCAGGGTGAAAGATGTTGTGTGCAATGTGTTTTGCTAAACTCTGCTCACTCACTAACCACAGTCGGACTGTCTGCAGCAGGGTTAGCGGCTCTAACCGTGGCTTAAAGTGTTGTGTGTGACAGCACGGCTTGTGGTTAGTGCTAACCCCAGAGAACCACAGTTTCGCTAACCACAGAGCCTGATGTGTCGTTTGAAGAGGCCCATTGTGAAGCCAGGTCAAAACAGAATGGACTGGCATCCAGAGATTTGTGGCATTTCGCTCACAGAATGGAATGCTCTGGGCTCCCAGAAATGGCAGGGTGGTGGTGGGGAGTTTTTTGCCCTTTGTGCTCCCTGAAAATCTGCTCCAGAGAGACCATCCAGAACAGTGCAGAGGTGACCTGTTCTGGGATGGGGCAATGTCTCTAAGGAGAAGGGTGAATTAGCAATATCTCCCAACCCCGTGCATTCACAGAAACAAGATGCATGTTGAAATCTCACCATGTCAATCTTTTGCTTTGTGTTAACAGATGTGTCCCTTTTCTTTAAGAATAGTCCCATGAGATTTAAAAGTTAATGCTTAAGCATTGTGCTACTGTGCATGAATACTTGATATACGGAATGAAAAGGAAGAAGAAGCTTTTTAGTGGATATCGTAGTCATGACCTGGACAGCAAAGGGATACCGAGATGAAATGCCACATTTTATCTTCAAAATAATTCACAGATAGGTCATCCAAGGTCCATTCAAATGGAGTAGGGAATGCTTCCGCTGAGGCGTATATCAGGCTCTCTCAGAGCCTACCATTAGGTGAACTGATGTGCCCACATCAGGTGACAAATTGCACTGCTCTTCATCCTCACCAGGAGGGGGGGCCTGCCTCCTCTTCCAGATGGTTCTCTGGAGAACTCCATCAGTCACCATTTGCCAGAGCAGGTGAATGGCTGGCAGGGTTCTCTGGAGCACCTGCTAGCCTTCCATCTGAGGGCTTCTCCTGCTTCCTGTTACTGCAGCCATGGGTCTCGTGAGAGCTTGGCTGAACTCGCATGAAAGCCCTGCAGCTGGGAAGGGCTGTGAGGTGGTGGCAGATATCCTGGGCTGGGCTCTCTGTCAGTAGCTGCTAGAAAGCATTAATACCTATCTGCTCACTTGTGGCTTCGTAAAAGTAAGAGAACCCTGATCCTAAAAAGCAGCTTCTCCACCTCAGTTGAAAATTCAAGCAGGGATGGGCAGCACTCTGAAACCCAAGAACTCCATACTCAGATAGCAATGAATGGCTTGGGGCCAGGATACCTGAAAAGCTGCCTCCCCTGCCCATAATTTCAGATCTTCTTTAGAGGCCCAAGAGAGAGTACATTGGTGGGAACACAGGATAGGGCCTTCTCTGTGGCAGCACCCCACTGTGGAACTCTCACCCTAAGGAAGTTAGACTGGCCCCTTTTTTGTTCAGGGCCTGGTAGGCTGTTAATACCTTATTTGTTCTTTATGGCTTGATAGCATTAACTCCTCAGTCTGTCTTTAAGATTTTCTCCTGCTCTTAGTTCTGCTGTTTTAAGAGTTTGAAATGGTTTTTAAAGTTTTCACTATAAGCCACTTTGGGGGCCCCATCTGGGCTGGAAGGCAACTCATACATTTATAAATTTAAATAAATAATAAAATACAATTAACATAGGAAGTTGCCTTTTCCCAAGTCAGACTATTTGTCCGAGTACTGTTTTTTTGTTGGTTTGGACTGACAGAGGTGCACCAGGATTCAAAGTGAGATGTCTCAAAGAGAGACAGGTCTTTCCCATCATCCGTCACCTGATCCATTTAATTGAAGATACATGGACCTCCTGTGCACAGTGTCTGCTCTGTTCAAACCCTCAAAGAATTTAGGTGTGCAAGAGTCAATAATCTCTCGCCAGTTTTTCTTGCTCTCCCTTAAAATATGCCATATGTGGCTCAACTGCTTTTCTTTCATCACCTCCATTTGGACCCTAAATCTAAAATTCTTTTGTCTAGAACAGGGATGGGGAACCTCCAGTCCAAGGGGTGTGTGCATGTTCTCCATCACACCTGCCAGATTCTATCCCAGGCCCTACCAATGGTCAGCGCTCGAGAAAGACAGTCTGTGCATAGAAAGGCATGGAGTGATCAGTGATTGGCTGGATTTGCACAACACGCTAACCCAAACTCATTGAGTGTGGTTGTTGCTGAACGGTGGGTTGTTTGTTGAACATGGCTTAGTGTGTAGTCTGAACCCAGGACATTTCCTTCAGGCTGTCTTGTTAACCATGCAGTGTGGCTTATTTTTCTTGAACAAACCATCCCGAGAAGCCATGGTTTGTTGCTGGGTTATTCAGGGTGGTTAACAAGCCACAATGCACAGTTAACAAGCCACCATGCAGAAAATGTCCTGGGTTCAGACAACACACTAACCCACAGTTCAGCAAATAACCCACAGTTCAACAACAACCCACACTCAACCACTGAGAGCTTTGGGGAAGGGGTGGGTGGCATCACCCCCAGATATTCTGCCCCAGGTTGTCCCAGGTGGCAATCTGGCCCCCAGGAATAAAACATTTTCCCAGCCCTGGTCCAGAAGAATATTTCAGAGCTCTCTAGCGCCATTCAGTCCAATCAGTCTTTTCAGTGGTACATGTACCTTTGAGATCCCAGAGGAGGGGAAATATCCCACCACTTGGCTCAACAGATATCCAACTTGATCTTGCAACCTTCACAAATGCCCCATTTCCCCCAAAGAATCACCTTCTCTAAGTACGTGTAGCTCCATATTTTTCCATCTGCCCAGGTTCTGGAAACAATCTTCCCACCTGGGTCATATTCCATCTTTTCAGTCCACGTTCCTCTCTGGATGTAGGTCACTAACCCAGAGTGTGAATAAGTGATGTTGACTTCATTATATTTGCTGATGGGGGACCAAAGGATTGGACGGCCTGCCTGGTCATAGAGAATCCGAAGAGTAAACTTCCGATGATCATCATAGATCTTCCCCGTTCTCGTTAAGTGGTCAAAATCAATGGACAGCAGGTTTCTGTTGTGGGCCTAAAGAATATAGTAAGAACAACATGACATATAGACATATGTAACTGAAGCAATTCGATAGGTGAAAGCATATGGAGATACTGTTAGGTTCAGTTTCATAGCCCCATCCTTCATTATTTAATCATTCCCACTCTAGTGCCTTCCCACTTCTGGCTGCAACCCTTCTTTAATGAAACAGGCAATTTTTGTTTTATTATTGTATTTATCATTATTACATTTATATCTCGCTTGTTTCCTCCTGCAAGGAATCCAAGGTGGCTCACATGGTCCTCCTGCTTTCCAGATCATCCTCACAACAACCCTATGAGGTAGGTTAGGCTGAGGGTCAGTGACTGGCCAAAGTCACACAGTAAGCATCACGGCCGAGTGGGGACAAGAACTTGGGTCTCCTGAGTCCCAGTCCAACACTCTAACCACAACACCACACTGGGGGCCAGTTCAGAAGTCACGCTAAGCCACCCTGGATTGCTCAAAAATGTGATCCATGGTGGCTAAAGTGTATTTTGTACGTGGGTCCTCCCCCACAATGGTTAAAGGACCCACCCCTCATACCCACCTTCTGCAGTGTTCGCGTGTCATGTGCAGGACTCCTTGTGAGTTGTGCCAGCTGCTCCTTGAAAAAACTGGCAAACCATAGAGTCAGCTGGGAAGAGCTTCGACCACTTCTGGCCATTCACATACTTCCTTGGTGGTCGCTCTTGCATAGTGACAGATGGAACGACTGGCGCATGCTTTTTCCTGCCTTGCCGGCCCCTGGGATTACCAGTTGTGGGAGGACACAGGTCTACCCATGGAGCAGGGAGGGATAAGTGAACCATGGGGTGCTGCATGGTTGCTGGTCATGTAATGGGCCCCCTTGCAGTGGTTTCTTACTCCTCCCCTCTCCATAGTTCCACTACCCACTCTCCCACTGTGCATGTGTGAACTGGGCCTGGCTCTCACTATAGCGTAATTTTTGATTTTGTAGCACTTGACATTGGTGGGTATTTATAAAGTTTCCCCATGGCTTAATTTGTGCCAAGGCTGACTGGAGTTCTGCCTAAGAATCCGTTTTCAGTACCAGGAAAATGAATCCTGGAAAATGTGAAGCAAAGTGCCTTTGAGCTTGTGCTTTTCTTCCACTAAGTAACTGCTACCTATCACCTCCACACATTTAGAATTAAAGAGCAGGGTGTCTCTGAGAATGTGCAGAGAGCTTTCTACTCTGGTCTACTCTTATTTCCCTGCTCTTATTTTCCCTCCCAATTCTTCAGAAAAATAGCAGCCCTTCTTATCTTACATGCAAACACTTCCCTTGTTGCGACCTCAGAAGAAGTGCATTTTGCAGCTGCTGGAAGGGGTGGGGAATGATCCAATCTTAGATCCCCCCTCCTGAGTTCATAGAAGTGTCGACGACATCAGGAGAGGGGATCTACCATATCCTATGTTCCTTAGGATGCTCTCCCAGGGACACAAATTCTGCACAGAAAAAGAGCAGATGACAGTTGTTTTATAATTGCAGCCAAAGAGAACTTGTGAATTCTTGGTTTTCTTAGACATTTGTCATCATTCTGTTCGGAAGAGTACTGTGCATAAGGACAGCCACTTATGAACCTCCGAAAGGAGGAAAATCATCACCCAAAAAGAGGATAGAAGAGGATGCAGATTTGCATGAAAATTGCACGTGCTAATTTACATGCATAGATGAAATTTTAGAAATAATTGCTATAATTTAGTAGGAATACAATAGATCCCACCATGGTGGAGAAGAACACGACCAGGTGACGTGTGCCTGCTCAGTGTGCTGTCGAGGTGCAAACTGCTGATGGGCACCTTCAAGGCCCCTGTTCTCCCTTCTTATATATCTTTAAAGCAGACTAGACAGTCCTTCAAATAAAGGATGACTTCAAACAGAGGACTGTCCTCTGTAAAGTAGGGCACACAGCCAGCCTGCTTTGTGACACATGTTTTCTTTTTTTCTTATGCACTGCAGTAAGATTTATTTATATTGATTGCAGCTAAATCATTTTAATTTTTTTTTTCAGAAATTGTCCCAGAGGAAGAGCATTGAGTTTCAAGAATAAATATCACATCGCAACTGGCAGCTTGTGTCTGTTTCTTCGTTGTTTGTTTTAGCTCAAGGGAAACCATGAAGAACAGAATTAGTCTTTGGTTAAAAAGTACCATATCCTAATCCAGCAGCGGATATAAAATCCAAAACTAAGGACATCAGAATTCTGGCTTGAGGCTACTTGAGATAGGAACCATTGATCAATGGTAGAGACATGATTTGTGCAGAATGTCCCAGGTTCAATCCCTGGTGTGCCTGTTCAGATGACATGCTAAGCCATGGTTACTCTGCTAACCCTTTTGCAGCAAATGCTTAGTGAGCATGTTTAAATCATCGTTATATAACCACTATGGTTAGGAATGGTTCACATGATATGCTAAGTCATGGTTCAGACAACACTTTAAGTCATAATGTTTAGCTCAGAATGCTTAACCACCATGGCTTAGCGTGTCATCTGAACAGGGTCGGTGTCTCCTCTCCAGTTACAAGGATAAGGAATTCTGGGTTGTGTACATGGTTCCCTTCCCATTTTATCTTCTCAACAACCCTAGGAGGTAGATTAGCTAGAGAGAGAAAGTGACTGGCCTAAGTGAGCTTCATGGCTGAGCAGGGATTTGAGCTCAAGTTGCCCCGATGGTAGTTTGATATTCTAACTCCCTTTTTCCATGTAGAAAAGGATCCATATCTCTCTCTGCACTGAGAAAGGAATCTCTTCACACACAGATAGTCCATCTCTGTGCGTGGAAAAAGGGACAGTACTAGAAGAAGGGTTTCTCTACAGCTGAGGGGGAAACTCTGCTCTTATCTCCAATCAATGTTTCCTCCCTTCAATGTTACAGAGATGCTGTCTTTTTCTAGTGCTGGGAGTGGAGGCATGGCCTGGGACAAAATTCTTTATTGTGAAAGGGATCTTTGGATTGTAATCGATCACCAGCTGAATGCGAGTCAGCAGGGCAACACAGCTGCAAAAATTACTTCCAAGTCATGGGAAGTAATTGTTTCACTTTATTCTGCACTAGTCAAACCTCATCCAGGGTAGTGTGTCCAGCTATGTATTCCCTGCATTGGAGATTGGACTAAATGGCGTATGAGCTCCCAATGAACATAAGAAGAGCCATGCTGGATCACCCTAAGGGTCCATCTAGTCCAGCATCCTGTTCATACAGTGGCCACCCACCCACCCATGGGAATCCCACAGGCAGGACAGGATGCAACAGCAGCTCTGCCCCAACTCTACGATGGTATGATTGTTAGGTATACTTTTATACTTTTACTTTGTAAACCATCTTGTGCACAGGCAGGATAGAAATGGTTAAAATGCATAAAATAAATATGTATATGGAAACAGACCTGCATAATAGGGGCGTGCTCTCCGCCTCGGAATTATCTGATAACCGCGAACATCCGCGGAGCATTCGATCTTCCAGAGCACAGATTGGCCGCTTCCAAACCCATCAATTAATATCAGAGCGGAGACATGCCCAATTGGAGCTTCTAAAGTATCCAAAATTATCTGACTGTTTCTCTGGCATCGATGCTGTGTGTGTGTGTGTGTGTGCGTGTGTGTGTGAATCTCCATATTTGGAAGACGCTGAGTGGGGTGAGGGGTAGCTTTGATACTGACATCTGTGGCTAACCAATTAGGAATTGCCACAGCACTGTCCATGACCGTGTTCTCCTCCAATCACAGTGTTCAGGGGAGTGGGAAACACTAACTGGCTGCTAGTTCTGGCCATGGGGGGGTGGGGGAGGGAGTGTGTTTCTGCTTAGACTCATAGAAGTCAATCATCCACAGTGTGAAAGTGCTGCTGGGCTGGCAAAAATCGTGAGGAAGGCAAGTTCTTTCTTTCAGTTAAACTATTACTCCTATTGGCTGGCTGCTGGGCTTCCAGCGCATGGGTGGGGAGTTCCGTCTAATAGTTCTGGAGGGCACCAGGTTGGAGAAGGCTGGAGTAGAAACTTCCACCAGCAGCAGTGTTCTGCATCAGCAAAGTAAAGGATAAAAGCTCCCTCCATAAATGCAGATGGGTGGGTTAATGTGTGTGTGTGCGTGTCTGTCTGTGTCTGGTTACGAGGGATAATGGTTCGAGTGGGGGGGAAATAAAAAAAAATCCTAAAACATCAAGGCATTCATGGATCTGCTCCAAACTGGCATTCCTAATGCCCCACAAGAGCTATCATCATGCCAAGTTTCATCTCTTTAGCTTTAAAAACAATAGCCTTTAATTTTTTTTTTTAAAACCATGAACTTTAAAAAAAAATCCTAAAAAAATCAAGGCTTGAAGTGATCTGCTCCAATTTTGGGATGTCTAAAGACCTACTTAGGAGCTATCACCATGCCAAGTTTCATCTCTTTAACTTTAAAAATGAGGGAGCTGTAAGCATTTGATTAATTTCCACTGACAAGAGCGGTTATCCGAAAACGGGCGGTTATCTGACAGGTAATCCTATGGGGCGAAGTAAGGGGAGCCACTCTGAAATCAGGGCAGAGAAGCACCTCAACAGAGCTCTGGCTCGAATTTTGAGGAGGAGGAGACCCACTTTGCACACCCCCTACTGCATAACTGTCCCTATCTAGATATGAAATCCCATGTGTAAATGGGAGTTGAGAGGCAGGTTCATGGCTCAATCCACCTGGCGTTTGTATTGCCTCTGCCAGAAAATCAGTGATAATTGCAATCAGCTCTTCAACAATGGGAGCTGAATTTACTCCCCACTCCCCCACCACCACCCTGCACAGTGGAAATACGTTGCTCATCATCTGTGCAGAGCTCTGCTTATACTTGCAGCTGGATCAGAGCAATGATATTGTCTTTTCTTTGCAGCTGGCCACGTTGCGTGCATTTTGCTCTTGCTGAAGAAAGCGGCTCCATCCCTGTAAGTATGGCACAGTTTCCCACTCACAAGACCAGGCCACAGCATCGGAGGGGATAAAATGGCAGGCACAGGCTGGCACAAGATATGAAATTAAAGGGAGGAGAGAAAGAGGGGGAAAAACACCCCTGCCACCGACCTGGCTGTTAGGAAAGCTAAAATTACTACCAGCGATTCAGGACCTCCGAGAGCAGCTAAAATGTTTTTGGTCTATTTTCTGAAACAGAAACAAATGATTTTCTGTTACATCAGAACCCAAAATAACAACAAAAAAGAGGGAAATCTGGTATCAAGGAGAATCACCTCTGGAGAAATACGAACATAAGAAAAGCCATGCTGGATCAGACCAAGGCTCTATCTAGTCCAGCACTCTGTTCACACAGTGGCCAACCAGCTGCCCACGGGAAACCCATAAGCAGGACACGAGTGCAACAGTACCCTGCCACCCATGTTCCCCAGCAAATGGTGCATACAGCCTGCTGCCTTTTCTAAACTTCTAAGGAACGCTTAGTAAAGGTCAAGGGGCTGGAGCATCTCCCTTATGAGGAAGGTTATAACAGCTGGGATTGTTTAGCTTGGAAAAAAAGGAGGGTAAAGGGAGACATGACAGAGGTGTACAACATTACACCTCTATCATGGTGTGGAGAAAGTGGACAGATTTCTCCCTCTCCCAAAAATTTTAGAACCCAATGGGGTCATCCCATGAAGCTGATTGGTGAGATTTAGGACAGATAAAAGAAAGGACCTCTTCACACAGCACATAGTTAAACAAGATGTAGTAATGGCCACCAATTTGGATGGTTTTAAAAGGGGTTTGGATAAATTCCTGGAGGAGGAGGCTACCCATGGCTGGTAGTTTTGATGCCTATATATACCAGTTACTGGGACCATGTGTGGGAGGGTGCTGTTGCACTTGTGTCCCATTTGGGGTTCCTGGTCGATAGCTGGTTGGCCTCTGTGCGAACAGAATGCTGGACTAGGTGGACCCTTGGTCTGATCCATCATGGCTCTTCTTATGTTCTTATCCAGACATTTTTGCTTGTAAAGAATGCACTCACCTGTCGGAGTGTTACCTGCTCTACCTGACAATCTTTCAGCTCATATTAAACAAAGATTGTGAAAAATCTTGCAAGAAATAAACGTTACATGGACAGGGATGAACAGCAGCTTCCCTACTTTACACAGAAATGCTACTTTTAGCACGATCCTATACACGTCTATTCGGAAGTACGTCTCATTGAGTTTAGTGGGGCTGATTCAGAGGTAAGTGGGTATAGGATTGCAGCCTGAGGGTATGGGATTGCAGCCTAAGTCACTGCCACTTGCCTCTTGTTAACTTAAGTTACGAGTGTGAGGTCCTCTCCAGGTCCTTATTACATTTTTATATTGGATGTACTGTGCTGAATTAGGATGTTAGAAATGTTTTTCACCCACACCTGAAAACCAGATATTACGCTTACACTGGACTTCCACAGACAACACAGGTCCAGTCATTTAAAACGTTTCATATAAAACTTTCTCTGAAGTAGGTGTGTAAATAGCCTCTTCACCTGGTTATTCTCTGGGTGAACATTAGCTTCAATAGCATGGCAGATTAAAAAATAAAATAACAGCGAGGGAACAAAATAGAATTTATGTTGGCATAAAAGAAACTTGATTCTGGTTTTATTTCAGAAAAGATTGGGAAGGTGAGAAATCACTCATGATGAGATATTTCACAGGTTCTAAAACATATAGTTGCTTGTAAATTTCAACACATTCCAATAAATTAGTATTTCTCTTCTCCCGTGAACTTTCTGCATTACTGTTGGGCTTTCATTTTGCAGGAATCAAATGAAGTAAAATCTGTAACAAAGAGCCCCCTAGTATAACATTAACCATGCAGATTGTATATCAGTGCCTCCATAGACACTGATTGTGTTTCGCCACCAGGAGCTACTGGGACCAGATGGATGTTCCTCTTGAGTTTCCAGTCCTGAACTCCCCCATCGCATAAGTGCATACATACAGTTACCTGGTGCTAAGTGCACCCTTCATAACTTCCCTCTGCCTTGGCCATAAGAAGAAAAAAGCCAGCTGTATCAAAAGTCCATTGAACATCTTGTTTCCCATCATGGCCAATCCAGAAGCTGGACTCAGGGAGTGAAGGATAGCAATTATTTCTCTCTCTTTAGCATCCCAACCATTGTTTCAAGGTGGGAAGGAAACAAGTATTCCTTGCCTCTACCTCAGGGCTTGGAGGCCATGTTCACTTTGATGGATAAGTCAACATGGCTAGATTTTGATCAGCTCTGCTTGGGGATGGATAAGAGAGTAGGGAATGTGGGAGAAGACGTGAGTGAGGTTGGCAGAATAGTCCGCCCTTTCCCCACCCTTCAAATCTGACAGATCTATAATAATCACTGTACAGATGGGTCATTTTTGAGACCATTAGCTTGAATGCTAACTATTCACTGAACTCATCAAGGCCTCCCAACGGACTAATTCTGTCAAATGGAAAACAGATTTCCTAAAGTATTTTTCTCTGCAAGTTATTGATGTCTTTGGGTCTTAAACTTAAGTCTGTTAATTAAACAGAAAAAATATTGACCCCCTGCCATAGGGATTTGTTAATACTCTTGTTAAATACAAGCCATAAAAGCAAACTAGATGTGGTCACGACAGTTCTATATGTAAACACAGAACTGGAGATGCCAAAGAAGTTCTCCTGAGCTGAGTTTGGAAAAGAACTTCAGGGACTGATGAAAAGCCCACGTCAAAGGAGAGGCCAACTTTACAAGTCCCCAAGTTCTTCTCTGGCTTGGATTAACAGCCAAGCCACAGAAGAATTCAAAGAGTCCCATCTGGTCTCCCCACCAGCCCTCCCAATCCTCAAAGCATCTCCATGCCCAAAACAACCTCTTCCCCTTCCCCTTATTTCCCTGGTCAGTGGTGTCAATGAAAGAAGGGTGGAGGGAAAGGGTAGGAGGAATGTTTGCCCCTCCCCTTGCCCTGGCATGCTGTTGGACAGTGCACCAGGAAAAGAGGTGCAATGGGTCTTGGCTCTTGGCTCTGACCTACTGTAACAGCTTAAATTCTTTCCCACTTATTTGTAAAGAACTTGGGCCCATACAAGGCAAATGGGAGAGAGCTCACCCATATCTACCAGGAACTGCCCCAACATGAAGAAAAGAGAGGAGTTGGTCAAACTGTAGGAACAAAAGGGTGGAGAGAGAGAGAGAGAGAGAGAGAGAACCCATCTATTCAACCATCTACATCTTTCCAGTCCCTATTTCCACTGTTCATCTAGCCAAGGAATCAGAGCTTTGCTGAAAAGAAAAACACTGGGGGAGATAAGCTGTGTGACCACCTCTTTGGCCCTTGGGAGGACATTCCATAATCCAGGTGCCATGTCTAAAAAGACTCTGTCTCCAGTGTTTATCTACTGATGGTGGAGGAAAAAAGGGAAGGATCTCAGATAGTAATCTTGGCTGCAGGAGCATTCATATGGAGAGAGGCAAGTATTTTGGTTCCAGATGGTTTGAAGATCACCACCGTTGCTTTGAATTGGACACAAAAGCAAATAAGAGAGAACAGTATAGAAGTATTAACAACAACAACAACAACAACGCCTGAGATGCACTGCCTTCCAACAGAATATTGCATTTTACATAAGACAAACACCTTACCCGTAACCTTCTCTCAAATGCTGAGATATTGCCTTTGGTCTGTTCCTTCCTTTGCCTCCACTCAATAAGATTGGAATTATGCTCCCCAGGTAGAGAGATATTGCATTTTCCTAAAGTGGGGTTGACAACGCCTGCTAAGATGTGTGGCTCCGTATTCAGAGTGATCTCCATTCCGCTTGCAAAGGTGACTTTCAGTGACCCATCTGGACTGACCCGATAGATATTCTGAGTGTTGTCTGTCAGCAACAAAACAAGAAAGGGGAGAGAGTTCAGCTCTTCAGCTTTACAAAGCAAATGTTATGCGTGCAAAGGTTATATTTATCTGTCATTCAGACAGCGGGAGGCATCGCCACTTGCCTGCACTTTTTGGTAATTTGCAATCCGCAGGCTTTTTAGGTATACAGTTGTATCGTTATTACATCCAGACTGCAGTATTTACATATGAGAGGTACCCTAGATATTGGGCAAAGGTCTTCCACTTTCAAAGACATTTCAGAAGGTTAACTCCTTAAGTTTGCCTTCCAGATACTTCAGATTTATTGCCTTTGGGGTGCGGCTGAGATCACCAAGTGGGTATTACTGAGAAATCCATTGCCTGGAAGAATTTAATGTGCAGCAGAGGTCAAAATTGTTCCTTGTTTAATTGAACAGCTCAAATGCAGCTGTGAATGTTGTGCTAACGTCGTAAACATGCAGGGCTATGAGACAGAAAAATGATTGGATTTGAAATGGAGTACCCCTTTCAGCTGGAATAGACATGGCAAAGTGTGTGTGTTTGTGTGTGTGCAGGCACATGTGTGTATTTGTCTTCAGCAAACTAGCTCACAATGCTGCAAGCAGAAGGCTGGATGAGTTAGATCTCATTTGGATCCAGCAAAGCAATTCTTCAGCTGTTTCAAATCCATTTGGCAAATGCAATTTTCACTGGACCACGGTTGATGCTGGCAGAATGTCCAAGGTCATATTGTAATGCTAAATGTATGGATGCACAAATACTGACAAAGATTGCCATTCTGCCCATTCATGTTCAGAGGGGGTAACACTTGTCTGAAGGAAATGGAGCTCAGTCCTTAACAGGCTCATAGTCTAAGTACAGCAGAAGAAAGATCTTGAGGAACAAGAGAGTTAAAAGAAACCAAAGATGGCATTTTCAACAACATAAGCATTATAGATGAAGAGACAACAGTTATCTTTATACCGCAACTATGTTTCAACACAGTGGAGGCTGGTGGCTGCAATGTCAGTGGGGTAGTGAATCCATTCTGGGTTTCAATCAGAACCAGTCAGAACCCTAAGAAAAAGCTATCCAAAGTGCTGAAACCTACCCCAAAAGGGTTAAGAATCTTGGATAGCTCATTTAGAGCTTGACCAGTTCTGACTGAAGCCCAGAGCAGATACACCGCCCCACTGACATAGGAGACACCAGCCTCTACTATATCAACATCCTCTTCAGACCTCCCCTCTTCGGTGCATCGTGTGTAGGAGTTTGCTGCCACCAGCTCTTCTGTTCTGATCCAATTTGGGGGATAGGGTTCAGCACCTCAGATAGTTCCTAGGGAGTTATGACCGAAAGCCAAAGCAGAGCCACAGCCCCACTAAAATAGGAGACGCCAGCCTCCACTGCGTACAGTGACAGCGGTACCAGAGGTACCTGTGACAGTCCAACGGCATTCCAAGTTGATGTCAGATGTTGTAGTCACCTGGTCTTATGGACCAGCTCTACCATGTTGGAATAGTTACACTGGGAAATGTGTCACACTTTTCTCAGATCTATCTGGGGCAGCTGAGTGTGTAATTCCTACATCTCCTTTTTTTTTTTTTTAAAGGTGTTCCACTGAAGACCTTCCAGTAAGGAGATCAGTTTTTAGTGACATTCTGTGCACTTACCTCTTTCCCATTAAGAACAGGTATACATACATTGAATGGATGATGCTCAACGTTAACATAAAATCAGCAAAACTTCTTTGATCAGTTCCTCCTTGTACACGTAGCTTGTTCCAATAATCAAGTCAGAAGAGGCAGGGCTTTTCTAAATGTATCCAGCACATTCGGAATGGCAAGGGATCAAATACATAAAAATGAGATATACTTTACCTTGTTTTAGGGTGTAAATAGTAGAGGTAGCTGAAAAGTTTGTCGCCGTAATCACGTTTTCCTTATTTGAAGTGTTGATTTCCACTCGCGACAGTTTTTCGACATCGCTATGGTAACTGCTGACCTCACCAGTTGGAAATGTTGCATTGGTTAAGTGACCGTCAGAGTCATATCTGGGAGGATTAAAAAAAAGATACATATAAACACAATAGGAGATACACTGCATGGACTCACTTTTGCAAAAATAAAATAATCCTATTTAGGCTGCATACAGATGTACATGTTGTGAACCTGCTGTGGATCTGCATTCACTCCTTTTGGGCCAGGTATACAATCTTTCTAAGAGATTTTTGCTCAGGATCAGCCAGTTCTTCCTGTTTATGCCCTGAGACCAGCTATCCACAGTGCTGATTGGTTGGCCCTTGTGACAATCACAAAGCCATCACCCCTCCTTTTCTCCCGCCAACCACCTGAAGCTGAGATTCTGTACCCCAATCTAGGTATTGTAGCAAGTTTACTTCCTTTAGTCTTGAGTCTGTCTGTCTATCTATCTATCATCTATCTATCATCTATTGATTGTATGTTGAGCCTTATTTTCCTTCTGTAAGCCCAAGGGATGTCTGAAAAATCCCCAATGGAATCAAATGAGTCTGTATTTCTATGAATCTGACCCAAAGATTCCAGACTGGTCCAGCTTTTCCCTAGTTGAATGGATTCCATGGACTTGTGGACTTTTTTTTTTTTTTTTAAACTTGCTGGATACGCGAATGTGCACAAATTTAAGAAATTGGAAAAATCCAGTTCCTTCAAGGAGCGGATGATGGAATCAAAGGCACCTGATAATCCATGAAACAGATTCAGTACATCCCTAGTAAACCTTGCTTTTCTTTCTTTTTGCTGTGAATAAATAGCCCCATTTTGAGTCTTTAGTGACCTCTGGGGTATGATTTTAGAAACTCCTCCTTTGCAGGCCTCTCCTATAGTGCCTTATCACATTTGAACTTGTTCAGCATAATGACCAGGGAGGTAGAAGATGGCCAGTTCAAAAAATTCTTGGAATATTTTGACTCAATCTCTTGGAAAGAAATTCCACCTCCTGTGAAGCCCATTCCATTACTTGTCCTCTCGGGCACTGCTATTTAAAGACCATTCAGTTCACCAATAGTGCAATCCTATGAGCATCTACTTAGAAGTAAAGCCCATTGAGTAAATTGGGCCGTCCTCCTAGATGAGTGTGTATAGAATTGCAGCCTACACTTTCAAACTGACCTCTCTTCTAGTGATTTTAAATGCTGTTCTCATGTTTCAATTTTTTTATTGCTGCAGTTTATACTTTGTTTTACAAAACATCCTGTGCAATGTGCTGGCAAGGTGGTGTATAAATAATGTAAATAAAAATAATACACAACTTGTGTGAATTGGCTAGATGATAATGCTGTAAAGATTTTGTGAGGGTTGGTGCTTTAACCTTAGAATCATAGAATAGCAGAGTTGGAAGGGGCCTATTAGGTCATTGAATGCAACCCCCTCAATCCACCTTAAAGCATAAAGAGATCCTGGCCCTCCTCTGTGTGACAACCTTTCAAGTATTTGAAGAGTGCTATCATGTCTCCCCTCAATCTTCTCTTCTCAAGGCTAAACATGCCCAGTTCTTTCAGTTTCTCCTCATAGGACTTTATTTCCAGATCCCTGATCATCCTCGTTGCCCTCCTCTGAATCCTTCTTGTCTGCATCCTTCTTGATGTGTGGTGCCCAGAACTGGACACCTGTTAGAGCAGTATGACAATGGAATCAATGACCTAGGGAGGTCGTGGGCTCTCCCACACTAGAGGCATTCAAGATGCAGCTGGACAGTTAAGGTGTATTCCTGCATTGAGCAGGGGGCTGGATTCAATGGCCTTACAGTCTCCTTCCAACTCTACTAGTCTATGATTCCTTCTTTTGTTTTCAGGTCATCTCTAAGCTTTTTGTGGAGCCACATTAGTTTCTCCTGTTGTCTTCTATCTTTTTTCCTTGTTGGAATTGTTTGTAATTGTGCCTTTAAGATTTCCTTTTTTTAAAAAAAAGCCCACCCATCTTGGACTCCTTTTCTCCTTAGGGCCACTTGCCATGGGACCTTACCTATCATAGTTCTGAGTTTATTAAAATCAGCTTTCCTAAAATCCAGAGTGCGCGTATGGCTACACAGCTTGTGCTTCATCTAAAATCAAGAGCTCAAGTATGGTGTGATCACTTTCCCCCAGAGTTCCCATAACTCCTCTACTTTTTGTAGGAGACAGTTATCAGTCACACATGTCAGGAATTTTTGGAAGGGCCATTTTTGGCAAAATTTGTCTCCCAACAGATATCAGGGTAATTGAAGTCCCTCATCACTACTACATCGTACTTTCTTGAAACACTGGCAAATTGCTTTTCAAAAGTTTAATCCTTGTCTTCTTCTTGACTCTATCATGCTCCTTTTATTCCTTGCTCCATTTATTTTAATCCAGATGCTCTTGATGGGACTACCAGGCTCATCCTCCTGTATTTCTGTGCAGGGAGAAGTATTTTTAACATACAGTGTGACTCCGAGTCCCTTTCTATTTCTTCTGTTCTTTTTGAACAATTTATTCTGTATTCCACTCATGGGAGTCATCCTATCAAGCGTCAGTTATACCTATCAAGTCACATTTGCCTTCATGTATTAAGAGTTCAACTTCGTTCTGTTTGTTTCCCATATTCTGGGCATTGATATATAGACATCGAAGAACATGTGCTTTATAGTCCGGCTTCTTTCCTACTCAATGGTGAAGACTATTTTGGGGCGTTATTAGAGCTGTTCTCTCTGTTATGGTGCATAAGCCTTCATCCATTGTTGCCTCCAAGTTTACATCTCCCTCCCCTGTAGGATTCAGTTTTAAGCCCTCCTGATAAAGTTCTTCATGCATGGCCAAACACATTCTTCCCAGCTCTTGTGAGGGGCAACTCATCTCTTGCCAGCAGTCCATCTTCCAAGTAGCGTAGCCCATGGTCCTAGAATCTGAATCTCTCACATCATCACCACCTTCTTAGCCAGTCGTTCACCCAAAGTATTTTTCTTTCCCTTTCTATTCCTCTTCCAAGAACTGGGAGGATGGAAGAGAAAACTATCTGGGCCCCAAAGTTCTTGAGTTTCCTCTCCAAAGCTTCAAAGTCTGTTGTGATTTCTTCATAGCTCTGCTTGGCAATATCATTTGTTCCCACATGGATGAGAAGAACAGGATATGTGTCAGTGGGCTTTATGAGCTTTGGCCACCCTTCAGTCATGTCTCTAATCTGTCCTCCAGGGAGAGAACATAGCTGGCGAGTCCATGGGTCTTCGTGACATACTTGAGTTTCAATCCCACACAACAGGGAGTCTCCCACAATGACTACTCTTCTCTTCTTTTTGTTGTAGGCCTTGGTATTGTTGCCATTGCTCGACTGACCTTTTGCCTCTTGCTCACTGCTGCACGGGGTCCCCTGTAATTCTTCCTCTGCAGATTGTCCTCCAGTCTCATCTTCCCGTACCTGAAGTGGTTACATAGCTTTACTACTTAGTGTGATGCAACTTCACACAGATGCCACAAGAGGTCACTCTGTATCCAGGCAAAAGAAAACAAGGTCCAGATCTACACCAAACAGGATATGACTCTCTGAAAACTGTTTGAAAACTGTATATGGTGTGTGTCCTGAGCCGCAACAATTGTCACTACCGTTATAAACCACCTTAAAGCAGTAGTGTAGATCCTGCCAAGAAGAAAGTCAAGCTACTAGATCATCAAATAAAAATGTGGTCTTAGTATTTTCTGTCTCGAAGAGCTGCAACTGTTCAAAATGGAGCTGCAACTGTTCAAAATGCATTGGGAATCATGTGTAGGGTTCCAGACCTTGTCTGCAGGTGTGGAGCTTGTCCAGATGTATAAACGTTTGTCATGAGTTTGTGTACGTGCCGCATCCAACTCCGGGGGTGGTGGTGGGGGGCTCACCATCTGCATGGATTATCCCTTCTAGCCAAGGTTATGCAGAGGGAGAGCTGCACAGCAGGTCAGTGAGAAGTGATGGCAGTTCGTCTGCACCTCCTAGGAAGAAATCCAGCTGCTAGGCACAAGCTGTGCAGTTTTTTCCCTGCTCTCATTGTGCAAAGAATCTTGCTAAAAATCAAGCTGCCAAAGGTGAAACCTTGTAGACTTTATTGGGGATTCATGTACTCACCAGTCTATGTATCAAGGTCTGATGCAGAGGTGGGCAGTGGAAGTTGGTGGTTCTGATTTTGATGGGGTGGGAATTCATCCTGGGTTGCAGTCAGAACAGGTTCAAAACAGGTTCAGCACCTTGGATAGCCCCTTTAGAGTCCTGGCTGGTTTTGCCTAAAACCCAGAATAGATTCACAGCCTCACCAAAATCAGAGCCAGCAACTTCCACTGGAAGTGGGAGAGGGTTGTTTCGTGTGTACCTGGTATGCAATTCTCCTTGATTCCTCTTCCATCCAGACCCCAGGATGCTCCATGGTGATGAGGTGGCTCCCAACTGAGCGGTCCCCATGCCCAAGGTTGGCATGTAGTCAGTGCACACCTGTATACCCACCCTTTTCATGTGGAATGGCTGAAATGTATCCCATTATACTTCATCTGATCATCAACTGCACTTTCTTTTAGCTTGAACCCAGGCATCCCCTGTTCAACCAACTTATTTGTTCTATTCACTGCACTATATTTAGCTCATGAAGCTACCAGATCTGGGTCATTGTTTCATAAGGATGTCCAGTGGCAACTCCAGAGTTTGAGGAAATCTTGGTGAACAGACTCAGTGGGTCATTTCTCCTGGGGAAACCCATTTCCAGCTCCAGTTTTGCAGGACTCTTCAGCAAGAAGCCCAGAGTGGGCTCCACTGCCCATTCAATCACCCTCTGGACCAGTGCTCAGAAGGCAAGGAGAGAAAGGCAATTGCTCTTCTTCTTCTTCCTCTTCCTCTTGCCACTGCTTACACTTTCAGGAGAGGGCAGGTGAACAAGGAGAGGCATCAAGGAGGAAGGAGAGAAACAGAACTATCAGTGAGGTGTGAGTTTTGGCAAGGACCCAATGACGCCAACCCCTGATACAGACCACTGTTCCATATGGTTACCTCTCCCTCTGCTAATCTACTCCAGAAAGTGAGGACAAGACAAGTAGAGTGGGGTGGCCGCTTATGTGTCATCAAACAAAGAGAAAGGGGGACACAATTTTGCATTCAATTTGCATATGCCAATTTATACGTACATCTGAAAATTTAAAAATAATTACTATATTTTCAAAAAAGGGTTCCAATCCATTTCACCATAGTTAGAGATTCGTGTGCCTGCCTTGTCTGACCTCCGAGTGTCCATGGCTGATAGGCCACTTCAAGGCCCCAATAGTCTGCCTTCTTATGGTCCTTTCTCTTGACATCAGACTTGGACTGGACTGCCCTTCAAACAGAGGACACCTTCAGAAAAGAGGACTGTGCTCTGAGAACCTTACAAATAATAATTTAGAAAGGGGACCATCCCCTGTAAAGTAGGACACATGGCCCATCCTAAAATAGAGGCTGCTGCTCTTTTCCTTGCTTTGGTGGAAGTGAATATGCTGCAACAAGGCAGAATAGCTGTTCTACAGGGCTCTAGAGGTGAACAGTGCCTCTCCTAGTAGCATGCAGGCCTTTGCAGGTTCGTGGTGATGCTGACCTCTGATATTGGCCCTGTGGAAGTCAGATTGGCAAACTCGGTTAAAGTCTTCTACCATCCCTTAGTCACCTCATTATACAAATATGGGTTAGTTTGGCATAAAAGGATAGAAAGCCCTTAATAACTGTATAGGAATCAGAATATGTTGACAGCTCAAGATGTGTTGCGCTTTGGAGGAAGGATGGAATAAACATGCATTAAACACGAAATAAATGAACTTCAGGAGTGACTACAGTGGTGCTTGCTGAATTTCTGCTTCCAAAGAACCCTGAAAAGCAGAAGTCAAATCCTGTCCTCAGCTGTGTTGGGTCTCCTGGTACACCGAGAACACCAGTAAAGCACTGTGAACCACAGGCCATAAATTGACCAGACATCTTGAAATGAAGCTGACAACTTTCATTGATTTTGCTACTCCAGCAGAATCCTCTCTCTCATCGCAAGCTTAGGGACATGATGGGCTGTGAGCGATTGGCCGAAATGGACTGGACAGGTAAGGAAGGTTGGCAGGCCAGGATGCATGTCTGTTCAAAAGTATGCTCCACTGAGTTCAATGGAATTTTCTTCCAGATAAATATGCATAGGATTGCAGCCTTGGTAATATGTATTATGGCAGAAAATGCATTTATAATATGTATTTCAATGGGAATTTTCACAGGGTTTTGTTATAAATACTTTGCAGATGGGATGGCCGTATGGGTATACACATGCAAAAATTAGAGCAGGAAAAAAAAGCATGGTTAATAAGGAAGGTAATAAGGAGTAGCATATATGAAGTCTGAGGGATTGTTAAACTATCTTAAAAGAGCTTGTGCAAAACCTGGCGCAGGAGTTTCCACAAGTGGAAGAATGTCTCTGGGTTTGAGGTAGGATTGTGCACAGATCTGGATCCGGATCTCGAATCTGAAGCAGATCGGGGTGATCCAGACCCCCCGGATCTGGATCTGAACCAGTTCGGGGGAGATCTGGATCGTTCTGGACCAGATCGGATTGTTCCGGATCGAACTGGGGCCCGTTGCCCTTCCAGGCCTTTGGGTGCCAGCTGTGCAGCCGGCACCCAGGGACACCAGGCCGGCAGTGAGTCCATTGGACTCACCGCCCTCCCCCCACTCTCCCTGCTTACCTGCTGCCTCCTTGTCACCGCCGCTGCCGCCCACCGGTGCTGCCCACAGTAGAGCGCTGTTGTGCTGGGTGATGACGTTGCACTGGGTGACGCCATCACCCAGCGTGATGTCACTCTACTGAGAATTAGGCCATGAGGCCTGGTTCTCAGTAGAGAGGAAGCAGTGGCAGCAGCAGATGGTGGAGACGATGAGGAGGCAGCAGGTAAGTAGGGAGAGTGGGGGGGCAGTGAGTCCTTTTCCCCATAGACTTGCAAGTCTATGGGGAAAAGGAGGGTCTCCAGAGACCTGGATCTGGATCCAAATCTGGGTCTGGACTGGATCGGGGGAGGTTCGATCCGGTCCAGACTGCATCAGGCCCAATCCAGATCATCTGGATCCGGACCGGAGGGGCTGTACACAGCCCTAGTTTGAGGTCACTTTTCTCATATGATGCTTTTTCGCTAGACTAGAGCCAGCATTTGAGTGCACAAAAGAAGCTGTCCACTACTACAGCCTTCCTCAATCTTGTGCCCTTCAGATGTGTGGATTGCACCTCCCATCAGACCCAGCCAGCAAGGCCATTTATTTATTTATTAAAACATTTATATCCCGCCCTATATCACAAGGATCTCAGGGTGGCATACAGATAAAATCATACATATAAAATAGAACAATAAATATACAAACACAATAAAACAAATTAAACCATTAATTAGTATGTTAAAACCAATACAATTTTTTTAAACAGTAAAATCCAATCAAAACAAGACAGTGTGCAGGCTGGTGGATTTGGTCATCAAATTCTTTATTAAAAAGCCAAGTCTTAATCTGGTGCTGAAATAAAGCCAGTGCCAGTGCCAGTTGGGCCTCCAGGGGGAGGGCATTCCACCGCCAGGGTGCCACAACAGAGAAGGCCCTCTCCCATGTCCCACCATAGCATATATCTCGCATTGGTGGGGCACGGAGAAGGGCTTCTCTGACAGATCTCAGGAATTGGGCAGGCAGATATAGGGAGATGCGCTCCCTCAAGTATCGAGATCCCAAGCCATTTAGGGCTTTAAACGTCATTACCAACTCCTTGACTTCCGACCGGGAACGTATTGGCAGCCAGCACAATTCCTTTAAGACTGGTATTATATGGTCTCTATGAGATGTTCCAGTCAGCACTCTAGCTGTTGCATTTTGCACTAGTTGCAACTTCCGAGTCATCTTCAAGGGCAGCCCCACGTAGAGTGCATTGCAGTAGTCTAATCAGGAAGTTACCAGTGCATGTAACTAGTGCACTGGCTGGGAGTGGCTGGAAACGATGGGATTTGTAGTCCAAAATATCTGGAGGGCACCAGTTTGGGGAAGGCTTCCCCAGTGGAAGACTAAGTTTTGTTTTGAAAATGAAGCCCTGAGTCTTTGGAAGCGATATTCTTTATCCCAAATCACACTGGATGCTCCCCCTGTGTTCTTGCAGAAGGGAGGTATGCATGCAGCCTGTGTAGCACAGCAAAACAAAAATAGCCCAAAACCACCACCAAAAGTGCCCCCTTAATTTGGACTCCCACCAGCTGCAGTCTCTGATTAAAACTGGCTCCTACCCAATGAATCAATTTAAGCTTTCGTGGATGAATCTACAAATCAAACGGATTAAAATTTACAGCCTCCTATAATGAAAAAAAAAGAAGAAGAAAATAAAACCATGCCTTGTGAATTTCAGGAAATTCCAAGCATTCCCACTCCTTGCTTTTTTACACAATGCATTCTAGAATTTTTGGCCAAACGATGTTAATAAACATGGCATAAACCTTGCAAATTAAGTAGAGCTGTCGATAAGATGGCTTTGGGGAGTGTGTGTGGGAGAGACCCCCCCCCCCACTTTGCAAGCCCAAACGTGGCTGTCACAAGGCCCCCAACTAATGCAGACTTAAGAAGGAAATTTAAGGTCACTTACTCATAAACTGTTGTCCATCCATACTCATTACTTTTGGTTGCTAGAAGACCTGTGGTGCCCGGATAAGTCATTAAGGCTAAATTGTAGCCTTGGGCATAAACTCTTTTGAGGATTCCATTGCTACTTATGGTCAGCCAGTAGAACTGGCCTCCGGGCATGACCAGCCAGAGAGGCAAACCGCTGGCATCTCTGCGAATATGGACCGAATTCCCGTTGCTGTTGGTAATGGTTCCAAGATCTCCTTCCCCATTATATGTGAAATTGTACATGAAGTCCCGTGTAATGAGATTGAGTGTGTGCAAGTGAGTCCCATTGCTGGTGAACTGGTAGAGTTCCTGGTCCGCTGGGGATGAAATCTCGTAAATATTCATGTCATTAAGACGAGCTTTATTCTGACTCACTGCACGGATGCGGATGTTACCGAGGTCAGCTATGTACAAAGTGCCATCAGGAGACACAGCTAACGAAGAAGGAGCTTTCAGCTTTGCATCTTTGGCATACCCACCATCGCCTGAAAAATGGCAGAGAGTAACTTATTAATCCACACTCGATATGGCTAGCCAATAAAAACAAACAAACGAGGAATCACATTCTATCTTCAGCAGCAGCATCCCAATTTTGTAAGAGGATTGATAAACCAATATTTTCGCCCAACGAAATGATGTCCCATTGTTTAAAACAAGTGCAATTCCCAATCAGTATAAACTGAAGTTTAACTAGTGAGAATCAGACCCCACAGTTACTGTAATAGTGCGAAATCTACAATCCTGCAAATTAGCAAAACTCTTACATATTAAGTTGCTGGGGCACAAAGAAGGTAACAGCCAAAAATTTTATGTTTTCCATTGGACAATGATTTCGTGAATAAAAATCCGTTCATAAAGTAAGTAATGGGAATATAGTTGCAAGTTAAAGTGAGTATGTTATATTTCACTAGGGGAGCAATCCTATAGTCCCTAGACATTAATCTCAGAAGGGGGAGTCAGAGATCTGCCTGCCCTCCCCTGACCCCTTGCAGCTGGCATTGAAAGAACCATATTGGCTGCCCTCTGAGGTCTGAAAAGTGACCTCAAAGAGTGTGAGGGTGGTGGGGAGGGGCCTGGAAAGGCCAGGATACAAACTATCCTGAGTCTCTTCTAGTCTTTTTGCCTCCCCCTCTGAAGCATTGTTACTAAATGGGTAAAAGACATCTAATGAAAAATGCAGGACAGGGAGGAAAATACCTGCTCGGTCTGATTCAGCATGGCTCTATGTTCTTATCTCCTCTGCCACTCCTCCTGCCTTCCATTGGATGATTGGAAGCCTCTGAATTCAGGGGCTTCTGATCACCAAGGACACAATTGATAGGATTGTGCCCTAAGTCCAACAGACACGATATACAAGTTTTTAAAATACTGGGGGCCTGTTCAGAAAACACTTTAAACTCTGTTGGTTATGGCTTTTGGTTAAGCAACAGGGTGAAAGGTGTCTTGTGTGATGCATTTTGCTAAACTCTGCTCACTTGCTAACTATAGTCAGACCGTCTGCAGCAGGGTTAGCGGCTCACCATGGCTTAAAGTGTCATGTGTGACAGCATGGCTTATGGTTAGTGCTAACCCCAGAAAACCACCATTTCACTATCCACAGAGCCTGAAGTGTCGTTTGAACAGGCCCTGGCTCATGGTGTTTGGTTTGGGATGCATGGAGATCAGAGGTTGTTGTGATTCCGAGCCCTCCTGCCGACGGGTGAGACAATAAAGAGGTCTGCTGTACAATACACAACACCTATATTCAGTAAGTAGACACCACCCCTGAAGGGAGTGGGAATGCTAGGAGCTATCATCTAAGCTTAATTAGCCTAACAAAGAAAGGCAGTTGCCAATCAACTAAATGGATAATTTCCTGCCATGCCCAACAGCCTTTTACCGATTTCCTCCTCCAGGGAGGGTCTTCAAGATGCCATGTGGCAACTGGTGAACCACCTCTCACCTCCTCTCAACTACATCCTCTTGATCCTGCGGTGGACTCTGGGATCTGTCAATTCTGATGCGTTCCCCCCCATCTGACAAAGATTGAGTTCCCAGGGAGGAGGAAACAGGGGAAGCTGATCTCCATGGAGGATGGGAGCAGGGGCTCTAACGCTTTGGCCCGGAGTGCAGTCCTAATTCAGATTGGGTCCTCTATAGCTGGTTTTTGCATTGGGAGAAAATAGATCCTTTGGCCTTTTCCAGCTTGGGACTGCAGCAGGGGAAGGGAAAAGGTTTTAATCCCCCTTATCTGCCATACCAAGGTCCTGATCACCCCCCCCACACACACACAATTTGCTTTTTAGAAGTCATTCACATCGTTGTTAATTGCATGAAGAGTTTTACATCTAGTTTGACTCTACATCTGCTCATTTGTATTGCTGTTGAGTTTGATGCTTTGACTACACTGTCAAAAATAACACAATTGCCCCCCCCCCCCAGTCTCCTCTTTCTAATGATGCTGTCTGAGCATGAACATTACACTGGCATACACAAGGCATACACAAGGCATACTGATTTCAGCATGCTGGTGATATCCAAGCTGGCTAATTGTCTCATTTTTGCCCACTAACAATTCAAGCTAATTCTACAATTACGATAATGTGGCTCATCCTGACCTAAAATCCATTTTGCTGCATGTCAGCTGTGCCCTGTGCAAGAGATATTGCATTGTGAAGTGGAGATGATGACAGCATTTGTGTTGCCAGTGAAACGGTCTTCACGTATAAGATTTGGATTCTGAAAATGCAAACACCAACTACCTCAACAAGGACTGCAGTCAAAACATCAGACTTTGAAAAGTGCAGCCTTGAATTCACTAACAGCACACCTTGAAATGAATTTTCATCCATCCCAAATTCTGTGCTTTTCCCCCTTCAAAAATCCAAATTTCAAAACATTCAAGGGTATTGTTTGTTTGACTGTTAGTTGAGATCTTTTGATGAGATACACTTGCAAGAGACATAGGCTGAATTCAGATGACACAATAAGCAACTGGGGTGGGGAAACAATAATCAGTTGTATTGACTATCGTGTCCTCCGAATGCTGCCATAGTCAACTCAGCGCTGATCCTAATCCACACCACAGTTGATTATTTATTACCATGTTGTGTGGGGAGTACCCCCTAGATGAACAATTGTAAAGTTGATTATTACCCCACCATTGACTATCGTGTTGTCCGAATTCAGCCATAATCTATTAACACCAAGCCAAAAAGAGTGAGTAGTTTGCAGCCAGGGAGGGAATTCCAACTCAAGAAGAAGGTAGACTTCCACAGGTGATAATGAAGTCACCACTACTAGTCTACCATAATCTTGACTAGTGCAACAAAGCACAAAGCAAGAACTAGAGATAGGTGCAAAGCCAATAAATCAAGCACATAATCTCTTCCACAGGCTACATATCAAATCACAAAAGCCATAACATGCATATGTGTAATATATCATCAAGGAATTAAGTGGCTGTAAAATGGGCAGGTACTGGTATTTAGACCATGGTATTTCTGATCTCCATGTATGGATGTGAAAGTTGGACAATGAATAAGGTGTATAGAAGGAAGATCAACTCCTTTGAAATGTGGTGTTGGAGGAGAGTTTTGCAGATACCATGGACCATGAAAAAGACAAATAAGTGGGTTTTAGAACAAATTAAAGCAGAACTCTCACTAGAAGTGAAAATGCTGATATTGAGACTATCCTACTTTGGACGTACAGTGAGAAGAAATGATACATTAGAAAAAAACCAATAATGCTAGGGAAAGCAGGAAGCAGAAGGAAAAAGGAAGACCAAACAGGAGATGGAGTCAACTTCATGTCCATATCTTCCATAAAGGAAGATATGGACATGAAGTTACAAAATCTGAATAGGGTGGTTTACAACAGATGCAACTGGAGGTCACTGATTCATACGGTCTCCATAAGTCAAAGTCGACTTTAAGACACATAACTAACTAAAATGGGCAGATATTTTCCTAGCTGGTCTTCAGAAGGTAAGCTAGACGTATTTGCCCATTTTAAAGATGGAGTATACCAGTAACTTTTCTATTATTTTTAATTAACCAAACACATGTAACAGGTGACAAACTGAGAAACTAAGACAAGTAAAAGGTTAGCTAGCGAGACTCTGAAATAATAATAATTAAATAGGTTGGGACTACCCTTCAAAATAACTGGGCAGCCTGCGCCTGTTCTCCCCCATGGCCCCGAATCCCACCCCTCTGTGATATGACCCTGTGCGATACGTATTTTCAATAGGTTCCATATTTATGACAATAAAGAAATGGTCTTTCTAACAGTAAAGATGAACTTTATTCAGCTCTCATTGATAGTAATAACAGAAAATTATGACGTTGTTCATCTGCCAAAAAGTAGGCATTCACTCATGCAGGTTAGTTAATTTAAGGTTTGGAAGATGTTAGGAAGGGGTTTAGATGAAGCTGGGCCACCTTATAATGGCCAATCAGTAAGCTTGTAGCAGGGTGGATACTAGTACGGGATTGGATAAGATGTTGGCCTAGGACATGTGGGTATAAAAGGAAATTTTACCTGATGGGCAAGATACCTGCCTTCTGTATTGATTCCAGGAGAAATTCTTCATTTTGGTGAGAGAGGGGACAGGGCGTCTGCTGTCAAATTTATTGAAAGTCTAACTCACTCTTTGCTATTTCTATATTAAATATGAATGGTGTGTGTGAATGCATCTTTATAATAAAAGTATTTGATTTCACTCTGATTGTGTGTTTGTGTAAGTAATATGTTAATATATGAAACTCAGCACTTTATTGTGTCAAGATTGTCATAGCTCCTAGCCCAAATTAAATTCTAGAAGACCTGAAGGAAAATCCTGTCCAAATTAAATTTCTTTCACTTCTAACAAGTTATCCCATTGCCCTGACACTCATTGGCTGGGACACTGGAAGGTAGGTGCAGGTTTGCTTCTGTGGGAGATTGGGAAGATCTCCTGCAGAAAATCTAATGTAAGTCATACTTCGAGTAGATCAGTTGAAATGAATGGACGTAAGATAGTCATGACTAACGTAAGACCTACTCATATCAAAGGGGGTAGTCTAAGTGGGCCTTATACTGGATTTCAGTCACACTTTCCCTTTTATTCTACTGCTAGAAAAGAAAAGAGAGCTGGATATTCAGGGGAAGAGATTTGGATGATGCCTGAAGCCCCCCTCACCAGGAACATCCTGTGGCTAAAAGCTTGCTCACACGATAGATCATTAATGGAATGAAGGGGGGGGGGGGAAGCACACTTTAATTCTTACCTGAGAAGCAGTCACAATTGGGATCAATCTTACAGTCGCAATCTGTCGGTGAACCAGCAATGACAGAGATTTCACCATTGTTCGTGACCTGTTGGATGCGGTTGATCTTCCTTTCATCTGTCTCGGCAATGTACAGCACTCCGCTGTGAGATACACCAATGGCTCTGGCTGATTCCAGGGTGGAGTGGATCGCCACTTTGCTGACCAAAACATGATCTATGCCTGGCACCTGGCAGTGAATGGGGCGGCCTGCGATAATGCGCACTCGCCTGTTTTGAGAAATCTGTAGCACGATGTTATTGTCCAGCACATATAACGAATTGTCGACGGGGTTTACGATCAGGTCTGTGGGCCATTCTAAGCGGACCTGCAAAAAGAAAAGGAGCGATTCAAAGAAAGCAGGTTTTCATTTTCTGCTAAGTAGGGGATGGAAGCTCCCCAGATCAAAAGTGGATGGATGCAACACCCATGGGCTTTGAGCCCCCTTTGATTCCCCCCCCCCCACTCTCTCTCAGCCAGGGATGCAGAACCTATTTCATCCTGAAGGCCAAATTTCATTTGGGAGAAGCTCTTGGGGTCACATTTCAGGGATGGGTGGGGATGAAGGAAAGGGGCGGGGCCAAAGACAAAAAAAAATACCAGCATATTTTAGCTTAGAGCTCTAACTGCCAGGAACTAAGCTTTAGAGGAGACATTTCAACCCTTTGGAATGGGTAAAAAAACCTGCACAAATGTTGGGAAACCACCAAATGATTGGGGGTTGAAGGAAAGGGGACATGACCTTCTGGGGACCACAAAGGGCCTGATTTGGCCCCTGGGCCGGATGTTCTGCACCCCTGCTCTAAGCATTGACAGATTTTTTTTAGATATATATACCTTCACTGGGCAAGTAGAAATGCTAATCCATTGCAACATAATAAACGGAGTCTTACAGTATGTATATGACGTTTATCGAGTCTCACAAACGTTGACCTTCGACTTATGCTGTGTCGTGAATGAAATCTCAGCTAAAATTGGCCCTGGATCATCTCAACACAGAGCGCCTAGAGCTTTGTGTGGTGTGTGTGTGTGTGTGGGTGCGGTGCAAGCAATGATCCAGAATATATGTATGACATTTATAGCTCAATGGTAGAGCATGGACTTTGCATGCAGGAGATCCCAGGTTCAATCTGCAGCATCCTCAGGTAGAACAGGAAAAATCAACAACTCTTGTTTGAAACTCTGCAGCAATGCTCCCAGTCATTGGTGAAAATGCACAGCCAGATAGATCAACAGTCTGATTCTGTATACGGTAAGGATATACAGATTTTCTAAAATCCGTTCCATCTGCATTTTGTGGATTGTCAGGTGCCTTTCATTCCATTGTACACTCACTGAATCTAATTTTTTTCCATTTGCCACATTTCTACAGCTTCACATCTGCACAAATTTGAACTTGCAAAAATGCACGAATCCCCTCTCCCAAAATGTGCATTTTCATGCTTTAGCCCATGGGGGAAATGCACATTTTCAGCCACTTTTTAATTTTTTAAACATATTTTTATACAACTAAATATGCGTAAAATTTAGAACATTTTTTTAAAAAATGTTGTAAAAAGCCAGTCTACTGTAGAATCTGTGGGTTAGATTCATAGAAATCTGAACTCATTTGATTCCATTGTAGATTTCTCCAACATCCCTAGTATATGGTAGCTGCTTCTTGTATCCTATCTTTCCTCCAAGGTGGTGTGAATGGTTCCTCCTCCTCCATTTTATCCACACTTTATCTGACAAGATCGGTGTCAGGGATGCTAAACCCTCCTGCTGAGTAATGAGGCAACAGAGACTTGCGGTGCAATCCACAAACTCTTTATTCAGCTAATAGCACCTCTTCGCCTCTGAAGTGACTACAGAAGCTAAGAGCTGTGTTCTAAGTCTACTTAAAAACCAAAAGGAGAGCATCCAAATCAGGATTAAAAGAAGGGGAGAAGCAGGTTCTCAGGATGCTAAAATATTTTATTTCAAAGCCCAACGTGTTTCGGCCCGTGTTGTTTTTTAAGGCCTTCTTCAGGGGGCTGTAATATTAAAAATACAATAAATTATGTTTGAAGGGATAGCACATAACATAGATAAATTAATATATATGTTTAGAGGTTAGTTAGGTCACCTAGGGGTGACCACATTACACCAATTTTAAAATCACTTCATTGGCTGCCAATCAGTTTCCGGGCCAAGTATAAAGTGTTGATTATTACCTTTAAAGCCCTACATGGTTTGGGTCCAGGCTACCTGCGGGATCGCCTTCTCCCATATAATCCGCCCCGCACACTCAGGTCCTCTGGGAAGAACAATCAGCCAGAACTAGGTTGATGAGTGTTACCCCGAGGACTTTCTCTTCTGCCACTTCCAGACTGTGGAATGGCCTGCCAGAGGAGATTCGATAAATTAGCAGTCTTCATGAATTTAAGAGAACCGTGAAGACTGATCTCTTCCGGCAGGCCTACCCAGTTGAATTTTAAGATGTTTTTAATGATGTATTAGTTTTTATGTGTTTTAATATTTGATCTATTTTGTGGTCCTTGTGTTTTATATTTGTTGTTATTCCCCGCCTCGATCCAGAGGGAGAGGCGGGTTATAAATAAATATATTATTATTATTATTATTATTATTATTATTATTATTATTGCCAAAAAGGCCTATGCCCATATGTAAGGTTTTTTTTTTTTTTTTTTAAAAAGTGACTATGGAAACAAACCAGAGTTCTTCAGTGTCACTGCCTTTGAGCTGTAATTAAGGCATTGGGGATAGCTATTTGGGGGCAAAAGGAATACAATTAGGGTGGCTTGGGTAACCCTTTCGCACTGTGCATTATGAAAACACTGCATCCCAATAGAATAGATTTTTGCCTGACATTCAAGCATGCGAAGTTCCACAGCGTTCCCCTGTTAGGGTGGGCACGTGATTATTCTCCAGGCAACTCATGCAAATAAACAAACACAATTCCTGGCAGGCGGCATCAGTCAGGAATTTTCCATAACACACCCATCACTGTCCAAACTGTCATAAGCAATGTTGACAAGCCAAAATGCTGGAAAAAAATAAGTACCGGTAGCTTAACATCTGATTATTTCCACAAGAGGAGAAAAGGTTTGGAAAGGAATAGAGAATCTATTTGGACAGCAGCCCTTTTTAGACATTCATTCATTCATAGACGGATAGATTTTGGTGGAACGTTAGGAGAAACATCTTGAGGGTTAATGTCAGGCCCCCAGCGCAGGAATCCTCTTCAGAGGAGGAGCAAGAGCTCCCAGAGATCAAGAGAACAACCTGTGGCAGAAGAACAGCAGGAGCCTGGGCCTTCAGGGGAGATGGCCACAGGTGCATCCCTGCAAGGGACAGGGGACTCCACTTCTGAGGCAGAGGCTGAACGACCCCCCGGTGCCAGGAGAATCATCACCTCAAGAGGCAGGCCAGAAGGGTCCTTTGAATAGAAGTGCTTGATTACCAAAGGAAAAAAAAGAAGAAGAAAAGAAAAAAAAGACTCCTCCAGAGGAAATGCCTTCTCATGAGCAGGAAACTTGTCAATAATAAACTACAGCTGAGCCCTGGGTGGAGCTCAGGAACCTCTGGCCATACAAGCCAGGTTCAGCATAGCCAGAGTTGGAAATGATGCTGTTGCTCTTGTTTGAATCTCTGTGTTATCAATGGTTGGACTTCTGACTGACACTGCCTTTGTGGAACTCTTATTATACTTGATTGATATCCTGTGCTTTTGACTAGGGATGTGCAGGGACCCATTGGATCGGGACCCAGATCGGGACCTCCAATTTTGTCCCAGATCAGATCAGACAAAATTGGAGCCCCCCCGGACTGGACCGGATCGGGCCCAATCCCGATCCAAAACTCGGACATCCGATTTTTGGATCAGCGCCATTTTTGTTTTCCCCATAGACTTGCATTGAGGGAAACAAAGCTTTCCCCCACTGCAAGTTTATGGGGAAAAAATGGCAGTGGGTGGGTGAGTGGGGGCCTAACTCCCCCCTTCCTGTCCCTCCCACCCACGGTTACCTCCCAGGGCCGTCCGCTGCCATCCGCCGGTCCCAGCGGATGGCCCCGGCATGTAAGAACCCCCCCTCGCGGTCCTCCTTACCTGCCGGGGCTGTCCACTGCCGCCCGGGTGACAGCGGATGGCAGTGGACGGACCCAGCAAGTAAGGTCCCCCCCCACGCTTCTCACCTGCCAGGGCGTCCTCTTCCTTCACCTGCCGGAGATCTACTGAGAACTAGGCTTCGTGGCCTAGTTCTCAGTAGATCTCTGGCAGGTGAAGGAAGAAGACGCCCTGGCAGGTAAGTGGGCCCCCCTCCCTCCTCCCCCTCACGGTCCTCCTTACCTGCCAGGTTGACCTCTTCCTTCACCTGCCGGAGATCTCCTGAGATCTAGGCCACGAAGGCTAGTTCTCAGTAGATCTCTGGCAAGTGAAGGAAGAGGACGCACCGGCAGGTAAGCGGGCCCCCTCCCTCCTCGCGGTTCTTACCTCCCGGGGCCGTCCGCTGCTGTCCACTGGCGCCCAGGGAGGTAAGCCCCCCCATGCTTACCTGTTGGGGCCATCCGCTGGCGCCCGCTGGCGCCAGCAGACGGCAGTGGACAGCCCCAGCAAGCAAGACCCCCCCCTCATAGTTCTTACCTGCCAGGGCTGTCCGCTGGCGCCCGCGGGCGCCAGCGGACAGCAGCAGATGGCCCGGGCAGGTTAGAACCGTGAGGGGGGAGGGGATCCAATCCTCCGATCCAATCCGATCCAGATCAGGTCCTTTTCGGATCAGATTGGATCGGCCGATCCAGGGGCAGGTGATCAGATTGGATAATTTTATCCAATTTCCCCTGGATCGGATCCGGATCGTGGATTGGACCAGATCCATTGCACATCCCTACTTTTGACCTTGGCTATGTCTTTGACTTTTCTCAGGAAAATCCATGTTTACCTGGGAAGCTGTATTCACCTAGCCTTGAGACTTACCCAGCCAAAGCAGGGCAGTTAAGCAATTAAACAATGCAACCAGATACCTAGAGCAGCAGTGGGCGATTCATTGCTGAAGATCTTCCAGCAGAGACTGGACAACCTTGTTGCGGTGGATGCTGCAGCCCATGACTTCCTGTACTAAGCAGAGGATTGATTAGATCCAACATCATGATTCTGTGCTTCCATGCAGAATGAATGTGCATGGGGAGAGTGGAACAAGCTCCCCACAATACAAGTTCATTAGCACAGTTGTACACAAGGGGGCTCCCCACAGATATTTTGTTGACCATGTGTAGGTTGGGGAGCAGACTGCCATCCAGCCCATGTATGTTCATTCTGTACAAAATCAGACGCCACAGCTCCTGAATTGGCAATTCTCCTTAGGAGCAGGCCACTGTGTTGTGGTAAAAATATGGGTGTGGCTGGTCTCTCCCAGGTCTCCTTTTGCCTTCAATGGAACAGCTGTATGACAGACATATGGGGAGGCAAAGGGAAGTAGTGAGAGACTCAAGAGAATGCATGCATTCCCCTATACCTCCTTTGCTTTTCTGAGCTGGGAAAGTGCTCAAGAAAGGCAACGGGACAGAAATAGGCAAGCACTTGATAGCAACAGAGCTTCCCATATCTATTCCCACATGAGAAGGGGAGCATGGTCTGACTCCTGCCATCACCCAGGGGCCTGGGGGCCTCTGGGAGTCTGTACCTTCTGCTTCTGAAGGTTAACACCAAGCCAAAAGGGAGACCAACCTGGCCTATTTGTCAGCCAGAGAAGAAGCAGTTGCAGGGAGCTTGCTTCCCCCACTGTACCAGAAAGAACCCTTAGCTCCAATGGACAATTGTCCTGGGACTGCAGAAGGAAGGGGGACAGGGCACTCAGGGGGCATCCATGAGCCAGAAAGTAGCATTTGCTATTCAAGTAAGAACATAAGCTAGGGAAGATCAGCCTATCCCAAACTGCATTGAAATGCACGCTTGTAGCTCTCCACCTTGTCCTGGCCTTGGGTCCCCTCTACAAGATTTCAGTTTGACGCCTGGTTGCCCGATTATGCACATATACAGATAAGCGCATTTACTCCTAATACCTATTCATGAGAGGCGGTGAAGCACATTACGGGCTTTATGAAACACGCTTTAAAGTTGCTTACATGCGGAGAATCACGTGTTTACATGGCCATAAGGCGCTTGAACTCCTGCGGCAAATTAAAACTCGCTATTTATCGCTCATTCAAAAATGCGAATAATCAGAGATAAAAAGCCCCGATTTGCGCTCCGCTCTTGTAGAGGTAAAATTTGTAATGCACCTTGAAAGAGCTTTAAATCACTCTTGTAGAGGCACCCTTGATCTGCCTCCTCTACCCTTTCTCCTTATTTCCCTTCCCTTGTCTGTTTTGGCTTTTTAGCTTGTGGGCTGAATGGAAAGGCCTGTCTCTCTTTTTGACTGATGGGAACCGCTTTGAGAGACACTAAGGGCGCAGTCCTGTGTATGTTTAGAGAGAAAATAAATTCTACAGCACCCCACATGCCCAGCCAGCCATGCTGGCTGGGGCATGCTGGGATTTGTAGGACTTTCTGTCTCTAAACATACATAAGATGGCACTCTAATTGTCTAAAAGTGGGATAAAAATACCACTAGGGTGATGACGACGACTACTACTAATGATATTCTGACAGCAGATTGGGGAGGGGGATTTGGAGGTGGAACCCCACCAAATAGGAAATGGTTTAAATCTAGCTCCCCAGTCAATTTCCCCTTGAATATTACAGTTTGTGCAGCTCTGCTTTTAATAAAAAAAACAGGAAACACCAGGAGAAAACCTATGTATAGAGTTTGACCCTAAGGTTCCTCCAAATATTGAAGCCGCATGTGTTGATACGGAGTTAGGTTCACACATAATGTATTTAGTTTCTAATGTTTTGCCATCTCAGTTCGCAGAGCAAGTTCAAACCACAATATACTGTTTGAGATGTAACAGCGAACAATGGCTTGCCACAAACTCAGCCATAATGTTTAGCTCAACATGCTTAACCACCGTTGCTTAGCGTGTTGTCTGAAAAGAGTCTGTGACTGGCCCAAAGTCACCCAGTGAGCTTCATGTCTGAGTGGGGACTAGAACCCGGATCTCCAAACTCTCAGTCCAACACTCTGACCACTACACCACACTGGCTCTTGCAATTTTTTTAGTGATTTGCAAGTTTGTTGCAGGCTGAAGTCCTTTTGGATTCTCAAATATTGCTATGTCCCACACAGAGTCACATTGAGAAACCTGCTGATGCTCAGATAATTGATGTTTTAACAAGGTAAGGTTAATGTGATTATTATGTTTCAAGATGCTTGGTTATAATAGGTGCATGACCAAATTTAGAGTGCTTGTGAAGTGATTACATTCCTCCTTTCCCCTCAGACAATTTTCCTTAAAAAATATTACTTCCCAGCATTAAGATGAATGTGGCTGGTGGCCATATTCCAAAATGAAGATGGATGGAAAGTACCCACAGGAAACAGCTTCTAGTCCTTAAAGATGCTCATTTCATGTTCTTGCATGGTAGCTATTTTTAAGGAAATTACGCCTGGCTGGAACATCACAAAACTCCCAACTCTACAAAATTGTTGATAAGTGAATCTTGACATAAAAGGCCATAATAGAAAAAATCAGATGACTGAAGAATGTTCTGTCTCTTATTGAAGGTTTACTCAGAGGCTGTTAATTTTCAGTACAACTCCTTGCGTTTAACTGCTCAGGGGTCATTTCACTCATGTATTCCACATAATGAAAGAAAAATATCTTTTAAAAAATTTTTTTTAGGGTGCCACTACAACAGTGATTTAAAGCTCTTTCAAGTCGCAGTAAAAAAATTACCTCTAAAAGAGCAGAGCGCAAATCGGGGGTTGAGGCGCTTTATCTGTCCGATTATGCGCATTATCGAATGCGCGTTAAATAGCGAGTTTTAATTCCCCGCGGCCGTTAAAGTGCATTTTGACCATGTAAACAAGTGATTCTCCGCATTTCAGCCACTTTAAAGTGCGTTTCATATTGCCGGTTAAGCGCTTCACCGCATGTCGTTTACAGGATTTAGGCGTAAACGAGATTGTGAGAAGATGCGCATAATCGGACAACTAGGTGCCAAACCGAATTCTTGTAGAGGGGACCTAATGCTAACTTTGAATTTAGACATAGAAGTAATAAATAAATCTATGTTTGATTAAAATTTGAGGAGACAGAAAACCCAGTGCATGATCTTGATAACAACTTATCATTAGAAACAAGGATCAGTTGCAGCAACCATTGAGATAATTCATTCAGTAAGATCAAAAGGGAATTAGAGGAGGAAGAAAAACGACAACCTCTAACACACAATTTTTCAAGCTAAATGTCAACTAAGCAGTGCACTTTCTCAAAACTAAACTTTCTTTTCCTTGGGATTCCAATTGGATTAGTTTATTACGACAGATCAAGGAAGAATATTACGATGAAGTGTGTATAGAACCATAAGAGTTTGCATTTAACCATGAAGACTCTCCAGGCAAACAAGGGAAGGGAAGAGAAGCCGTAGCAGATGTTATCAGTTGCTATCACGCACACTATTTTAGATAATATCTTTTCAAGATCTTTGGCATTTTGAGCATTGAGATGAACTACATGAGTGAAAAACTGTTATCATTTTAAATTCTTTACTAAAAAGCAGTAATAAGAGAGATGAAAAAGTCCTAGTCAAATTATGTGTGCACATGGAAGTTCAGGCTGAACATACACAGTCTCATCAGAAAAGCAGAAATTGCACCTATCAGTGGTTTGGCTGGGAGGAAGCACAGTGAGGAATAAATCCAACTCTCTGTTGCCCTGCCTGAGAACAGGTGATTGGTGCTATCATTTTTATGATGGGTCTACCTACACCAGTGAACGCCTGGTGCAGGAACCATCTGTGCGCATGTTTCCTCTTCTAACTAGGGATAAAGGCAAGCATGCCTCTTAGTTGTATCAGACATCAAGATGATGCATACCATCAATCAATCAAGTGACATGTTAATCAATGGCCATTACAAAACCCACAGATGAAGCTAATGATCAGTAAGTTATAATAAATCCAAGAATTAAAATACACCCCACCAGATTCGGTCATGTAGCTTCACAAACCTCTACTGCAAACTATAATATTTGGACAAAACGACATCTAATCTTCCGTGTGGCTATGGCAAAAAGAACTGCCTTTGCCATAGTATGGTCTATTTATTTATTTATGTATTAAAAGTGTTTCACCCTGCCCTATATCACTAGAATCTCAGGGCAGTGTGCAGACAAAATCGGAATAATATCAACATAAATAATATACACATATGGTTATTGAGTAAGATATGTATCCAATTACATTTTTTACATGGCTTTTATGTGTGAATAGTTCTGACTGAAACCTGGACACTGGAGCCACCAGCCTCCCCTGTCTGTACTACATTGTGAACTGCCCAGAGAGATTTGGCTATAGGGTGGTATAAAAATGCAGTGAATAAAACAAACAAACAAACAAACAAACAAATTGGAACTGCTGTACAGACTTGATGGCACTATTTCAAGCGACTTTATAGTCACAAGCATCCATAATTCAGACACACAGATAAACCAAAGAATGGTTTTAGGTGTAAAAATAGTGATCCTTGTCCTAATTAATTTCCCCTTCTTCCTGAATAAAACTGCCTTTTGAAAGTTGTTAGTAGTATAGTTCTGCTGTGGCAGTATCTGGACAGCTTAAATTCTTCCTTTATCACAAACAGCAAATTGAAGGCCAGAAAGACAGTAGCACTGTTTTAGAGGCATCGATCAGCAACTGGTGTAGAGGATTCCCGTTCAAGGAACTATGCTCCACCTTTATCTCTGGCTCGTTTACCCCTCTGCTCTTTATTTAGACACCAAAGGCAATATGTTCTGTTGATTACTACACTAATAGCCTGAGATTAAGAGCCACTACGCTGTCAAAGAAGTGTTTAGGATGGAGCAAATGACCTTGGTGCAAGTGCAACGGAAGAGAGGAAGCTGCCTTACACAGTCATACATTGGTCCATCTAGCTTTCCCAATATGGTGCCCATGAGATGTGTTTGACTGCAACTCCCATCATTCCCAGCTGTGATGGGAGTTGAAGTCTAGCACAGCCCAAGGGCACCAATGCTGGTTTACACTGACTGGTAGTTGCTCTCCTGGGTTTCAGGCAGATTCCCCCCACCTTGCCTATAGCTGTCAACCTGGGGCTGTTTGCATGCGAAGTATGTGCTCTACCGTTGATCTATGGGCCCACCCCAGTGCCAAGACTAGTGCTGGAAGTTGATATGGTGCCCAGTTCTGGGCACCACACTTCAAGAAGGATGCAGACAAGCTAGAGTGGGTTCAGAGGAGGGCAGCGAGGATGATCAGGGGTCTGGAAACAAAGCCCTATGAGAAAGAAGTGGGCATGTTTAGCCTGGAGAAGAGAAGACTGAAGCACTCTTCAAATACTTGAAAGGTTGTCACACAGAGGAGGGCCAGGATCTCTTCTCGATCATCCCAGAGTGCAAGACATGGAATAATGGGCTCAAGTTACAGGAAGCCAGATTCCGGCTGGACATCAGGGAAAACTTCCTGACTGTTAGAGCAGTACGAGGGAGGTTGTGGGCTCTCCCACACTAGAGGCCTTCAAGAGGCAGCTGGACAGCCATCTGTCAGGGATGCTTTAAGGTGGATTCCTGAATTGAGCAGGGGGTTGGACTCGATGGCCTTATAGGCCCCTTCCAACTCTACTATTCTATGGTTGTATGATTCTATTATATCACTCCAAAATGTGTCGCTATCACCTAAAGCCTACTACTCCCAGCATCCCTCACTGTTGTCTATACTGGCTAGGACTGTTGGGAGTTGTAGGACCACAAATTGTCCACTCCTGATCGTGTGTGTGTGTGTATGTGGGGGGCCGGGAGAAATGTGCAACACAATATCAACATACTGGAAGTATAAATAAACAGGGACTTTTGCAATGCTGATTTGGATGTATCATAGCCATTATACACAGAGGGCCTGTTCAGACAACACACAAAACCATGGTTAGGCCGCTAACCCTTTTGCAGCAAATGGTTAGTGAGCATGCTTAAATCTTGGTTATGTAGCCACCATGGTTAGGAACAGTTCACACAACATGCTAAATCATTGTTTACATGACAAGTTAAGACATAACGTTTAGCTCAAAATGCTTAACCACCATGGCTTAGTGTGTCGTCTAAACAGGGTCAGAATAAAATCGGGGCTAGGCTTCAGCACCTTGGGTAGTTCTTTTAGGGCCATTTCATCGTTATCACCACCACCACCACCATCTTTATTAGGCAACCAAGTGCAGGTTATAGCCAGAGCAACCAACAACAAACACTATTCAGTACAATACAGTATATTAACAGTAAAAAAAATTGATCGTAAAGTGAAAATTCAATATATTATATACAAATACACAATGCTTTACAAGAATATATAATTGCAGGGACCACATTTCTTAGACAAAACAATTGTCCTCTAGGGCTATTCTGAGTTGGGCTGCTTTTAGTGCAAATTTAGCTGTGTTTAACATAATGAACTTGGATGTACTTGACAGCAAATATATAATTTTATCCATATTATTAAAGTTAGTTACTGGTGCTAGACAGCTCATTAAGTATTTGTCTCTTGGGCTTTTATATAACTTACCATGTAACACATGGTGTATAGTATCCTCAACCACGTGACTACCACAAATACATAAACATTGTTCTCTAGGGATGTACTTATACCTCCCTTCTCTAAAGTTAGTGTTCATTGTCTGAAAGCGCAAGGCTGTAAAAGCCTTGCAAAAGAAGGAGGAGGTGATTTCAGATAGATATTTCTCTTCCCCATGGAGTGTTTTTAGGGAAGGAAAACTAGAGGAGAATCTGGATACCTTCATTGCTTCAATGTCTAACATAGCATAATGTCCCTGCAACTGTTAATAGATTTGCGGCTATGCTGTATATCGCTAGCAGCCAATTATTTTTAGAGGAGGGGTTTCTCTGCTCAGCTACACAATGAGTTATTAATTTATTAGATGAACAATTCATTTTGACATAATAAAAGAACACCGCACACCAAATAGAGTGTATTATGGGCATTACTCCGACTTCTGCCTGTACATAGCTGGCAGGTGTACCTGGTGGGAGACCCAATAACGCTCTTAAGAATTTATTCTGTAAAGACTCCAGCGTACGTGTTTCTGAAAAACCCCATATCTCGGCTCCATATGTAATCTGTGGAGTGACCTTTGCAACAAAGACTCTAATAGCCGGAACAACTAAGTTACCTCCCTTCGCATCAGCAAATTTTAATACAGTTCGGAAAGATTTTGGGGCTTTCAACTTAGTAGCTGGCAAGTGGTCAGACCAAGATCCCTTCTGAGTGAAACATTCTCCCAAATAGTTACATTGATTAGTCTGTTTCAACTGATGCTCATTCAGTATTCATTTATGTTTGAGGGGGAACAGGTACCAAAACACGTGACTTTCGTTTTTGAATAGTTTGCATATAGTTGTTCCTTGTTACAGACATCCCCAAAAGCTTTCAGCAGTCTTTTCATGTTTATTAAATTCTGAGATAAGAGAACCATGTCATCAGCATATAGTAGTATATTCAATTTCCTAACCCCAGCCCCAACAGACACAGGGAAATTTGAGTCAATTGATAGCTGTGCGATTATATCAATTACGTAAATATTAAACAAAAATGGAGCCAGCAGACATCCCTGCCTTATGCCTTTGGTTGTTTTAATCTCCTTTGATAGTTGTCCCCCTTTACCGACTCCTACTTGGATTGCCGTATTAGAATATAGATTCTTAATCAAAATCAAAAGATGCCTGTTCATCCCAAGCTGCCATAATTTATGCCACAATGAAAGTGGTATATAAATGCTTCTTCAGGGGGCATGCATATTTCTCTCTCAAGTGATTTAACAACAGGCAGCCAGCTCCTTCCCTCACAGGCTGTTCCCCTTTAGGGCCTATTTAGAAGACACCTTAAACCCTGCTGGTTAAGGCTTTTGGCCACGCAGCAGGGTTTAAGGTGTCTTGCACAATGCGTTTTGCTAAAACTTGCTCACTCACTGACCACAGCCAGACCACCTGAAGCAGGGTTTAGCTAATCACAGAGCCTGAAGTGTCATTTGAAATCCAAAATGACACTTCTGAACTGAAATCCAAAATGGATTCACAGCCTCACCAAAATTGGAGCCACCAGCCTCTTACTATGTCATGTGCATGCCCGTTCCCTCTGGCACTCACACGTGCTGGCAAACTGACACGAGACATTCACATCAGTGAGATTTCTTTCATTCAGGGAAATCTCACAGTGAAAGGCGTAATGGTTACACACTTCCAAAAACACTTAAAGCAGATTGATGGTCAAAAGGCTTTAGGCTCCATGCTTCAGGCAATCACAAAGGGGGATTCTTGAAAGGCTTAACAAACCATCCCAAGGGAGCTTCTCCAAATGCCACATATGCTGGTAACTCAGGGGGCATGGCCAACGCCTACAGGAAGGGTAAAATCCCAGGCACAGGAGACCTGTGCTTCTGCTTAGCACCGGCAACTCCCTGCCACCTGAGTCTGGCAGGGAAAAATCATGCACAGTCAAACCTAGCCTGCCGAACGCTGAGCTGACCAGGAAAACACACAATCCACAGCAAATGCAAGTTCAAGTCTATGAAAAGCCTCACAGTACTTTTCATGGCACAGTTCTTAGAAATCCAAAGTCCGAATAGAAGAGAGCCCATGTACAGAGAGTGCTTTCAAAGTCCCAAATGGAGATGGATCCAAACAGGGAGGGATGTCAGGCCTTGCGTCGAAAGATGAACCTAGCAAAGCTCTTCAGCTTTGCCCCCTCCCCCACTTATAAACGGAGGCACGGCCTGTCCAAAGCCACTTGACAGGACCTGTGGCCTGTAAATCATGTCTAAGTGCCAACAGGGCGCCACTGCTCAACCCACTAAGATGATGCTACAATCTGAGTGACTCCTTCCACAAGTGGGCCCCCCATCTTTCAGGTTCCCAGGGAAACCTTTAGAGCATCAAGGCCGAGACAGGGAGTGAGAGAACTCAGACAGAGATAAGTTTGCAGAGACACTGACATTCTAAACAAGTTCTCATTAAATCTACTTAAAACCCTGCAAGGCCTCCCTGGCCTTGCAGGAGAGTTATACCTGACACACTGTTATCTACCTATATACATATGGACATACACATACTTTTCTTTAAAAACTTTGAAGCCCTGCAAATGGTCTGTCAATGAACCTCAAACTTTGCACTCAGAATTAACACGAGACATTGCCATGAAACTGCTTAAAGCATTGTGGGTTTTTTTGTGTGTGTGTGTCCAAAAATGTCATTCATCCAAGAAGGCGCTGTGATCACTCTGTTATATTTTGAAAGAAAGGGACTGTTTTGATAGCTCAGCCTCATGGGGTTGGGAACCGTAGTCCATCAACAGCTGGAGGGCCATGGGTTCCCCTTCCCTGTTTGTAACAGTACCAAATAAAGACAACTGTGAATTCTGCGATGAAATCAATTTAAATGCAGTAAGTCAAATGTAACAGCGTCGAGAGCATTTGAAATAGCCAGGGCCTCATTGGTGAGAAGGGGGAGGTGGGAATTTGGCGAACTAAATGGAAATGGAAAGCATACATATGGCAAGTCGTTTAAAACTAACATTATTGGTTGACAAGTATATGCTAAACTGAATAAAATGTAGATTGAAAATGAAGCACATTTAGCGGTTTATCAACCATCTGTTATTTAGTGCATAACTGAAACTTAATTCATTTGACAGGTGACTCAGACTGAGATTCTCTTGAGGGCTTTTAGAGAAAGAAAAAAAAGAGTCTTTGATGGTTGCTAGTTCCAAACAACATGCAGCCTAGTCCACAGATCTCTGTGATCAGGGCTTCCCACCGGGTGACAGAATAATTTGATTGGATTGCAAATTAGCACTGATGAAACTTTTCTTCGTGAACATCAGCATGTCAGATATTTTTAAATCATACAGCAGCGAGATTAAAGCCATTTGAGTCTGATTGCATACATTCCGTAGCAATTGCAGTTGTTCAAGTGAGTCTGAAAAGTTTTGACAGCCATCAGCGCTTGTTGTCTTAATGGCGGGGTAAATGTCCTCATGCCCCTCTTTTCATCCGGTAGGAAAATGGCACATTAAGTGACCCGAGGAAAGACGAAGTTAGCAAAACATGTTTTCTTGTTTGTTCTCTTCTTAAAATCATGCGGAACAGGGGTGGGCTGACTTCACAGATGTGGGAACTACTTTTTTTTTTTACTAGAACTCTGAAGACTGCCAACTCAAGTCATGTGCAAAATAACAGCTTCAGCAGGCAGACATAGGTTAAGAACTTAGGCTAATAAGGTTCGAGCATATAAGATCTACTCTGGCCTGCTTGCATTGGCTGCCTATACATTTCCGATCCTGATTCAAGGTGTTGGTTCTAACCTATAAAGCCTTACACAGCTTGGGACCACAATACCTGATGGAACGCCTCTTCTAACACGAACCTACCCGTACATTACGATCCACATCTAAGGTCCTCCTCCGGTTGCCTATTCCGAGGGAAGCACGGAGGGTGGCAACAAGGGAGATGGCCTTTTCAGTGGTAGCCCCCCAATTATGGAATGATCTCCCCGACGAGGCTCGCCTGACGCCACCATTGTTATCTTTTCGGCACCAGGACAAGACTTTCCTCTTCTCCCAGGCATTTAACAGCGTATGGTTAGGGTTTTGTGTTGTTGTTGTGCTTTGACCCAGAATTATTGTTTTAAAGGATATTGTAATTATAACTAGGGATGTGCACTGGATCGGACCCGATCCACGATCCGAGTCCGGTCCAGTGGGAAATCGGATAAATTATCCGATTTCCGATCCCGCAGCTGGATCGGCCGATCCAATCCGAACCGGTCCGAAAAAGCTCCGAACCGGTTCGGCGGATCGGCGGATCGGCGGGCGCCCACTGGCGCCCACCGCCGCTTCCATTGGCGGGCGCCAGCGGGCGCCCGCCGATGAAAGTGGACAGCGGGGGGGGGAGGAGGGGGGCACTTACCTTCTCGGCCCGGTGGCTCCCGTCCGGCGCCGGCGCCTACTACTACTAGCAGGCTCCGCGGCCTGCTCTAGGGTGGCGCGCCGGGTGATGTCATCACCCGGCGTGCTACTCTAGAGCAGGCCGCGGAGCCTGCTGGAAGTAGTAGGCGCCGGCGCCGGACGGAAGCCGCCGGGCCAGGAAGGTAAGGAGGGGGTGCGTGGAGGGGAGGAGGGGGCGCGCGGAGGGGGGAGGGGGGAGGGGGGCCCTTACCTTTCCGGCCCGGCGGCTCCCGTCCGGCGCCGGCGCCTACTATTCCCAGCAGGCTCCGCGGCCTGCTCTAGGGTGGCGCGCCGGGTGATGTCATCACCCGGCGCGCTACTCTAGAGCAGGCCGCGGAGCCTGCTGGTAGTAGTAGGCGCCGGCGCTGGACGGGAGCCGCCGGGCCGGAAAGGTAAGGAGGGGGTGCGTGGAGGGGAGGAGGGGGCGCGCGGAGGGGGGAGGGGGGCCCTTACCTTTCCGGCCCGGCGGCTCCCGTCCGGCGCCGGCGCCTACTATTCCCAGCAGGCTCCGCGGCCTGCTCTAGGATGGCGCGCCGGGTGATGTCATCACCCGGCGCGCTACTCTAGAGCAGGCCGCGGAGCCTGCTGGAAGTAGTAGGCGCCGGCGCCGGACGGGAGCCGCCGGGCCGGAAAGGTAAGGAGGGGGTGCGTGGAGGGGAGGAGGGGGCGCGCGGAGGGGGGAGGGGGGCCCTTACCTTTCCGGCCCGGCGGCTCCCGTCCGGCGCCGGCGCCTACTATTCCCAGCAGGCTCCGCGGCCTGCTCTAGGATGGCGCGCCGGGTGATGTCATCACCCGGCGCACTACTCTAGAGCAGGCCGCGGAGCCTGCTGGAAGTAGTAGGCGCCGGCGCCGGACGGGAGCCGCCGGGCCGGAAAGGTAAGGAGGGGGTGCGTGGAGGGGAGGAGGGGGCGCGCGGAGGGGGGAGGGGGGAGGAGGGGGCGCGCGGAGGGGGGAGGGGGGAGGGGGGCCCTTACCTGCCCGGCCCGGCGGCTCCCGTCCGGCGCCGGCGCCTACTACTACCAGCAGGCTCCGCGGCCTGCTCCAGGGTGGCGCGCCGGGTGATGTCATCACCCGGCGCGCTACTCGAGAGTAGGCCGCGGAGCCCGCTGGTAGTAGCCGCCGGCGCCGGACGGGAGCGGACGGGCCGAAAAGGTAAGCAGTGGCGGGGAAGGGGGCTTACCCCCCCGGAGCCGTCCGCTTCTATCCGCTGGCGCCCGCGGGCGCCAGCGGATGGAAGCGGGCGGCCCCAGGGGGGGTAGGGAGCGCGGGGGAGGGGGCTTACCTGCCAGGGCCGTCCACAGCGGACGGCCCCGGGGGGGGGAGGGAGTTAGGCCCCCCTCACCCACCCGCCGCCATTTTTTTCTCATAGACTTGCATTGCAATGCAAGTCTATGGGGAAAAAAATGGCGGCCGATCCAAAAATTTCCGATTTTTGGATCGGGATCGGACTCGATCCGGTCCGGGGGGCCTCCGATTTTGTCCGAACCGGTCCGGGACAAAATTGGAGGTCCCGATCCGGGTCCCGATCCGATCCGGGGGGTCCGTGCACACCCCTAATTATAACTTGTTTTTATGCTTTTTATGGTTTAAAATTTTGTACATCGGTGTTTTTAATGTTCAATGTTTTTAATTTTCGTAAACTGCCCAGAGAGCTTCGGCTATGGGGCAGTATATAAATGGAATAAAATAAATAAAATAAATAAAATAAGGATTACAAAACAGAGTGACTTTGAGTCTGAGCACATGCTCAGCGAAGGAATTTAATCAGAAGTCCGTTCACACAAAAACCCACTCCTGGATTTCCCTGCAAATCACCCAGAGATCTGCCAATTCATCGCAATCTACCGCCTGCCCTGTGGTGTACTGATGAATTTTGAGGTCATCCTGAGACATTCCCCAGACCCACAAGGACAGTCCAAATATGCAAGCAGCTTCTGCTGACCCACATCAACAAACCAGTTCTAGCAGTTTTCATCTCCACCACTAGTAGGTCTTTTGTAAAGCTAATGGGTCTTCATTGCCCATTCAAGGTCAAACCACCCCAAAACAGGGTCAGCTCATGACACTGACCTGGTTTGCAAGGCAAGACAATCCACAATAAAGCACCCCCTGCTAACAGTTGTTGTGTCATGGGAGCCCAGCGTGAGGGCTTAAGTATGAGAACCCATGACTTGGACTGGGTTCAGATAATCATGGGGGGGGGGGGGGAAGAAGCCACTGTGGCTTCTTCCGTGCCCCGCGTGTACTGCATGTTTGATCAATATTTGCATAATCACTCATGACACCACATGGGTTACTCTGTGATTTGAACCCAGTGCAGTGTTGGAGGAGGTGGCTTCTTACCCATCCCTGCTGCACACCACGCCAGGTTCAGACAACATGGCAAACTGTGTGGCATTGTGGGTAATTATGCAAATCACGGTCACATGTCCGGCTCATGCAGGGGCAGGTGAAGAAGCCACGCTGGCTTCTCCCTCCTTCCATGATCATCCAAACTCAGCCTTGGTATTGGATTGTGTACTGTGGGTTGTTTAAACCATGGGCTGTCGTGTTGCTGGGAAAATCCATCCCCCCTGCCCAGCTACTAAGGATTACAACTAAACTCAGGGGGAATGGGAAAGCCTTAGTGAGCTAGCAGATGGCATCACCAACCCTCGCTAATCAAAATGTCCCAGTGCTTTGACACAGTGAGACTTGGCTCTGCTGCTACACTGCTCTGCCTACTCCTGCTGTAGAAAATTTGACCTAGAATTATGAAGGTGAAAGGAACCAGGGACCATCTGCAGAGGCCTACCGTCTGGTTCACATATGAAGGGCAGACCAGGATTGTGATTGTTTTGTCTGATGCCAAAGGTGGCATATAGCTGGAAGCAAGTGACATGACGTAAGACTATGCTCTTTAGCAAAATGGGTTGCAATGATTTGGCAAAATTATTAGTTGTTACAGAAAGGCAGTTTTGAGTGCTTTTTGAGAAACCACATGTCTCGGTACATCTGAGGAAGTGGGCTCTAGTCCATGAAAGCTTTTGCTAGAATAAATGTGTGAGTCATTAAGGTGTCTCAAGAATCCTGGTTGCTTTTTACAAAAAAATAAATTAATTAAAATAAAGCAGATCATGAGCTGCACAAATAAGTTTTGGAACATGGATTTCTTGGGCTCAAACTAGGTGTAAAAAGATCTGCCATCAGATGTGTTCACATTTTTTAAAGCTTAGGAGAAGCTGCTGGGGACCAAAATCAGCTTAAAGAGCTGCACTGGGGGAGATGTTTTTTTAAAGTCTCTCCTCACCCCGACCATTTTATTCCAAAATAAATCCCTTCTGGAAGGTACTATTAGCTTCACTGGGGGAGGGCAGGGGGAGGGCAGGGGGAGAAAGAGATAAGCAGAAAAAATGCCTTTATCTTAGGTAAGGCCATACTTCATCCTCAGTAAGAACTGATTTAATTTTCATTTGGTTGATCTGCTGTTTTCAATTTTGAGGAAACCCAAACATGGTCTGAAGATGTGATGGAACCTTTTGGGTTAACACATTGCTTTCTTCAGGGGAACAAGGTGACACGATGCTGAGATGACTGGATTGGCTCCTTAGTAGAAAAGTTTTTTAAGTTTTTGCCCCTACGCTTTGAACTATAGATTTTGGCCCATCTATTTCTCCTGATGCCTCTCTTTTTCTGTTGGCTTGTGTCCAAAGAACCATGAGCAGAAGGAGAAACGTTATCACTGCTGCCTTATGAACTCCAGTGCAAGGGCTTAGAGGAGGACTTCTTGTGGTGGAACACTGCAATGGATCGAGGGGCTGTGACTAAGAAACAGCAAATAAGGAAAATAAAAAGTGTTGCATATAGGCTCTAGCGGCCATAAAATGTTTCTCAGGACGACCCCCTGTGCCCTTCTCGTTATTGTCCTTCCAGTGTGGTGTTAAAGCCTTTCTGTTCAAAACATGATATTTGGCCTCTAAAAGCTTGACGTTATCACCTGGCCTACGTTGCGCTCTGCCATGGGGCTTTTAATGTGTTTTATGACATTTTATTGCTGCTGTCTTGAGTGTTTTCATCTCTTGTTTTGCTACTCTTTGGTTCTTGTGGTTCTTGATTTTATTAGGAACATAGGAAATTGTCTTTCCATTCGTCCATCTAGCTCAGCACTGTTTATACTAACAGGTTGCGGCTCTCCAGAGATTCAAGCAGGGGTTTTTTCAGCCCTACCTGGAGAGGCCAGGGATTGAACCTGGAGACCTTTTGCATGCAAAGCACATGCTCTACCAGCAAGCAAATAAGCAGAATCCAAAAGGCTCCTGCTTATTTTCTTCTGCCCCACCAATTCCATTGCATAAGCAGCCCTCACTGGCGAGTTAGTGCTTCTATCCTAATAGAGCTGCTACACTTTGGAAGACCTTCGTGATTGGGCTCCACGTAAATGCAAGTGCAATGAAATGGTCTAAAGTTGACATGATCTCCTGAAATACTCAAAATCTGTGATTAATATACAGTCACCATGTGCACTGAAACAGTAACAACTATTTCACTCAAGAAGAATTATAACCCAGCATCCCAGCACTTTAACTTCGTAAACCTAATTTCCTGGCTTTCACATACCATGGAAGATGTACTGTGCAGGCAGCTGACAGCCAAAACTATAAAAATAACACGTTAAATTGTTACCTGATTCTCAATTCAAACCTAAGGTCCCCAGAGAGCCACTAGTCCTTATGCGTTCAACAGCCTTCAAGGGAATCCCCAAAGGAAATGCATTGCAGTAGTCTAGCCTCAAGCTTATGGAGCCACGATTCACACTGGCCCAATCTGGATCCAAAGGAAGGCATGCTTCACTTGAGAATGATGCTTTGGATCTCTATAGTACTCCCCCACCCCAAGTGTGCAATCTTTTTTACACACTTTATCAATGGGTCTGTAAGGTAAGGCAATATCATTTGCTGGTACTTTATATGGAGGATTGGAGAGGCCGTCCAGTAAATTTATGCCTGAGGCTGTCTAGTAAATTTCTAGCTAAGATATGGAGACTTTCCAGTTCGTAGCTCATTCTATGAACCATGATGCTGCCCTAGCTGTAATAGCCGAAGAAACTGGTAAAGAGCGCATTCAGACAGCAGCTGGGCTTTTAGGGCCCAACAGCTAGATGACATGGCTGGAAACATGTTTCTAGAACAGGGATTGTGCCAAACAGCTGTTAAGTGTGGGACAGTTTCCACTGGTGGTATAGAGATAAATTTCGAAATGCAGGTGCTCTTCATGACAATCTCCATAACCACACCCCTAAGCAGAGTCCAAAAATTCAGGCAGCTGTGTCAGTTCGGAATGACAAACAGATTCTAGCAGTTTTATTCCACCGGGAGCAGGTATTTTGTAAAGTGTTAATTGCCCATTCAAATCCAAGCCCCCCCCCCCAATAGCTTATGCATTACAACAAAGAACAATATATAATTGCTAGGAAAATTCATATCCTCCCCACAGCGACTGTGAACATTGCAGCTAAGCTAACCTAGAAGGTGAGCGGGTGTAGCTCAATGTGATAGAGCACCTGCTTTGCATGCAGAAGGACTCAAGTTCGATCCCCGGAATCTCCATGTAGGGCAGGAAAAACTCCAGCTTGAAACCCTGGAGAGACATTGCTGCCAGTCAGTGTCAACAATACTGGGCTAGATGGACCAGTGGGCTCGCTAAGTGTAAGGCAGCCTCCTATATAATCCTGAGAGGGTGGCAGCTGACATCAGAGCCCTTGCTGATAAAGAAGTACTGGCACTATGTCACTCTGAACCTTGGCTCTGCTACACCACTGATTTCAACTAAGAAGTGATAGGTGAGACAGGATGCCAAGTCTCACCTGCCACTTTTACCCCTGCAACTGCTCCAAAGAGCCGTTTCCCCCTGCCTTCCTCCATGCAGTGGAGGCTGGTGGCTCCGATGTCAATGGGGCAATGCATCCGCTCTGGGTTGTAGTCAGAACCAGCCAGAACACTGACGGAGTTATCCAAGGTGCTGAAGCACAAACCCACAAATCAGTCCAGCTCCTTGGATAGCTCCTTTGGAGTTCTGGCTGGTTCTGACTGAATCCCAGAGCGGATTCACAGCCCCACGGATATCAGAGCCACTAGCCTCTGTTGCCTAAGTGAGTTCATCTCCCATCGCAGAATCCAGTTAGGAAGGATATGATGGCACACAATGGCTGAATTCGGACAACACAATAAGCAACTGGTGCGGGGGAAACAATAGTCAGTTGTATTGGCTATCGTGTCATTCGAATGCTGCCATAGTCAACTCAGCGCTGATCCTAATCTGCACCACAGTTGATTATTTATTACCATGTTGTGTGGGGAGTACCCCCTAGATGAACAACTGTAAAGTTGATTATTACCCCACCATTGACTATCGTGTTGTCCGAATTCAGCCAATGAGTCATGGGGGAATTGGTGGGCAGAGGGAGGATTCGGCACCTCTTCCTGCCTAGTATTCCTCTACTGGGGGAACCTCTTCCCCTGCTCCTTTACAGATGTTTGGTGCTAGTGATCAGTCTTTTAATACGTTGCTGCTGTAAAGTGCAGTTTGGTTTTAGCAGCAGCTCTGGGCTGCAAACCTGAGCCACACTTTGTCTTAAAATTAAAAAGCCCATTTTAATGCACCACCAGGGTCTCATCAACTGTGCTAGTTTAAATACTTCACAGCCACTACACATTAGATGCCATTCTGCCTATTCCTTTATTCAGGAGCAACAACCGACTGACCATTATGCTTCCTATAATGTTTCCATAAAGTTTCATTTATTAAGAAGCTGTATTGTGTGTCTGAGTTTATTTGCATTTTAAACACAGGGTGGGTTGTTGGAGGGGGGTTGCTTTTAAAATGCTCTTAAAACCTAAGAGGGGGAGAAAAGAACCTGGCGGGAAAAATGATCCAAAGGGACAAAAAGGAGGCTAAGCTAGAAAAAAAGGAGGCTCTGGGGAGACATGATAGAGGTGTATAAAATTATGCGCAGTGTGGAAAATGTGGACAAAGAGTCATTTTTCTCCCTCTCTCAAAATACCAGAACCCAGTGGGGTCATCCCATGAAGCTGATTGGTGGGAGATTCAGGACAAACAAAGGGAAGGACTTCTTCACACAGTGGATACTTCAATTATGGAATTCGCTACCACAAGATGTCGTGACGGCCACCAATTTGGATGGCTTTAAAAGGGAGTTGGATAAATTCTTGGAGGAGAAGGCTATCAATGGCTACTAGTCCTGATGGCTATGTGCTACCTCCAGTAAGCCTGTGTGCACCAGCTGCTGAGGAACATGGGCAGGAGGGTGGGAGGGTGCTGTTGCACCATGTCCTGCTTTGTTGGTCCCTGGTCGACAGCTGGTTGGCCACTGTGTGAACAGAGTACTGGACTAGATGGGCCCTCAGTCTTATCCAGCAGGGCTCTTACGTTCTTATGACACAGGGTTTGATTTAACAGTTATTATTCCAACACCTAATTTATAAGGCAGCAGTCTTGACATTGAATATTCCCTGTGTGTACGTATGCATGGCAGAAGTTGGAAAAAACAGAAGATATCACACTACAGCGGGAACAGGCCATAATCTCATCAAGACTGACCATTGGCCATGCTGGCTTGGGCTGACAGGAGTAGGTCTTGGGTTGCTTGCCCCTGCATTAGGGGAAATCTTGAAACAGGCGTCCATGTAGACATGGCTTGTCGATGAAAAAATATAACAGTGCAGTGACTGGAAGTAAAGAGTTTTCTGGAATGTTGAACTGAAACATTCTTGACTGGGCATGCTCTGGAAAAGTCTGGTAAATGCCTGGAGCTTATCACAACACACACACACACACACACACACACCAATACACACACCGATGACATAACATTAAGATAGTCCTATGTTTTCTTCTTTTAAGCTATATTTTAAGAATATTTAGGAATTTGAAGGAAAAGATTCCCAAGAAACTAATATCATACTAATTCCTGGGAGCTCCCCTCCCCTCACCGGATAAAGATGGTATATAAATATTGGATTGTGTCAAATGTTGCACGATTGTGCGGGCTCTCCCACAAGAGAATTCTCCACCTTGCAGTCAAGCCACAGAATTCGCTAACACAAGACGTAGTGATGGTCACCAGTTTGGATGGATTTAAAAGGGGGTTAGACACATTCCTGGAGGAGAATGCGATCGATGGTTCCTAGTCCTGATGGCTATGGGCTGCTTCCAGTATCAGAGGCAGTATGTCTAGATACACCAATTACTAGGGAACATGGGCAGGAGGACACTGTTGTTCTCATGTCCTGCCTCTGGGCAACTGGTTGGCAACTGTGCAAACAGAATGCTGGACTAGATGGACCCTTGGTCTGATCCAACAGAGATCTTCTTATGTTCCTCCTTATGGCAGTTCACTGTGTCCTGTGAAAAATCTCCCCTGAGATTTGAGATACTCTAAATAAAGACCCCATAAGTGAGGTGGGGGCAGCTATTCCTGAGGGTCTCCTGGCCATCAGGAGAAGCCTTCCAGGGGAAACAGAGGACTAGAATGGGATGGTTAGGTAGGGGGTTTCCCTTGCATTTACACAACATTGGTTACCATCCACTGGAAGTACATAAACAATACATGAATGATGTAGCTGGACACATAAGAAGCTAAGGTCAAATTTGCTCAGCACGATACATTGATATTAATGATCTCAAAGTGAGCTTTAGAACAGCTTTCCCTAACCCGATGCCCTGCAGATGTATTGGACTGCAGCTTCCATCAGCCCCAGCCAGCATGGCCCTTGCAATCCATCACATCTGTAGAATACCAGGTTGGGGAAGAGTACAGGAAGCTGCTACCCAACAACCTAAGATACAAGATTAAAATCTTTTTACGTATTCAGATGGTGTTCTTTAACGTCCAATTTCATCAGACAAAACAACATTTGTTTCCATACTGAACAGTAACAATGCATGAAAGCGATTAGTGTCTACCTGAGTGATGTCCATTCCAGCATCACAGCTCAGTGGCTGGGTTGATGTGAGACCATTTGAGCCTATTAATGTTGTGATCACACCACTGCCATCAATCTTCCGAATCATGGTGCCATCCACAAAGTAAATGAAGCCGTGCTTATCTACAGTGATACCTAGTGGGAAAGAGAAAGAAAGTTAAACAGAAGGACTACCAAAGATTAGAACTATAAATGCTGGTTTGGTTTTGTTCTTTGGGTTTTGATTTTATATATATATATGTATATATATATTCTCATTTCATTTGCCTTTTTGACCTTGTTTACTCACAATGACAACCCAGGGTTTAATATGGGTTGTTATTGAATCATGGGTTGTTATTGAATCATGTATGGTTGTTGAATCATGTTTTGTTGTTACTTTTGAACTCTGCACTATGGTTTAAATATGGGTTGTTAACCATGCACAACACAGAGGCTGAATTCGGATGACACAATAAGCAACTGGGGGTGGGGAAACAATCGCCAGTTGTATTGACTATCATGTCGTCCGAATGCTGCCATAGTCAACTCAGCGCAGATCATAATCCACACCACAGTTGATTATTTATTACCATGTTGTATGGGGAGTACCCCCTAGATGAACAACTGTAAAGTTGATTATTATCCCACCATTGACTATCGTGTTGTCCGAATTCAGCCAGAGTTTATAACCCAACAACAAACCATGAGTTCTCAACCCACAGTGAACAACCCAGAATAAACCATAGTGCAGGGTTCATACATAATGACAACCCACGATTTAATGACAACCCCTACTGTAGGTTGTCATTATGTGCAAACTAGGCCTTTGTGTGTGTTCAAATTTATGAATCCATTTTAAAAGAAACTGATAATTCAACCAGGCCCTGTGAAAATTCTAGATTTTTATCAGCATACTTTACGGTGCGCTCCTATACATGTATACTCATAAATAAGTCCCGTTGACTTCAGTAGAGCTTACTCCCAGGTAAGTGGGTAAAGGATTGCAGCTTTAATATTATAAAGAATGTATGAACTAACAGTGTGTGTGTGTGTGTGTGGGGGGGGGGCAAAACAAGGTCAAAGCAATGAGATTTCTGAAAACACAAATTGCAGTCCCGTCTTCAAATCAGTACTCGGATGTAAACTAACTTGGGTTGCAGTCCTATACACATTTCAAAAACAGATTCCAATATGAAACAACTGAGCTACAAGTAATCAAGTGATCCACCTGTCTCTTGAACAGAGACAAAGCAGTGTTACATGTGTTAATCAGTACACCAATGGAAGGATGTCTGTGTTATCACTCAACAGCAACTGTTTTGTGAGTGGCCGCTGTTAATAAGGTAATTATTAGGGGTGTGCATCGGATCGGATCCGATCCACGATCCGAATCCGATCCGACCCAAAATCGGGAAAATCCGATCCGATCCGATCCGATCCGGCCAACCTCCGATCCGATCCGATCCGATCCGATGAGGTCCGATCCGGATCGGACGCCATTTTGAATGCTTTTTCCCATAGCCAAGTATTGTTTTACAAAAACGCCTATAACTTTTTCATTTTTAAAGATAGAAGGATGAAACTTGGGCACATTGTAGACTGGTTAGGGGTAGTTATCTGTGAGAAATTTCAGAAAGATTGGTGCATGCATTTTGTGGCAATTAATTTTTTAATAAATACCCAGGAATGCCTATAACTTTGTCATTTTTAAAGTTACACACATGAAACTTTGCCACATTGTAGGGGGTACCTTGGGACCTATGTGTGTGAAATTTCAGAAACGTAGGTGCTTGTCTTGTGTGGCAATTAATTTTTAGAAAAATGGGTAGTAGTGGGGTAAATACAGTTACACCTCCCATTTTTTTATTTTTGAAGATACAAACAGGAAACTTGGGCACATTACAGGTACCACTTGCCTTGATATGTGTGTGAAATTTCAGAAACATTGGAGCTTTCCTTGTGTGGCAATTAATTTTTGAAACAATGAGGAAAGAAACACCTATAACTTTGTCATTTTTAAAGTTACACACATGAAACTTTGCCACATTGTAGGTGGTACCTTGGGACCAATGTGTGTGAAATTTCAGAAACATAGGTGCTTGCCTTGTGTGGCAATTAATTTTTTAATAAATACCCAGGAATGCCTATAACTTTGTCATTTTTAAAGTTACACACATGAAACTTTGCCACATTGTAGGCGGTACCTTGGGACCTATGTGTGTGAAATTTCGGAAACGTAGGTGCTTGCCTTGTGTGGCAATTAATTTTAGAAAAATGGGTAGTGGTGGGGTAAATACAGTTACGCCTCCCACTTTTTTATTTTTGAAGATACAAACAGGAAACATGGGCACATTACAGGTACCACTTGGCTTGATATGTGTGTAAAATTTCAGACAGCTGGGTCCAGGCATGTGGTGGCAAGGTATTTTTGAAACAATGAGGAAAGAAACGCCTATAACTTTTTTATTTTAAAAGTTAGAAGTCTGAACATTGCTCACTTTGTAGATGGGTTAGGGGTAGATATGTGTCAGAAATTTCAGAATTATAGGTCCAGGCATTTGATGGCTATGGAATTTTTAAATTACATGTTTCAAAAAAATTTCTACAGAGGCCAGGTCTTCCCCTCCCGCTTCCCGCGAAGAAAAGGAAACACTCTCTCGTCTCGATCCCTTTGATCCTTGCTAGTAGTATCCATTACAGGGCTCGTGTTTCCTTTCCTACTTTCACTTTTCAAGCAGAACGGCTGAGCCTAGCTGAGTTTTGCAGCCATGCGTGCAAGGAAGGATCACTCTGGTCTCGATCCCTTTGATCCTTGGTAGTATCCATTACAGGGCTCGTGTCTGCTTGAGTACAAAGTGAAAGCAGACACGAGCCCTGTAATGGATACTACCAAGGATCAAAGGGATCGAGACCAGAGTGATCCTTCCTTGCACGCATGGCTGCAAAACTCAGCTAGGCTCAGCCGTTCTGCTTGAAAAGTGAAAGTAGGAAAGGAAACACGAGCCCTGTAATGGATACTACTAGCAAGGATCAAAGGGATCGAGACGAGAGAGTGTTTCCTTTTCTTCGCGGGAAGCGGGAGGGGAAGACCTGGCCTCTGTAGAAATTTTTTTGAAACATGTAATTTAAAAATTCCATAGCCATCAAATGCCTGGACCTATAATTCTGAAATTTCTGACACATATCTACCCCTAACCCATCTACAAAGTGAGCAATGTTCAGACTTCTAACTTTTAAAATAAAAAAGTTATAGGCGTTTCTTTCCTCATTGTTTCAAAAATACCTTGCCACCACATGCCTGGACCCAGCTGTCTGAAATTTTACACACATATCAAGCCAAGTGGTACCTGTAATGTGCCCATGTTTCCTGTTTGTATCTTCAAAAATAAAAAAGTGGGAGGCGTAACTGTATTTACCCCACCACTACCCATTTTTCTAAAATTAATTGCCACACAAGGCAAGCACCTACGTTTCCGAAATTTCACACACATAGGTCCCAAGGTACCGCCTACAATGTGGCAAAGTTTCATGTGTGTAACTTTAAAAATGACAAAGTTATAGGCATTCCTGGGTATTTATTAAAAAATTAATTGCCACACAAGGCAAGCACCTATGTTTCTGAAATTTCATACACATAGGTCCCAAGGTACCACCTACAATGTGGCAAAGTTTCATGTGTGTAACTTTAAAAATGACAAAGTTATAGGTGTTTCTTTCCTCATTGTTTCAAAAATTAATTGCCACACAAGGAAAGCTCCAATGTTTCTGAAATTTCACACACATATCAAGGCAAGTGGTACCTGTAATGTGCCCAAGTTTCCTGTTTGTATCTTCAAAAATAAAAAAATGGGAGGTGTAACTGTATTTACCCCACTACTACCCATTTTTCTAAAAATTAATTGCCACACAAGACAAGCACCTACGTTTCTGAAATTTCACACACATAGGTCCCAAGGTACCCCCTACAATGTGGCAAAGTTTCATGTGTGTAACTTTAAAAATGACAAAGTTATAGGCATTCCTGGGTATTTATTAAAAAATTAATTGCCACAAAATGCATGCACCAATCTTTCTGAAATTTCTCACAGATAACTACCCCTAACCAGTCTACAATGTGCCCAAGTTTCATCCTTCTATCTTTAAAAATGAAAAAGTTATAGGCGTTTTTGTAAAACAATACTTGGCTATGGGAAAAAGCATTCAAAATGGCGTCCGATCCGGATCGGACATCTGGTCCGATCCGATCCGACCAGCCTCCGATCCGATCCGATCCGACCCCCCAGGTCCGATTCCGATCCGCTATCCGATCCGATCCGGGGGGTCAGTGCACATCCCTAGTAATTATCGCTGTTTCACTTTCTGCATTTCAATTCCTTCTGAGCTCACTGTTTACAATCTCCTACCTGAACCCTACACGTCTGTGTGTAGTTGTTACTTGGGATAACACTGCACGCATGTGATGAAGTGGGCTGTGGTAATGAAAGTTATGTCATGGTAAATTTGTTCATCTTTTAAGATGCCACACAACTCTTTGTTGAATTTACCTGAAAGTAAGTCAATGGGGCCTACTTCAGTGTAGACTTACACAAGATTGCACTGCAACATTATTTTACCTATCTACCTACCTACTGATGTACTGTAAAATTTCTATCCTACCTCTCCCAAAGCTTGAGGTGGCTGACAAACAAGCTTAAAAAAACACCTAACATAAGACTGTACAAACATCAAAAACAAAACAGCAGCCACAATGCAACAGCAATGAAGCCATCAAGTTACAATAGAATAGCTAGCTAACTAGTTAGGGAAATGTGTGTTCATCATACTATATTTGAAATTGTGCAATTATTAGAATAATGATATTTGGTTCTTTTAAGCAATATATAATCACCAAGCCCCTAAGTACAAAAGGAAGATTCAGGTTTCAGGAGCAGGATTATCCTGAAAGTAAATGGTTCCTCATCTGCTGCAGTATTTACTTTCAGAATGTGACTTACTTGGAGAACATCAAGTTTAGCCATTCACCAACAGGAAGGAAAGCATTTATACCACCTGAAGCTGGAACTTTAATTTTTTATTTTATCCATCCCCTCCAACTACTACATAAGGTACATGATTCAGCTTCTATTAACTGCTTCTTAACTTAGTGCACCATCTAAAAACATCTCCAGCTGTGTTAATATACAAACCATCTAGTTTCTCTTTACTACTGTTTTCCAGCTACCAAGATGCCTGTGTGTTTTGGCTATGGATGGAGACCATTCGAAGTAACGGTTGGATTTTATAGTTTCAAAAAATGGGGATCAATCATTGTGTGTTTGTTTCTTCATCCCAGCAGTACGGGAAAACTTGGCTCCACTACCTCAGTCACTAAAGCCTAATCTGAATGTCTGCAAACTTCTCCTATGTTTCATCTTAAGACTCTGATCTTGCAAACTCCATGATGTCAATGTCAGTGGAAGTTGGTGGCTCTGATTTCAATGGGGCTATGAATCCCTTCTGATTTTCAGTCAGAGCCTGCCAGGATCTAAAGGAGCTATCCAAAGTCTTGAACCTATTTTGGCAATAGAGTCCAGCATCTCGGATAGCTCCTTTAGAGTTCTGGCTGAAGCTCAGAATACATTCACAGTCCCACCAAAATGAGAAACACCTGTTCAGCACCTTGGATAGCTCATTTAGAGTTCTGGTTCAAACTCATAATGGATTCACAGTCCCACCAGAATTGGAGCCACCTCCTATAGAGTTCTGGCTGGTTCTGACCGAAACCCAGAATGGATTCACAGCCTCACTGGGAACCACCAGCATCCACTGGTCAATGCCACGTTATTTTTACTATTTATTACATTTCTAAACCACCTCATAGCAGAAGCTCTCTGGGTGGTTTAAAAGATTAAAATATTATGCAAAATTGAAAAACACACAACAGACAGTACACACATGGAGAACATACATCTAAATCAGCCATACCATTAAAAACAAATCCAGGATAGATTAAAAGCTCATCACATGTTGATATTTGCCTCGGAAAAGAGAAAAGTCTTGATCTGGTGTTGAAGAGATAACAATGTTGGAAACCAGGTGGGCCTCATCAGGGAGATCATTCTATAATTGGGGTATGTGTCTGTAGATTCACCAGTATGGGGTTTCACAGGGTTCAGATTTGTCCTCCAGGCTGTTCAACATCTACATGAAACTATTGACTGTGATCATCTGGGGATAGTATTTTCTTTTCTTCTCCTCCCCCCTCCCCCCAATCTGCTTTTTGCAACATCTTGCCTGATGAAGAGATCTTGAGATCTCAATAGCTTGCGCATTTTGTGTGACCTTTGAACTGGCCCAATAAAGGCATTGCCCTCATATGCATTTTGGATTTGTGCTCTCACATTCCTAGAAGGAAGACTCATTGAACCTGGTAGGACATACTTCTGAATAAACATGAACAGGCTTGCATTACATGGATGAGTTTAGTCATGCACTAACAAACAAATGTGTATGTAGACATCTCTGCCCAATACCTGAAGCTCTCTAGGTGGTTCACAAATGAAGATATAAAACCATAGACATAAAACAATAGTATAATAAAACATTATATAAAAACATTAAACAATTTAAGACAGAATGAAACTAGAGTAAAAAAAAAAAACCAAAGTGAAATCCAGCAGCAACGTAAAGATCTTAAGACACATGAAGACCATTTTTTAAAACTAAAGGACCAAAAAGCCCGGAATATTTTTTTTAAAAAACTGCTGAAAGGTGGAAAGTATACAAAAGAGACATTAAATATAAAGAAAACCATGCTTCCATACTGTAAAATTGGGACAGCAATGGAAATTTCAGTAAGGGATGCAGTCAGAGTCCAAAGCAGGGCTAAAGAAGCAGCAGGGATATGCAAACTGTTTGTAGAAAAAGTCTTTGTTATAGGTACGAAAAGGGATTCCTGCCTTTCTCAGTGCTGGTTCAAAGATGGATGTTTCAGAAAGTGCAATAAAAGGGGATGTATTCAAAGGGTACGTGATGCTACAAGGAATTCAAAAAGGTCCAAACCTTGGCATAGAAAGATAAATGCCAATGTCCACTCCCTTGACAGACAGTAATAACTCAGATGATGAGAGGCTGGAAATATCAAAGATGAGCAAAAAGGACATAAGCAATTTGGCTGCCACCCAGTGTTCACGATGGAACTGGAGAGAGGGACTGCTGTGTCTGTCATCCCATGTGCAGGACATGAAGGACACTTTTCGAATATCAAACAGAAGGAGATATCACTACTGCCCAAAAAAATAAAAGAAAGAAGTATACGGGGGAAAGATAGGGCCCGTGGGGGTGATACAAGCTAATGTGGAGTGTAAGAATAAGCCACACTTGCTAGATTGACATTTCATTGCAAAACAGAAGCCGGCATCATGGGGATGTGATTGGGTCAATAAACTTCCCATGGATTGGAAATCTATAAAGACCTTGCAAACGTTTCCTCCAAACTCCATTAAAAGAGATAACGAACAGTTAGGAAGTTTATTGAATCAGGCATCAGATGTGTTTGAAGAGGGCTTAGAAACCCTAAAACATATAAAGGCAAGAAATAATACCAGATGACACCATGTTTATGGCACAATGGCCAAAGGGGAATTTGGCTGCGCAACTATAAAGCAGCTTTCCTACAGTTGCTCACATCAGACAATGTGCTTGCACACTCTAATCCACTATTGCCCATTGGAGTTCTTATTTTTTATTTTTTATTTCTTATTTATTTACAATATTTATATACTGCTCCATATCTAAACTAGATTCTGGAGCAGTGCACATAGGTGTAAACAGTAAAACGAAAGAAGATTAAAAAAGCGAATTACAATTATTCAATTATAAAACAAAGGACCAGTAAAAACAGTGACCAGTCAGATGAGTTAAGGAAGCAGCGTAGTGTTAGCACCTGCCTGACCTCCAGGGGCAAGGAGTTCCAAAGAGAAGGGACCACCACACTAAAGGCTTTTCTTCTGGTGGATCCCAAATGGACCACAGGTCCATATGGAACCACCAGGAGCATGCCTTCCAATGACCTCAGCGACCGGGCAGGTTAATAAGGGAGAAGGTGCTCTCTCAGGTATCCTGGTCCCAAGTTGTTTAGGGCTTTGCACACTAGTACCAAAACCTGAAACATGGCCAGTAGCCAAAAAGCAGAAGGTATTGGAGTAGTAATATCTGATGCCGTGCTAGATCACAAAATTGGTCTCCAGATCTTTGACAGCACCAGAATCTTAACTATGCACAAGTAGGCAAGAAGTCCTGAAGGTTGACCTCGAAGAAATTAAAATCCTATATAGGGTTGCAGAACCCCAGGCCTGGAGGTCAAACCTGGCCCTCAGGGGTTCCCCAGATAGTTAGACCCACTTTCCCAAACCATAAATCATTGGGTGGTTTTCCAGCTTTGCCACATTCCCCCACACCGATTCTAAAATTTATTTAGCTATTTATTTAATTTCTATACCACCCAATCGCTGAAGCTCTGGGAGGTTCATAAAAATCAAAACCATAAAAATCAAAACCACACTATAAAAACACAATATAAAAGTACAACCAGAACAAAAAAACAAGAATAAAAGCGAGCAGCAATGCAGATATTTTAAAATACAGACTTAAAACAGCAAAGTTGAAAGGCTAAAAATGGTAAAATGTTAACATATCCGGTAACGCCCAGCCTAAACGGCTTGGGTCGAACGCCGGTCAGTTGTGGATGGGGAGGGGGAGGAAGGAAGTCTACTCACGTGTAGTGCCATGTGTGCCACGTGAGGTAAGGCTGGGGCTGAACTATAAAGGCAGCCCCCAAGCAGGCAAGTCGGCCTCTTTCGTTTCCGACTCCCACCCTCTCTCCCGGCTCTAGTATGGGATTAGCCAGTCACCTCCTTTGGAGGGGTGTGTGTGGCTGAGTAGGAATTTTCCATTCTCCGGGATCGTTTTTTTTTTTTTTTTGCCTACTTCATACTGGAAGCTTTATGAGGAAGGGTGAATAATTAGGTTGATTTGTGGCAGGGACATGTGGGAATTGGCTATATATTTAGAATAAGGGCAGTGAGCCCTCTGGCGCATTTTGGCAATTGGCATTGCTGGAGGACCTGCTCCTAGGGGGCTATGTGGTTCACATGTCAGGATATGGTATGCCTTTGGAAACCATCCTGATTCACTGACTCGGTGTCTTATGGCATTGAGTGGGTGTGAGCCAGGGTGGTTCCCCACACTTTTAAAAGTGTCACATAAGCAAGGAGCCGGGTTTTCCCGACCCCTTGCTTTGGCCCCTTGCTTTGGAGAGTGGCTCGCCCATAATGGCAGGCAAGAAGCCTGTGTTAAGGACAACAATTCCCGCATTTTCACATGCAGATCCAGGGAGGGATGCATATACCCAGTTATTTAAATAAAGAGGCCCTAGTTCAATCCAAGTTCTTGTGTTGTGTCTTTATTCCACGCTCCTCCATCCACAAACAGAGAAAATAAAAAGGTCTTCACCTGGTGTCAAAAAAGAGTATAACGTAGATACCATGTGAACCTCTCTAGGGAGCATATTCTGCAGCTGGGTGCCACAGCAGAGAAGGCCCTCCTCCTAGTATCAACCATCCTCACTTCCTTCGGCAGGGGCTCATGGAGAAGGATGCCTGAGGATGATCTTAGTGTCTGGGCAGGTACATATGGGAGGAACCATTCCTTCAGATAACCTAGCCCCAAGCCATTTAGGACTTTGAATTGTACCTGGACCTGGTCTGGCAGCCAGTGAAATGCTGAAATGTATTAATTTCTGCATGGCAGCTCGGTTTTATCCTGGTTGTGCTTTTATACCGTACTTTAAATTATGTTTTAATATACTGTTGTTTTATATTTTGAATGGTTTTTATGGTTTTCATTTTTGTAAACCACCCAGAGAGCAATAAACAAATACAATACAATAACTCTTCTAAGGCTTGGTTACTGGCAGTCAGAGCCTGAAGATTAAAATATATGTTAAAAAATACTTTTGGTGTGTGGTTATTTGCTCCCCCCCCTTTTGCCTTTGGCCTCACCTACCACTGGAATGTGCCCCCGAGAGCTTCTATCAGAACTTAAGAAGAGCCCTGCTAGATCAAACCAAGGGTCCATCCAGTCCAGCATTCTGTTCACACAGTGGCCACCAGCAGCCCACAGCAAACCCACAACTGGACATGGGTGCAACAGCATCCTCCCACCCATGTTCTCCAGCAACTGGTGTTCCTAGACATACTGCCTTTGATACTGGAGCTAGCATAGAACCATCAGTAGTCATTGATAGCTTTCTCCTCCAGATATTTTTCTAACCCTTTTTAAAGCCATCCAAATTGCTGGACATCACTATGTCTTGTGGAAGTGAATCCATAGTTTAATTACGGGTCCTGTGAAGAAGTCCTTCCTTTTATCTGTCCTGAACCTCCCACCAATCAACTTCATGGGATGACCCCATTGGGTTCTAGCATTATGAGAGAGGGAGAAAAATGTCTCCCTGTCTGCATTCTCCACACCAGGCATAATTTTGTACACATCTCTGAAACGGAAATCACACTCTGGGCTGAACGCAGTTCAACACCCCTTCAATACATTTTCTGAGTGTTGCTAGGCAAAGCAAAACCCGAAAGAGAGATACCAGCATGCTTGGGGAAAACCTCAAGGTTTGAAGAAGGACACATACAAAAATATTTAGGGGGGACCTAGAGGTGGTGGTGGGGGAACCCATAAGCTGCTCAATTGGGCATAGATGTGCTTAGTAGTCCCTGAAGGTTTGCTGACTGTTGGGAGGGGGTTGGGATTTTTTGGGGGGGGGATGGAAATAGAGTATTATGAAAGGAGATATGACTTGTCCCCAAATTAGAAAATTGCTCGCAAAACTGAGGGTATCTTACTCCTTATATTTGGTAGAACAGCTTCATATAAAAATAAGAACAAAGCAAAACTTGAAATAAAATGTATTTTGGCGTTACGTCTAGTGGTATTTTAAGTTTTAGAGATGTGGGTGCAATCCATAAACTATTTAATATAGCACAGTAGCCTGAAGCTATCATTGTGCCATTTGAGTCACTAGAACTGAGCCAACTGATGCACAATTGTTTTATGGATTGCAGCCTAAAGCTATATTTAATGTTGATTTTTGTTTAATTTTTTTTGGCTCTCTTGTACGAGCGGAATTGTTATACTTTATTTCATTGACATCCTAATCAATAATGCTCCTACCCTTAGTATAAGGGACAAACTAGGTATGACAAGTGAATCCCAGATTTGGGGGATGATTTTCATCAGAACCATGGTGGGAGGGGCAAATGGTTACCCCCCGCTCCCTACATGCCACAGTCCCAATCCTGTTCTTACCTCCTCAGTTGTCATATATATATATATATATATATATATATATGGCATTTTTATTGCTTATACATTATTAACAACATGTATAGTTTGGCCCTGAAATACTAGGAAAGATGGCAAGAAAGAGACTGCCCATGATTTAAGCTCTTTTCCTACTCACATCTGCAGAACAAAAGAGGAGCCATGTTGGATCAAACCAAGGGTCCATCTAGTCCAGCATTCTGTTCATAAGTGGCCAAACAGCTGCCCATGGGAAACCCAGAAGCAGGACAAGAGTGCAACAGCAGCCTCACACCCATGTTCTGGTGTACAGAAACATACTACCTGTGATCCTGGAAGTAGCATATAGCCATCAGGACTAGTAGCTATTGATAACCTTCTTCTCCAGGAATTTGTCTAACCGCTTTTTAAAGCCATCCAAATTGGTGGCCATCACTATGCCTTGTGGTAGCAAATGCCTTAGTTTCACATTGTACTGTTTGAAGAAGTCCTTCCTTTTATCTGTCCTGAATCTCCCACCAATCAGCTTGATGGGATGACCCCATTGGGTTCTAGTATTTTGAGAGAGGGAGAAAAATGTCTCCCTATCCACATTCTCCACACCATGCATGATTTTGTACACCTCTATCATGTCTCCCCTTAGCCTCCTGTTTCCCAAGCTAAACAGTCCCAGCTGCTGTAAGGGAGTTGCTCCAGCCCCTTGATCATTTTAGTTTCCCATTTAGATCTTAGAAAATCAAGAATAGAATGGAGAATTTTGGCCAAAACCTGATACTCTCCAAAGTGTTTGAGCAGATCTGAAAATGTGTATCCTGCCAGCTGTGTAGGTGTTTTGGGATCAGTTCATGTCCCTTGGATTATTATGAAGACACATGTATTATGAAGACATTTGTGTTCTCTTTCTTTCCCTTAAAATACGAATAGGGGAAAATAAGGCTGGAGGCAAGAGAATGTCACAACAAGAAGAAATCTCATAATGTAACTACAGTATAATGTAATAATGCTCCTTTAAGCAAAGTTGTCACATCTTTTGCATGAGACAAAACTGCTTCATCATCCAACAAAGAAGCTTGCAAACAGATACATGTAAATAGAAGAATTCAAACTCAGGCAAGTTGATTTGCATAATCTCTCGCTGGAGAATTTGCGTTCCTAATTGGCACTATTTTTTTTTTTTACGATTTTGGAAGGAACTTTAGTTTGCTTTTTGTGTATTTCAGTTCTTTTTCATAATCCACCCCCAATTCAACTTCCAAAGAATTTGCACATGAAAGATCTTAAATTCCTACAGAGATTTGATAAAAAGAAAACATGCCAATGGTGTTTGCAAAGAATCTGCAGCTTCTCATAAAACTTTTAATAGGAAAAGCGAATCCAATTGGTTAATTTTATGGCTGTAAAAGAGAAAATGGCATGCCATCCATTTCCAAACTTCTAAATGTCTTTGGTGCTTTTAATTAAAGTTGCCATCGAGAAACCAATAAGGCAATTTTATGCAATTAGTTATTTATATGCTACCATGATACACAACTAAAAATAAGAGGCAACTGATTAAGAGTTCAAAGGGATTGTGATCTCCTGATATATATTTTTTTATTGCTTTCAAAGTGTAGGGAGGATAAGAGCAAAGGAAATTACTGAACATTCAAGTTCTGGAACTAGCATGCCTTTGTATGTACTTGAACTGGACAGACCATGAAATTATGCCATTCAGCACCTATTGGATGAAAATAGCTATGCTTATGTGAGAAACTGAGATCCTCAGAGAGAGCAAGGTTGACAAACAAGACACAATTATAGTGGCTGCCTTGTCTCAAAAAATACTTTTGTGAGTCTTCACTTTTGCAAGTGCATTTCTGGACCACCTAGAAAACACATTTGCCACAGTGGAGGCTGGTGGCTCCCATTTCGGTGGGTCTATGAATCCAGTCTGGGGTTACCTCTTGACGGACACTTTCCATCGAGATGGCTTCGCACTGGCGGCAGTTGGGTTACATGACGCTGCCGCCAGTGCGAAGCCATCTAGGGGCAAAGGGGCTTTGCTCCACACTAAAAAAGTCGGGCATTTACCCCAACTTTTTTAGAGCAGAGCGGGCTGGCCAGGGAAGGGAGTGGAGCAGTGAGCCATAAGCTCGCTGCACAGCCTTCACAGTCCTCCCCCACCCTATTTTAAAAAAAGCACAATCCCCCCACTTACTTTAGAATAGGGGAGCTGATGCTCCCTGCTGCCCCTCCAGCTGCCACTGGGCAGCGGCACCAGGATAAGCCGCCATGGCACTCTCCAGTGTAGATCACCAGAAGGCGTGTCACTGTGTGGCATGCCGATGGGTGCTGCCGCTGCACGGCGTTCCCTGCGCCGTGAAGAGGCAGCCTGGGTTTCAGCCAGAACTCTACAGGAGCTATCCAAGGTCCTGAACCCTGCACCCCCCCCAATAGGTCCAGCACCTTGGATAGCTCCTTTAGAGTTCAGAACACAGGTCCTTCAGTTTTAGCAGTTCTCTGAATTTTTCAATACAGTTCTTGCATTGCAAAACACATTCCAGAATACAGATTAAACGTGCGCAAAAACATGTATTTTGTGATTTCCCCCCCCCTCCAAATTTATTGATTTATTTATTAAAATATTTGCATCCTGCCCTATATCATTGAGGTCTCAGGGCAGTGTACAGATAAAATCAATTCAAACGCTATAAAGCAATAAATAATCCACACAACTAAAAATACATTAAACCCAAACGAACTCACACCAGTTCATTTTGTTTTTGAAAGCAATAGACACAATTAAAACTATGAGCCGTTTTAGGCAAATTTAGTCCACAAAGGCTTTAAGAAAAAGCCGTATTTTAACTTGGCGCTGAAACGAAGACAGCGTTTGTGCCAGTTGAACCTCCAAGGGGAGGGCATTCCAAGCTGGGGTGCCACAACAGAGAATTACAGTATGTGAATTTTCATGTGCATTTTTTAAAGTAAGTACAGATTGATACATAAACAGGATAGAACAGAATTATGAATGAACTCATGCGAAACTGACGTGGATTAGAAATTGACTGATCCTCCTTCCATCCCTAGTCTGCATGTATTATTGCAATGGATTGCAAGACATCCTGAGGATCATTTGATTGAAAGGCAGGAAACAAATCTGCCAAATAAAATAATACGAACCCACCAACCAACCACTCTGTAGGACGTCTGAGAGTTCCTTGGAATTCTAATAAATGTATTGTTCATATTATTATTTACTATTACATTTACATTCCAACTTTTTTCCTTTTGCAAGGAACCCAAGGAGGCACATGTGATTCTCCGCCTCTCCATTTAATCCTCACAACAACCCTTTCAGGTAGGTTAGTCAGTGACTGCCCCAAAGTCGCCCACTGAATTTCATGGCTGAATTGGGACTAGAACCCAGATCTCCCAAGTCCCAACCAACACCCAATTGGAAAAGCACCCAATTGCTTTTATTTTGTATTCTCTTTTTTTAAATGCTGTAGTATATTATTATTATTATTATTATTATTATTATTATTATTATTATTATCCTGCCTTTTTCCCAGGGCTGGGACTCAAAGCGGTTCACAAAGTTAAAACATGTACAATTAAAACATATAAATATAAGTTTACAAAAGTTAAAATAGAATTAAATCTACAGTAAAATTAAAAACATTTAAAAAATTTAAAAGTAGTAACAAATTTTAAAAACAAAACAAAACAAAACCATACATTAACATAGGCCCAGCATATTTCAAAAAGCCTGCTGGAATAAATAAGTTTTTGCCTGCCTTCGGAAGTGCAGCACAGTGGGAGTCAGTCTGGCTTCCTTAGGAAGGGAGTTCCAGAGCCTTGGAGCAGCCACGGAGAAGGCCCTCTCTCGCGTACCCACCAGGTGTGCCTGGGATGTTAGTGGGACTGAGAGAAGGGCCTCCACAGAAGATCTCAGAGCACTGGCCGGCTCATATGGTAGAATACAGTCTTTCAGATAACCTGGACCCGAGCCGTATAGGGCTTTATAGGTCATAACCAGCACTTTGAATTGTGCACGGAAACAGACTGGAAGCCAGTGGAGCTGTTTTAACAGAGGAGTTGTATGCTCCCTGTAATCAGCCCTGGTCAACACTCTGGCCGCAGCTCTTTGAACCAGTTGAAGTTTCCGAACACTCTTCAAAGGCAGCCTCACGTAGAGAGCATTACAGTAACCCAAATGGGATGGAACAAAGGCATGTATCACCGTGGCCAGGTCTGACATCTCTATAGGCATGTCCGCAGCTGGCACCCTAGCTTTAACTGAGCAAATGCACTCCTGGCCACTGCCAAAACTTGGGCATCCAGGCTCAAGGCTGAATCCAGGAGTACACCCAAGCTGCGAACCTGTGTCTTCAGGGGGAGTGTAACCTGTTCCCTGATCTGCCTTTCGACTGACCAGGAGCACCTCTGTCTTGTCTGGATTAAGCTTCAATTTGTTTGTCCTCATCCAGTCCATTACTGCCGACAGGCACCGGTTTAGCACTGAAACAGCTTCCTTGTAGTTAGGTGGAAAGGAGTAGTAGAGTTGGGTGTCATCGGCGTATTTGTCTTGTATATTAAAGAGCTTGAATTATTGCCCCAATCTAGCTTTACTTTTTACTCATGCAAAACATCCCAGAGTCAACAGTGCAGATGTCTTTAATAGTAACAACCAGCACTTTGACTTGGGCCCAGAAATGTACTGGCAACGAGTGGAAATGATTTGAAACTAGTGAAATTTGCGAAAATTCATCCACTTCTGTTCAGAGGTAGAACTCCTTCTACACCAGCTGGTGTTTCTAGACTATCTTCAAAAGCAGCTCCATGTAAAGCATGTTACCATGGTCTAATCTGGAGGTCAAAGCATGGATGACAGAGGCCAGTATCTATCTTCTAGTTGACATGGACAACATCTCAGCTGAAACTAACAAAAGATACTTTGGGCCATAGCTGTCTCTTGGGAATCCAGAAGCAAGGCAGGGTCCAGAAGGACCTCTAAAATATCCATCTCTATTCAGAACAGGCTTATCCTTTTGGTAAGCACTTTCAATTTTGTCTTGCTTTCTCCTTAGGGTTTTATTAAGCTCTCCAAAGAGATTAGAGAAGGTCCTTGGACAATACTGCTACAACAGACAATCTTCTGGAGGTTATCCCATGCAAAATAGTAATCTTACAGCACTGTAAATGTCTCCCCGAGTTCATTTGGTGGTAATTGTCATTACCACCTCTCCAATTTGTTGGTAGCAACATCATCAACTGTCACAATTTAATGGAGATGTTGCTTTTGGAAATTACACACAGGCAATGTTCAAACCTTCGTGTTAGAAATTGTCACAAAATACTTCTCCCCACCCCCCATGAGTAAATAAGACAGAACAGATAATTACCTTTTAATTAGGTATAATCAATTTCAGTGAGCAATAACGCATTGATTCTTGTTTTCCTAGCAAAGGATGTAAACCCCTTAGAGTTCACCTATGTTTAGAATTGATTTCCTGCATTAATTACCAGTCTGAAGATTAACGATTATTTGTATGCATTTCACACTTACCTTCCATCATTAAAGATGTGTTAAAGCCACTCTGGCCATAATTACAATCTGTTGCTAGCTTGTTTTCAGATGAGAGTTCTTGTGTGCTTTGGACACTGTACTGCCCCACAGTTCATTTGAATTTCCTTCTGATCTACCGTTTTCCATTTATTAGCTCAGAACTGGAGGGGGGGGGGGAAATCAAACTTTTCCTCTCAGCTATTAATTAGGCATTTGCAGTGCACCAGAAATCTAATAATCCAGTAGCAACTCAGTTAAACCTCAGCCCTGCAAAGATTTCAGCACTCTTCCATGAGGTACTGAGCACCCTCCATTCCAAATGACTTGTACTGAGTATTAACGATGTTCAGCATCCTGTGCAATTGAGCCACTTTTCAATGTCAGTTCAAACGCATGCCTGGCTTTTACTCATAAATCCAAGAGAGCAAAATCTCTTTGTATTGTGCCGTTAATGCATCAAACATGCAGATATTGAACCTTCTAGTCACCTAACAGCCCCGAAAGCAGCCAAGAGTGAAATGTTAGAGAAATTATGAGTGTCAATATTACTTACTGGTAAGTAAATCCAGGTATCTTTTTAAGAAAGCACTTGACATTTGCATCACTTCTGCTTCAGCAGGAGATAAAAATGTCTTTCAGCTTTGGCAACATAGGGAGCAAACTGCTGTAGACCAGGCCAGAGTGTTGGTCCATCTAGCTTAGCCCAATAATACTTACTCTGTCAAAGGCCCCAACCTGGGTTTGGAGGTGTGTCAACCAGTTCTGGATGGGGTTACACCCCCCCCCCCGAAAGACTGTGTTCGCAGCTTGGGGGTACTCCTGGATCCGTCGCTCCAGATGACAGCTCAGATTGATGCGACGGCCAGGAGTGCCTACTATCAGCTTCGGCTGATACGCCAGCTGCGCCCCTTCCTAGAGTTGGAAGACCTAAAGACGGTAGTGCACGCTTTGGTAACTTCGAGGCTTGACTTCTGCAATGCGCTGTACATAGGGCTACCTTTGTGCCTAGTCCGGAAACTTCAACTTGTTCAAAATATGGCAGCCAGGTTGGTCACCGGTACATCTAGGGGTGACCACATTACACCAGTTTTAAAATCACTTCATTGGCTGCCAGTCAGTTTCCGGGCGAAGTATAAAGTGTTGGTTGTTACCTTTAAAGCCCTATATGGTTTGGGCCCAGGCTACCTGCGGGATCACCTTCTCCCATACAATCCGCCCCGCACACTTAGGTCCTCTGGGAAGAACTTACTCAAGCCAGCCAGAACTAGGCTGGCGAGTGTTACCCAGAAGACCTTCTCTTCCATCGCTATGGAATGGTCTGCCAGGGAGATTAGACAAATTAGAAGTCTTCATGAATTTAAGAGAGTCATGAAGACTGATCTCTTCCGGCAGGCCTATCCGGATGAATTTAAGATGTTTTAATGATGCATTTTCTCGTTTTTAATTTTTTTTAACTGTTTGTGATTTTTGTATTTTACATTGTGTTCCCCGCCTCGATCCGAAGGGAGAGGTGGGTTATAAATAATAATAATAATAATAATAATAATAATAATAATAATAACAACAACTCTGGCAGGCGGCAGCTCTGCAGAATTTCAGGCAAAGGTCTTTCCTAGCATTGATAACTTGATCCATTAACGGGAAATGCCAAGGATTGAAACTGAGGCTTTCTGCATGCAAAGAATGTGATCTACCTTTCAGCTGTGGGCTATCCCTATGGGTCAAAGAGGTCAGGAAAAGTGAAGGCTTGATGCTATAGGCAGGCAAAAGGAGAGTCATGCAACCAGCAAAGGATTGCAATCAAAGTGGGAAAGAGAAGAGTCTAGTGGTCTGAGAGACACATGTGGATGAGCAGCAACAGCCCATGGTGGTCTAAGTTGTAATCCCATTGCAGTTGTAGGGTTGAGGCCAAGAGGCAGCAGTAACATGTAGTTCCCATAGAGCTTTGATAGGGAGATTAAAAAACAATGAAGAGACTTGTGGCAACTAGGTTCGGAGGACATGATAACCAACGTTGGGTTGAATAGCCAATGGTGGGTTATTGTGTCATTGGTCAGGATTTGTTCACAACACGGTTGGTTATTCAGCCGAAATGACCAACCCAAACAACCAACACTGTGCAGAGTTGATTGTTTGAACAACAGTTGGTTATCGTGTCATGTGTTGGGCACCGTTGACTATTTCATTGCACACAATTGGTTATTTTCGGCGACTACAGAGTCCCTCTGGCAAAGCGACCAAAGTGGCAGCTGCTGCTCCAGTCCAGCTGGCAGAACTTGCAATGGCTGTTGAGATACAAGTGGGAGGACTGAGGGGGGAGAGATGGCAGGGACCAGAAGGTTCGAACATATAAGACCGATTCTGGCCTGCTTGCATTGGCTGCCTGTATGTTTCCAAGCCCGATTCAAGGTGCTGGTTTTAACCTATAAAGCCTTACACAGTTTGGGACCACAATACCTGATGGAACGCCTTTCCCGACATGAACCTACCTGTACTCTACGCTCAACATCAAAGGTCCTCCTCCGGGTGCCTACTCCGAGGGAAGCTCGGAGGACAGCAACAAGGGAGAGGGCCTTCTCTGTGGTGGTCCCCCAATTTTGGAATGATCTCCCCGATGAGGCCCGCCTGGCGCCAACACTGTTATCTTTTTGGCGCCAGGTCAAAACTTTTCTTTTCTTCCAGGCATTTTAACAGCTTAAGGTGAGGTTCTAACTGACTTTGTGGCCAGGCGTAAAAGTTTAAAATGTTTTAAATATCAGCAGTTTTATGTTTTATGGTTTTAAATTTTGTATATTGACTTTTTAATGTTCAATCTTTTAATTTTTGTAAACCGCCCAGAGAGCTTCGGCTATGGGGCAGTATATAAATGTAATAAATAATATTATTATTAATAATAATAATACACACTGTTGACTAATAGTCAACTCAACGCTGGCCTTAATCCACACCTCAGGTGATTATAATCATGTCATGTGGGGAGTAGTTCCTTGATAATCAACTGTGGAGTTGACTATTAACTCACCAATGACTATTGTGTTGTCTGAACAGCCAAAGATTAAAGGTTGTATTCACTGGAGGCTTTGCGCTAGAAGAAATTGTTTCCATTCATGCAAAGTAGGGGCCCTGCTTTCTTCCCTAATTCTCCCTTTGCCCACTGTAATCCTCTGTGCATATCCCATACTGTTCCCAAAAGTCCTCCAACCCTTAGAAGCAGCTTCATGGGTGGCATGGGGCACTGCAGTATGGAACAGGAACCAGCAAGAACTTCATACACACATGCTTTCCGCCAGTGCAAAGCCATCTTGGATGCAACCCTAATGGATTTATTGTGGCATAAGCTTTCACACTCTAGGGTCCACTTCCATCAGAATCATGAAGAACTATCCTGAGTTGCATATATCTTAAATGCAACTGAACAACCCTGCAAACAAGCAGGCTCTGGGTCCTAGATGGATATTGCCCTATGAGGAAAGGTTATAATGTCTGGGATTGTTTAGCTTAGAAAAAAGCTGAGTACGGGGAGACATGACAGAGGTACACAAAATTATGCATGGTGCAGAGAAAATGGATAGGGGGACATTTCTCTTTCTGTCTCAAAATACTAGAACATACGGTCATCTGATTGGTTACCTGAAAGTTGAAAAGAAGTACTTCTCCACACAGCGTTTTGGGAAAGTATGGGATTCACTACCACAAGATGTTGTGCTGGCTGCCAATTTGGAAGGCTTTAAAAGGGGGTTATACAAATTCATGGAGGAGAAGGCTATCAATGGCTACTAGTCCTGATGTCTATGTGCTTCCTCCAGGAGCAGAGGCAGTATGCTTATGCACACTAGTTGCTCAGAAGCACTGAGCAGGAGGGTGCTCTTGCACTCATGCCCTGTATGTGGGTTTCCCATGAGCAGCTGATTGGCCGCTGTGTGAACTGAATGCTGAACTAGATGGACCTTTGGTCTCATCCAGCATGGCTCCTCTTATTCCTTATGGTGCTGTCAAATGATAAGTAATAACATGAAAATAAGTGAATGATGAAAGAGAAGTAGCTCCAACACTGTTTAGTTAAACATTTCAGCTTCTACCTTCTTCAGTTACACAGTTGGGATTTCAAGTGAACGCTGGGAGTCAGCGTGACAGTTTTAAGAGCACTCAGGATGGAATAATGTTCAGAGCGTGGCATATGGAAGATAGTTTCACATCACAGGAGAATTAATAGAGAGGAGGCAGGCTATCAGCATGTACATACATAATTCGAAAAATAAGTGCTTGATGATCGTGGCAGCTGTGGGTTTTAATGACCCACCTTAGACATCTCAATTGGATAACTAAAGGAAAACATTTTAGAATGACCTGGTTCACATGTAACAACCACCTACAGTATGGATTGTTACTTTACAGAGTTTACCCATAATTTGTCTGCCAGATGACTGTGCAAATTGAAGGTTGTTTTTTCAATCACTGGGTTGTTTGATTTCTCTCCTCCTTTGCCTGCTCCCTGCCTGTATCCTAAATGTATTTGAGTCACTGTAGTATTGGCATGTAGAGTGGCTGGTTTTTTTTTTTTATCACTCTTGCCTGCCACCTCTTTAGCCTAGTGAAACTACCCATGAACAATCCATGGTTCTCAGTTTGCACGTACTGATAACCCATCGGTAAAATAACAGACAGTTTACAACCCAACAACAAATCATGGTTTGTGTTTCTGGTTTGTTTGTGGTTAACAACCCATAGTTACACGTACACATGCAACGACAACCCATACTGAACTCATACTGTGAGTTGTTGTTACACGCAAACCAGGCCGATGGCAAGATTGCAACTATTTGTTTTAAATTAGCAATTCAGATCTGTCTGACCTTTGCAGAACCATTAATGTTTCTCTTATTTTTTAAAATAAAACATCAGTCCTATAGTTTAAATGCTGCAGACAAGAATACTTCTTTAAGTTCATGTCATTTTCCTACCTCGTGGACTGTGAAGTGACGCTTCAGAAGCCCGTCCTTTATCTCCACAGTGACTTTGGTCAAATGGAAGGCATTGATCACCTGTTCCTGCCACCACCTCATAGTTTTTAGCCAACTCCTTGGTTTCACTGAGAGATTTCACTTTGTAAACTCTTCTGGTATTTGTATCTGACAAGTAAAGGGATTCTGATATGGGGTCCATAGCCAGGTAGTACTTGTGAGCTGGGCTTGTGCTAAAAAGGCAGAGAAGGATAAAAAGAAAATAAGAAATCAATAGCCATGCAGCATTTTTTCTTTGTTCTCCTGCGATCCTAAACATCCTGCATTGTCTTCCCATTGTCTGTGGCTAACTCTAAGAAACATGCCTTTATACATTTACTAAACAGGATGTAGGGCAACTGTGTAAGTTCAAGACCAGACCTGATTCTTCACCATTTCTTCTTGTTTCAAAATCACTATGTTAGCCTTCCTGGGTGGGTGGGTGGGGTTCCAGAGACAGGGTGCTACAACTGAGAAGGCCCTCTCTCTAGTTACCACCCACCTCACTTCAGACGGGGCTCCCAAAAGGATGGCTTCCAAAGATGAACTCAGCACACAGATAGTTTGATGTAGTGACAGGGTTTTGTTGTTCCAATAAACCATAAAAGGTCATCATTGCTCATTGCATGGTAAAAGAGTTTGCCTTTTGTCTCTATTTATGCACATACAGTGCACTGGAAAAATATGTGTTCATCAATATTTTGCATGAAGTGTTGTTCTTGCCATGGTAACCATATTCACTATTAGTCCTCTAAACATATGGGTTGTTTTTTTTAGTAGATACAAAAAGGAAATGATAAAGGGTCTAGTTCCATAATTCACCCTGGGACTGTATTAATCCATCTCTTAATGACTGTCCAATAACCACCATAGGGCATTGCCCTTCACAGCACTTCCAACAGGTAGAACTACATCTACTAACAATTTTGGATCACTTATCTGGAGTGACGGACTGTCAGAAAAGAAAGCACATTCTCTTGGTTTAGGGTCTTTCAGGCGGCTTGGTGAACAGCTGCAGGGCTCCCTCCTTATGGAAAGATGCACAAGCAGACAAGCGCATATCAAGAGCGATTTGCGGTGGTTCAGAGAGAGCTCGGTTGGTTTATTCAAAGCTCTTTCATTGCAGAGGAATGAGCTTGCAAGAAGAAAGCAATCAACTCAAAGGACCCTCATTAGCAAGTAACAAATAAGAAGAAACGTGCACTTGAACAAGAAGGCCGGATGATGCTTTCTGCTGAGCAGCATCTTTACATATTAACTCAAGGACACAGTGGAAGTGCCCTTGAGTCTTTCAATAGCTTTTCTGGGAATCGTCCAGCTCCACGGTGTCTTTCTCAAAAAAAGAAAAGAAAAACACACACGCACACATCTTTGATTAGTTGCATGACCTAAGGAAAGCTTCTTGGCTTCTTTCTTCACAGCAAAAGCTTCCGCAAGAACAGTTGCAACAAGCTCTTTTGCAACCGTATTCCCAGCTAAAGTAAACTTTGGTTATACAGATAAGAGAATCTCATATTTTTGCCAAATCCATACAGCAGCTTCCTGAAAAACTTTCTTGCCAGGCTAGCGCAACTTTTTGAATCGCACCAAGGACCTGACTACATTAATTGCATGATTTACGTCTGCATCAAGGAATTTTAAAAATGGAATCCTAAGCATCCCCACTCCTATCCTGATTTCCCTCAGGATCACAATATCCAGGGAGGGGAGGTATAAAACTTCCCTCCCCGGTCATGATTCTGATTGAAATCACCAACCTCCACCCTCCAATTGCCATTAAGAAAAAACAACAACAACCCTCTTATTGGTCCCAATGGAAGCTTTTTTCTACGGCTAATTGCCATAGAAAATCAATCAATCAAATTGCATCAGGATATCAGCTGGAGAGGGAAGTTATCTGTTGCCACCCCAGCTGTTCATGTCCATGCAGAAGCAGGTTGTCCTTCTATCCAGCTTCTAAACTTTCATAATAGAATGTTAACTTTGCCATCTTCATATTTATTCTGTAAAGTTTTGGTCTCTCTCCACTACATTTTCAGAAAAGCATAACTGCATGTTAGAAGCCTTTGATTGTCACCTGTCTATGACTCAGGCCAGATCTACACCAAGCAGGATATAGCGGTATGAAAATGGTATGAAAGCGGTATATAAAAGGCAGGAGCCACACCAAGCAGGATATAGTGTCAATGGGCCCCAACAGTTGTCAGTGCACTTCAATACCGCTATAAAGCAGTAGTGTGGCTCCTGCCTTTTATATACCGTTTTCATAACACTTTCATACACTATATCCTGCTTGGTGTAGATCTGGCCTCAGCCAATGCCCAAATTTCAGTTAAGGCTTTTCGTGTTTTCCGGAGTTATATGCCAACCATCTATTCTTTTAGATTTTCTAGATTGTATCCATGCATCAAGTCAGGTAATCAGAAAGTCAGTGATTACATTAATTCTACATAGCAATATTTTTACTGAGTTAAGATTTAGGGCGCAATCCTATGCATGTTTAGACAGAAAAAAGCCCTACAACTCCCAGCCAAGCTGACTGGGGAATGCTTAGGAGTTGTAGGATTTTTTTGTGTCTCAACATGCATAGGATTGCGCCCTAAATCTCTTTGCAGTTCAAGGGTTTGTTTTCTTGGAAAAGGTCTCAATGATACAAATGTTCTCAGCAGAATAAAGTATCTTAGCTTTATGTAATGAAATGAGGGGGGAGGGTATTACAATCACCAGTATCATGATATCCTATGGGGGTTTACCTCTTCCCAGCACTACCGCCATCTATGGGGGAACTACTTCTTCATGGGCAATCCCATCTATGGTGTTTCTTATCTCAGCAAATGCTTATATTTTAGGGCCTAAGGTACTCTCTGCCACTATAACTCATGGTTCCCCAGCTTGCCTTTTTCTGCTGCCACCAATTAATTCACTTGGAATATTTTAAAACCTCCTAGTAGCCTAGTGTAAGAGGATTAGGTGTGAGATGGGCACCAACACTAGAGACAAGACAAACTATTAAAAAGTTACTTCCTTAATGGGTTACTTTTTACATAAGGGAATACCAATATTTACTTTGGGGCTTGCCGGAGACTGCTTAGTGACAATTCTTAAGGACTCAAGATACACTGTTGCTGCTACAAACCTCTTAATGACTTCTCTTACCTCATGCCAAATTCCCTAAACCTCCACCCCAGCCAAATACACATACAACTGCCAAATACACTTTTGTGTGCAGCCTTCCTCTGACACCAAAGCTCCTCCTGTTACGTTTCTGGCTGCTTGGAAAGTTTACCTGGGTTTTTACTGCCTGTTTTTATAACCATCTTTGGGCAAGGTCTTTGTGCAGCCTCACAGCATGACACAGCCACCTACACCCTACCCTGATCTTCACCAACCATGCATGGTTATTTCACAAATAAATAATAGCTTAATATTCAGGCATTAGCTATTCTCTTTCCCTTAGTCCTTCAAAAACACCACACACCGAGTAGCAGGCATTCTCCCTTATTCTCTGCCAACCAACTCAACTCTTTTTTTACTGACATTTTTCAACTACTTTTTCCCACCTAGCTGGAATCCCCAGCCAATGAGAATTGAATTTACCTGATCCAGCCCACATGCAACAATACTCAAAATGATTCTCTGGCTGAGTTCGGATGACATTTTAGGCAACAGAGGGAGGGAATAGCATACTCACGGTGTGTTATTTTTGTGGCGCCCACCAAACGACATGTTGCCCCTCCCCGTCGTCCGGCTGAAAGTCCCGGCGTCCTTCTGGGCTGCTGCATCTCCTCCCTCCCCTCTCCCTCAGTCCTCCAGCCGTATCCCATCATTCACCGCAAGTTCTGCCGGCTGTATTGGAGCAGCCTGGGTTTTTCGGCTGCTTCAGCCGGCGAACTCTATGACTGAGTGGAATAATACACGGAGAGAGGGAGGCTCCCTCCACACGACACTTTAAACAATGGATTTCGGGATAAACATCTTGCAAGCCCGTTGTTTTTCTCCATTGTTTAATTGCCCAAAATAGCGTACCGTCAGTTGTGTGTGTGTTGTGTGTTGCCCTCCACACGACACAATAAGCAACACAACTGATGTTTGCCTCTTCCTCCCTCCGTTGGTTATTGTGTCATCCGAATTAAGCCTCTGTCTCTCCAACTTCAGAACATCACTGAACAACTCATTCACAGGCCTTTGTTAGTAACAAACACACTGAGATACATTGTAGCCTCATAGAGGCCACACAAAGCAAACATTGCATAACAAAAACAGTTATTTACTGGGCATTTCCTCACACCTTCACATTTCAGATACGGGCTAAGGTTGATAAATGGTGGTTTACATCAACTTGTATCAGCAAAATACATCCCAGATTCACAGTGTTGGTTCCAGAGTTTGGGGGGGGTTGTCTTAGAGTCCTGAGTGGGCTCAGCTCCTCGCTACGTCACCACAGCCCATTGTTATTCTGCCCAGCTTTATTACATGGAGCAAACACAGAACTATAACATGTTGATTTTAATAAAATGAAGCCATAACTAGTCCAATGGATTTCTACACCGAAGCACTTTTAACTATTTGTAGTCATGGGGGCAAGCTAGATCCCAGGACTTATTTTTATGCCTATCTATTGAATGTGCAGCTCCATTAAAAACCTGTACCAAATCTATGCAATCCCAGTAAATCTGCAATCCTTTACACACTTACCAAGAAATAAGTCCCATTGAACTGAATGGGATCTGCAACTGAGTAGACATGTACAGGATTGTGTTGTAGGTGCATTAACATTTTGTCTATGCAGACATCAGTAGCATCAAATGAATTATATTAGACTGCCCGACCATACTGATTAGTTCTAGAGATAAAAAAGTAAGTCTCTTGTCAGTTACAGGGATAAGTTTTATGAACAGACTTTTTAATTTGCTTTACTTCTTCGGTGATATTACACATATTTTTGTCAGGATGTAAGTTTATATTGTTGTCAAGGGAGTTCTAATATAGGGTCAGGCAGAATCTTGAACTCCCATAATAAAGAGTGATTAGAAGAAGCTTGTGAGAAAATGAGTTTGCTAATTAGAGACTGATATTGCAAGATGCCTATTATCATCCATTGACATCACCGCACCTTGCAGGAGCTGGTTACAAGTCTAGTCTAGTTTAGGGCAGACGCTGGTCACATGATTTGATTGAGCTGAGGAGAATGAAGAATGCTGTAAGAGAGTGAGGATGCCAGAAGCTGGAGGAACAGGAATACAGAGAAGGTGCATAAAGGAAGACAAAAATCGAGATGGTACTTAGGAGAACTGAAATGGTGACTAAAGAGCTGAAGCAAGTCATAGTAGATAATACTGGGCTAGACAAAGGCCTCAAAAGGAGGTATATTGTTATTTTTTGTGGGAAAAGTATTGAAGAGCTCTTAGGGCAGCCTTGCAATTTTGGCTGGTGTGACTCCTGGAACACATCACCAAGGACTTTAGACAGGAGTGGGCAGAAAGGAGATCTCCAGATATTTTGGCCTTCAATTCCCAGCATTCCTGAACTTTGGCCATGCTGACATGGGTTTCTTGGAGTTGAAGTCCAAAACACCTGGACAGCTACTTTCTGCCCACCCCTGTCTTAGAGCACATGTGGGCATTCCATTGCCCATGGGCTGCCTGTAGCTTTTGGGGCCTTCAATGTAGCCCACATGGGTGCCCAAGAAGCTGCCACCAAATGTTGCCTCTAATCCTCCTCCTCTGAACTCTCCTGAAAAGCAGACTCCCACAAGCCCACCATTCAGCTGTTTGGCAAGCTGTGGGGAAGGCAATATTCTTGAAGGAGTGGGCAACTTCATTTTCAACTGATTTAATTTTGCAGGGGGCCTTTAACGAGAAACCCACATAGATTCCTGTCTGGATGTTACCAAGGCATATCTGATGATATCCAAACATCCTTCTGTAGGAGTGACAGCAATGAATAGAGCAATCTAAGTTTGTTTTAAAAAAGGCATTCCTAGCCCTAGCTGCAACCTGAGAATCCAGGAAGATCTCCAAGTCCAGGAGAAATGCTACCAAGTGGCACACCTGGTCTTTCAGGCAGAGCGTAACCCCATCCAGGACTGCAGAGCCACCAACCTCTGAGTTCAATTATACTTACTCTCAAGTAAGTGTGCTTAGGATTGCAGACTAAGTGTGAGAAGCAGCCAATAAACCTGGGGATAGCTGCTTCCTGAGAAAAAGAAGGAGCATGCAGTTTCTTTCTCCTCTGCAGCATCCCCTATCTCCCCCCCAACTTCTCCTGAAGAGCAGATGTTAAAGGTGTAAAACATCAGAGGTCATGTTACAAGGAGAGCCTGGCATTTGATGCTGTCAACTCTCCCCTTGCACAGTCTGACTGGAAGAAGCAAAACCATATCAGATTGGGTAGAACGTTGTGTTCCTTCAGAACACTGGAAAACTAATGTGTCAGTTACGGAGCTGGCTGAGTCTCTCTTGCCCCCTCTGACTGAAATTAGAGGATTTAGTTCCAATTTGCCAACTGTGAAAGTCACAGCTGCTTGCCTCCAAAATGCAATGCACAAATGTGAAACTAAATAAATCCAAATGAAAAACAAATCTGATTTCCCCCTCCAAATACACACCCTTGAGGCCAAGTGGAATAAAGCCCCAGAATGCCTCAGAATAATTCTACGTCAGTGGCATTGTGGGTAATTCAGATGGGGAGGCAGCTCATAGGTTTAGCTGCCCAGTGGGCTAGACCTGGGCCCAATGTCAGGACTAGACCTTGACAGCACTTGTCCGAAGATGGCAGGAGATGATGCCAGCTTTGTGAACTTGAGATCTGCAGTGACAGATACTGGGGTGTCTCCTGAAGGGGGCATCTGTATTGTGCCTTCATTTTTTAAAAATAAAAGTATATCCGTTATTATGATTTTAAATTAAAAAATAAACAAAAAGGTGCCAAATTATTCAATGTTCACACACCGAGGCATTTATTCGAATATACTTTTTAAATTCTTCCTTGATGAAGCTGCCTAAAATTACTCTGGTTTTTGGTTTACTTAGCCAGAAAAACCATGCACCAACTGCATCGACATAGATGATTTTGTTCATATGTTTAGCTCTTACCCATTTGGAGAACACATACTACATATAAGTGCTGTTAACAGGCAGTGGCATTATATACTAAAACCTCGTAAAAAGTTTAGTAGAGTTCAGCTCTATATTTATTTTCACAGATCATTCTGCCACTTATTTTCATGTCAATTCTCTTAAGCTTTCGAGTTAAATTCTGAAAGTGATAGATCAGCGATGTGGAAAAGGGAATCTAGTGGCTTTTCTTTGGAAGCAAAGTCTAGGGTGGTGATGGAGAGAACCAACTGTAGTCTTTTGGACAGGAACCATTCAAATCTTTATTTTGACATATTTATCTAATAATGTATCTACTACTTCTCAGAAAGAATGACCCCCAAATGTAGCTAGGACCTTTAATTTATGGCAATCCAAAATGTTTGAGAACGAAGATGCCTGAATGCTAAACTTGAAAAGTTTCAAATATAAACCGTCTATATGATCTTTTCACACACAAAGAGCCACATAGTCATGTAGAATTTGGAAGATACCATGATCCCCAAGCACTATACCACAATTTTCATACCTGTGTCTTGTGTCTCTGTTCCTTAACATGGCAGATTAATTCAGGAACCACACACAGAAGAAAGAGAGGGGAAAAGGAAAATAAAAAAATGGTTAGTGTTGATTAACAAAGTAAGAGCAGTAGTGCTACTGATAGTTAATGTTTATTTAGAGCAGCTAAAATGCATTGCCATATGTCAGGCCTCTATTCAAAAGGTAGGGCGAACCTTTGAACGGAAGGGACAAAGAAGTTAAACCGGTTAAGATCTATTACCCATTTTCTTCCTCTGCTTGTCTTCCAGTCACTAGTTTTTTCCACATTTCCATTTTTTTCCTCTGGCTATATGTACGGATGTAATATAGAGTTGGGTGAACTTCTATAAATATTTTTACATTTTGTAAAATGTCCCGGGACGGCGCCGGGACCGCTGCAGGAATAGGGTTTTCCCAGGATTTCTTTATCCCTGGGAAAACCCGTGCCCATCCCCCCTGCTCCTGGGAGTTCCTGTGTGTCATTTGGATGCACAGGGATGACGCGGGGACGATCCTGGGGAAAACAAACCAGGTGAGGAAAGGTCCAGAGAGAAAAAGAGAGAGAGACAGAGAGACAGAGAGACAGAGAGACAGAGAGAGGAGGAGGAGGAGGAGGAGGAGGAGGAGGAGGGGAAAAAAGAAGACTTTAAAGTTTGAATTGAGAGACAGCAGAGTTTGAGTTGGCTACATCTGAGCCATCCTAGGGGTGGAAGTTACTTATGGGGAGCTACCCCACCATGAAGGCTGAGGAGGTGAGTACCCTACTGGTTTGTGTGTGCGTGTGTGTGTGCGCGTGTGCATTTTTGACTATTTAAACTGAATCCTGAAAAAGCCTTGATCACTTTCAAGACACATCCCAAGGCCCTGAGCATGCAAAGCACATGCTCTCCCACTGAGGTATGTCACCCCCCCAGAAATCTAGGAACTCCTAAGACATCACAGCATGGGATCCGAAACACAGGAAACCTAAAGCCTCCTGCTCCCCAATCCCTTCCTTTGTAGTGCCCTGAAGGAAACAGCGCACGGCGGTCCAGCAGATTTGGGAGGTTTTCTCGGCAAGTTTGCTTACCCATGCAACCCTTTCCAAAGCACTCCAAGGCTTCCTACCTTAGTTCTAGGATGCTAACAGAGTTTCCTGAAGGAAGAAGCCTACGGACAAAATTGAAGTCTCCGATATAGATGCTGCCATCGGTACCAGAAGCCATAGCGACGGGCGCAAAGAGTTTACTGCTATGAGATGGGCCGTTGCAGTTGGTGCATGAGACACTCCTCTGGTGCCCATTGCCCATGACAGTTGAGATTACCGGCGGCTGCTGGGAGATGAATATGTTTTCTCCATTTCCTTTATGCACGATACCTAGTTTAAAACACATGCACACACAGTAACTGTATAGCCTTGCTTGGAGTAGTTTGTCAGGTCCTGTTCGCGCTGAACACAAAGGAAGCTTGCTATACGCAGTCTATTGAGATGCATCCAGTTTTTGCAGGCATCCAAGATTCTGTAGTTAGAAAGTTTCTGCTCTCTGCCTAACCAGGATCCTGTGTATTCCGCACAATGGAGGCTAGTGGTTCCTGTCTCAGTGGATCTATGAATCTGCTCTTGGTTTCAGTCAGAACCAGTCAGAACTCTAACAGGGGTGGAACACCTTGGTTAGCTCCTCTAAAGTTCTGACTGAAGCACGGAGTGGATTCACTGCCCCAATCAGATTGGAGTCATCAGCCTCCACTGAGTGAAGCAATGTTTTATCACCATCCTACATATGTGGGACATCTGAGAAAGCCCAGAACCTCAGCAGATTGGTCAGTTGCATTCCCCTTTGTGTCATGCACCCCCCGAACAATACATAAAAATGGACCATCGTATCTCTTCATCTTTGATTGCCAGGAAAGTTCTGGCATTCAATCCAAGTCCCTTGTTGGAAGCATTTCAGCTGAAAGTACTCTGTGAATTACTGGAAATAACTTAGAAATTATATCCATCTCAGACTGGTTAGAAAACCACTGGTTCATTCTCTTTTTATGTGACTGCTCTTTCTTTATTCAGTTACTACTTAAAACTTAGCGACTGGCAGTAAGAGCTTTCAGGCGCAATATGTTGTTATTAGATAAACCAATTCCTATTAAAAAAGTGTTGGGCTAGGACTTGGAAGACCTGGGTTCTAGTTTCCATTAGGCCATGAAGCTCAGTGTCTTTGGGCCAGCCACTGATTCTCAGCCTAACCTAACTCACAGGATTGTTGTGAGAATAAAATGGAGAGGAGGAGGAGGATGAATGCCATCTTGGGTTCCATGGAGGAAAGGTGGGATCTAAATGTAACAAACAAACAAACAAACAAACAAAAACAATTCAGATATGGATTTTATGGGGAGATCAAAAGAAGCCTGTTAAAAGCTGGTCTGGAAATAAAGCCCTATGAGGAAAGAATGAAAGAACTGAGCATGTTTAGCCTGGAGAAGAGAAGACTGAGGGAAGACATGATAGCACTCTTCAAATACTTCACAGGTTGTCACATAGAGGAGGGCCAGGATCTCTTCCCGATCATCGAGGAGTGCAGGATGCGGAATAATGGGCTCAAGTTACAGGAAGCCAGATTCGAGCTGGACATCAGGAAAAACTTCCTGGCTGTTAGAGCAGTATGACAATGGAACCAATGGCCTAGAGAGGCCGTGGGCTCTCCCACACTAGCGGCATTCAAGAGGCAGCTGGACAACCATCTGTCAGGTACGCTTTAAGGTAGATTCCAGCATTGGACTCAATGGCCTTACAGCCCCCTTCCAACTCTAGTATTCTATGATTCTAAGGTCTGTTCTTCCCCATAAGCACATACTACAGATCTCAATTCCACAATTCCAAATTTAGGGATGGCAGCATAGTGGCAGCAACAGTAACCTCTGTGTAAACAACAATGGGGGTGCATCCAAGCCTGATCCGCCTTGAAGGAAAGGTGGATGTGTATGCCCTTCTGTTAGTTTCATTTCATTTCAGTTATTACATTTGTATACCACCCAATAGCCAAAGCCCCCGGGCAGTTGACACAGATTAAAAACCATAAAAATACAATATTGTAACATAATGTAAAAACCATTTACAGATAGCATATAAATACACACACACACAGACACACACACACAGAAACAGAAAGGCTTCCTGCACTAGGCTGCCATGCAAATTCAATATTCCAACTAGGATGAACGCTGATTTAGAAGTGTATGGAAACAGCATTGCCACCATGGAATATTTCTCCCATGGGAAGAACAGTTATCAGAGAGAGATTATCCCCCTCTCACCAAAGAGAGTGAGAATAAACTGGGAAACATCTTTTTAACATGTCTTTTTAATTTGATTTTTAGCACCAGTATTGCCGCTTTTATCATTCAAACACTTTCTATTCTAAGGAAAGTAGCTGGGAATAGTGGATTCTCTAGAAAACCCATTTTCTCATGGTTGAAAATGATCATCAGAATGGTTTGTTATTACTAGACAATTACTAGGCAATTAAGAAAGAAAATATTCCTGACATACAATTCCCAAATTCCTCTTTTCTTCTACAGAAAGCACCAAACTATTTATTTAGCTGGTCACAGTTTTTTCTACACTATGGTGAGATATAGATGTTTCTATTTCAACTGTAATAATTATTTCTAAATTGGCTTCTATACATATAAATTTTGTCCTCTGTTTTGGTGATTCACAAATGGCCACTTTAATTTCGAACCATGAATTCCCATTTGTTATCTAAGATAATATCCTGCAACAACCTGACTTTGGCAGCGGGTAGAGGCCTAGGCAACAGGTGGTTACACTTTTTGGTAGGTCTGTCAGTCATCACATGGGCTGGTAGGAACTGGGAGCAAACATGCCCATAGGTGGTCAAGCTAGGCAGTATTTTTATAAAAAATGGGCCTGTGTCCTGTTCAGACAACATATTAAACCATGATGGTTACGCATTTTGAGCTAAACGTTATGGCTTGGAGTGTTGTGTGAAGTAAACCATTCCTAAGGATGGTGGCTAAAAACCACGGATTAAACATGCTCACTAACCACTTTCTGCAAAAGGATTAGTGGACTAACCATGGCTTAGCGTGTTGTCTGAACAGGCCCAGCGTGAGCACGGGTGAGAGACATTCTTGAATATATTATGCCCATTTCTACAAGGCAAAGACAAGTGGGGGAAATGGCATATAGTAAACAGTGGCTGCATTCAGGCAACACATTAGTCAATGGTGAGTTGAGAAGGCAACTCATAGTTGGTTATTTTGTGGGTACTCCCCACACAACATATTCCTACACAACTGTGGGTGGTTGGGGCTGGTGTTGAGTGGACAAATAGTAAACCCAGCATTTCACTGACACAGCCCCCGCCCCTCTCCCCACCCTCCCTCCTCCCTCAGTCCTCCCAGTTTTATCCCAGCAGCCTCTGCAAGTTGCACCAGTTGTAGCAGAATGGCAGCCGCCGCTTTGCTTGCTCTTGCTGCCTGCCTCTATGGGCTTGTGTTTTAACCCACTCACCGTACGCCATTAACACACTCACCCCTCCACACAACACTTTAAACAACTGTCTTCGAGCTAAACAACTTGCAAGCCAGCTGTTTCTCTCAGTTGCTTATTTGGGTGGAATAGCATACCGTCAGTAGTTTGTGAGCGGTGTGTTACCCTCCACACAGCACAATAAGCAACACAACTGACGATTGTTCCCCCCCCCCAGTTGCTTAATGTGTTGTCCAAATTCAGCCAGTTTCTTTGCTATCCTCTTGAAAAAAAAATCAAAGTGCATTGGCTGAAAACAAAGGATCTTTTAATCTCCGTAGTTTTCCCAAAAGGATAGCATAGTTCCAAAGTTGGATTTCCATCTTCACATTTTCAAGGTTGCGTGTTTTTTTTTTTTTTTTTGCAAGTTATAAATAAAGATGAAACAATAACAATGATTTCCCTGGAAGATAAATAGCAGATGGTTCTTAACGTTGAATTCAAAGAATTCAAAATGGAAATCATGTTTTAAAACTTATTTATGGACAGTGAAGGACAGAATGTTTATGTCTCTTTGGAGCTTCTTGTGGGTATATAAGAATGGCTTGGCAACATACCAGGATGGTTAATGTACACAGACGCTGCCTCCCCGGGCAGCAAAAATCCACTGAAATGACAGGAGCATTTGGCCTTTGTTTGTGGCTAAATGTGTAAAGGCAATATTTCATCTTTCTCTCACAAGTAGCAATATATAATTAGGGCCGTGGAGACCTTGCTTCACTTGAAAGACATGTCTTATGTGTGAAGCTTTTGTTTACATCTGACAATAAAAAACAGGGGGGGCGTTTGTTTGATTGTGTGCCATAAAGACAAACAAGATACAGGCCTTCTGTCTTGATAAAAGCAACAAGAAAGAAGAACACCTTTGTTCTTTAAAATGCAAACTCTGAAGATGTACTTCACAATGTGATCAATTAGTCAATGCTTTCACCAAACAGCTCACGAGGGTGAGGTTTATTGGACCAGTGACATCAAAGAATGATATACGTTGAAAAGGGATGGTTATTTATTTGCTTATGTAAGACTGATAGCTTGACCCCTCTTGAAGGTCCAAACCAGGTAATGATAGAAAAGAGAAAGTGGTGGTGGACCCATTCACCATAGTATGATAGAACAGAACTTCATCATATTAAAATATTGTGGAAATTTCTCCATTTCTGGCAGCTGAGATCCCCCTCTTCCACATTTCTCAGGGAGATAATCTATTACACTCTTTCCCCAAATAGAATCAGTATCGGCTCCAGGTTTTGGAGGACCTTTGGGCAAGACCACCACAATGGTCTTGCCCAAAGGGATCTACCTCAATAGATCCCTCAGTGGATCTACCGTCTCATGGTCATGGTCACCAGCTGCTATGGCTTCTCCTCCTCTTTCTCATCATTGCCACCCCTGGCTTGCTTGACAGGTCAGTGAGCAAAGAGGGAGTCATCTCCTCCTCCTCCTCCTCCTCCTCCTCCTCCTCCTCCTCCTCCTCCTCCTCCTCCTCCTCCTCAGCACCACCATTATCTGAGCCAGAGTGAGGGGCAGGTGACCAAACAGGTTGCAAAGGTGAAAACGAGGAGCAACTCCAGGGGGCTCTTGTCAATGGGAACCTTGATGCCAATTCTGGATACAATGACAATATTTGGACAATCATTCCAGGCTCCGTAAACCTGTATAAATCAGGTTTATGAAGCCAGGATGGAGCACTGGGGGTAAGCACTCCTATCTTCACCTCTCACTGATCATGTTCTGCTTTTTATGTGGAGATCCTGGCCTCAGCACCCTGTTTTTTCCATTAATAAACAAGGAAAATAAGCCAGGATGTGATCTAAAAGCCAAAGCAGATGTAATAGATGTGCAATGTGATAGTTGTGTGGCACTGTGCCCTCCCCACCTGCATCATAAAATTGCTGTTTCTGATCAGAACAGCAGGGTTAGGGGAGGGGGTATTTAACCCTGAACCTCTTCCTCCTCCATATAGTTTTCCCATTCAACCCCCCCCCCCCACAGTTGACTTCAAAGCTGGTATTAGTCCTGCTAGGAAAAAAGCAGAGGTACAATATAAGCTACCTGCATTTTTCTCCCCAGCAGGGATAACAGCATGTTTAGATGGGGAAAACAGTGGAGGGGAAAAGGTTCACGCATTGCCTTCTCCCCCAGAGCTGCTGCTTCAGTCAACGGGCTCCATCACACCAACTTCGCCCCCCCCCCAGTTTGCGTCCACAGTTTCCCCCTCCGTTTCCTTAGTGAGCTGAGTGCTGGGCACTTCCACGCCTGTGCATTGTTGCACTATTTCAGCTCATGTATCTTTTCACTACTATGCCCGCCCCCTACGTTCTCCTTCCCCCTGCAGTTAATTTTTGTTATATACTTTTTTTATTTCCGCGCAAATACAATAGTACGTCAGCCTGAAACTGCACAATTATGGTAAAACAACACACTATGCTCTTCCCTAAGATCATATGAAACAAGATGAGTGAAGAGAAAGTAATACACTTAGTTTTTGGAGAAGTTTGTGGTCAATGTTGGTATGGCAAGGGGAAGCCAACCTTGGTCAGGAAACCTAGACATGCCTATTCAGGAGAACCATAGAGTTGAATGGGACCAAGTCCCAGACACGGGCAGTGGCAGCCTCGCTCGCCTTCTCTGTGGGGTGTTTGGGTGCCTTCCCTCCCTCCTCCTTCAAGTTTGAGCAGATAATTGCCCAGCCCTCCTCTTTTGTCAGCGAGACCACCCTTCGACCCACCCACCCACCCCAAAATGGGATGGTCTGATATCGTGCAAGGACAGCAATACATGGGAGGGAGGAGCGGCTTTATTGTGCACAGAGGGGAAAAAAACCCAGACTTGCCCCGCTCCAAAATAAGATGGAGGGGAAGAGGCGAGATGAGAGCAGGACAGGGATGACGTCATGTGAGTGCCATGCTGCAAAAAACACATACCAGGCATGGTGAGTGTGCGAAAAATCACTGGTGTGATGGAGCTCAATGTTGGACCCTCCACCCCACCCCCACCCCCGTGCATACAATAGCTGCTTTCCACTAAAAATAAAAATGCTAAGAGATCCAATCTCCTGCATAACATGTAAGCTGTTGAAAGCACGGTCTGGACAATGCTACATGAGGAAAACCCTTAGATCCACTAGATTATCCTCAAAATGGTATTAACTCTTTTATCATGCCCAATGAAAGGGAGACGTTTGAATTCTGCAGGCGGATCAGACTGAGACTGAGCATTCAGCTTTAGCCCAAGGTGTGTATGTGTGTGTATATACAGAGAGAGAACGAGAGAATCAGAGAGACAGAAATTCCATAGCATTTTAGGAATTTTATCATTTTACTTCTCTCAGAAGCCCACCTTCTATAGCCTATGCTATAGAAGGTGGGCTATAGACCAGAAGAACAGGAAAGATGTGGTAGGGTAGAGGGAAATGACCACTGTGGCTCATCTACACCTAAGGGTGTAGATGGAGGGAGGGAGGGGGGAAGATCATGGACTTCACTGCTTCTGTGATCTTCCCCCAGCATCTAGACGGCTGTGTGACATCCCGGAAGGGAAAAGGGACGTTGTGGCCATTTAAATTTTTTTTTTACTGCAGAGGAGCCGCACAGCCCCGATCTGCAGAAAAAGGTACAACCCTCCCCATGTCCAAACCCCCCCCCCCCATTCTGGGCATGGCAAAATTGATGCCCCCTCATGGGCACAGAGCCACCCCACATGGCTCCATGCCTGTTCTAGGCCCCGGGAGTATGTGGCACACCAGGCACAGTCCTTCGGATGGTCCTGGGACCATGGAAAAATCAGGATATCACCAGTTTCTTTTATCCCAGGGTTATCCCTAGGTCATCCCCAGTTGATCCCAGGATCACCTGCACATATCATATGGAAGCACAGGGACGACCTAGGGACAACCCGGGATAAATCCCTGGTATAACCATGGCCTGACTTTGGTAAGAGAATCTAGTAGGAACAAGCATTCCTTTTCACCAATAGTTATTTTCTTGTTTGAGTGTTGGCTTGTAATTTTGGGGCACTGCACCTAATGGCTAAAGAAGTTGCTCTAGAAATTGACACCCTTGATTTAGGAGCTCTCTAATCCTTAACTTCACTTGACCAGGTGACAGTTGTCCTGAATCCTGAATGAGTGCATTCTGCATGTCAGAATGAGGATCCAAAGCAGAGTCCCTTCCAAGTCTTGGTCAAGTCCTCTGCTCAGGGAAGAGAACTCAGTGATAGCATAGGGAAATAACTTGTATTTTCTGCTCTGATCTGGATGAAAGTGGTTTGTATGTGCACATATGTAAGTGCATCAAAGGATGAATGTTTATAATGGAGAACATCAACGAAGTGTTTGGGGAAGTGGGATAGCGACTGAGTTGTTTATGAAGTTGCAGCCAAGAAGTTGAAGGAATGCTGTTTCGTTTGGGCGGGGGTGGGGGGATTTTAAATACTTTCTTGGTTTTATTTTTGCAAAAACAGTTGATATTTCTCAACATCTTGCCCTAGCAATTACGTCCACACAGAACAAATTATCTAGTTTAAATGACTGCTTCAAACTTTGGAAGAAAGAAATCCATAAATGAGAAAGTCGCTCAGAATATATTCCTTTCAATTCCCTGCATGTCAATATGGAACAGTGTAGCCCAGAATACACAGTGATATTTTTTAAGGCTTCAATCACAGCATTAACCTTAAACATATATTTTCTATGGCTCAAACTGATGAGAGCAGCTCTTGAGCTTTTAGCAGAGATCAAGTGGTAAATTATTTTTGACCTTTCAGCTAATGAAGTTTGAGAGTACAGGCTTTGCCTCCCCCCCCCCATGCTCAAATTAGGAGGGGGAGAAGGCAAAGAGGGGGGTAAATGAAATCCACGAACCCTATCCCCTGACTCTCCCAAATTGTAGTCCAATCACACACCCACACACCCTCCTAAAACAGCAGCTAAGGGGGATGTTGCAAAAAGCAATTCAAGCACTGCTCTCTTTTAGGAATCATATGTGATGGTTTTTCTTAAACCATATATGTTTTCCTGCTCTGATCTACAATGGCCTTTATATACCTGCTTACAGGAACATTTCATTCTGCCCCAGCAAACATCTAATCTCTTCTAGTAATGCTGTTCCAGAAGTTACCTAATTGCACCACATTTTAAGGACATGGACAAACTGGACCCAGAGGAAGGCAGATATGATGGTGGGGTCTGGAACTCAAGTCCTATGAGGAACAGTTGAAAGAGTATGTTTAGCATGGAGAGGAGAAGTTAAGAGGACATATCATTGTTGTCAGCAAACAAGTCAAGGGCAATCACTCAGAAGATGGAGCTGGCTTGTTTTGTGTTCCCACAGAGGGCAGGACTAGAACCAATAGGTGGAAATGGCAAGGAAGCCGATTTTGGCTAAACATCAGGAGAGACATCCTAGCAGTAAGAGCTGCTTGACAGCGTAACAGACTGGTGGGCTCTTCACTAGAAGTATTTAAACAGACGGTGGGCAGCCATCTGTTAGGGATGTTGTAGATGCATTCTTCATTGTGGCTCCTACATTGAGCTGAGAACTAGATCAGGTATGGGAAATCCTCTTCAGCTTGAGAATGAAAGCAACCCCCCAAGAAATCTCCTGGAGGCTGCATGATAGTGTACTCACATACTTTAGGCACCCAGAGAAAACATGGGAATGGATTCAGAGTCAAATGAGGAAGAGGGCAAATGGGTGGAGGAGCTACCAAGGTGACAGGAGATAGAGCAGAGAGAAAATGGCGGAGAGGAGTTTTTCCAGATGTCAGCTAATCGGTTGGCTCAAAGCCAGTGAGAAATCTCTCCATCAACCATGGGAATGGCAGATCTTATGGTGGGGAGGACTCGGGAGTGACAGACCCAAGCATCAATCACAGGATGAGGAAGGAAGAGAGACTTCAGGAAGTGAGTCAGTCTAACAGCTTGGCCACTCAAAAGAGGTTCCACAGGGAACACCCTCCCTGGTGGGTCTGGAACAACTACTCAGGTTTCCTTCTGGTGGCAGGCACCACTCCCATTGCAATGTCCTAGCATAGTGCATTCATCAAAGGGAACTTCTTGTAGTTTAATTATTATTGTGCAAAGATGACTATAAAACGTAGCTCTGTGTTGTTGGCTACTGGTTAGGTCTGTAACCTGAAGCGCTGTAGATCTGGCTGTGATCTTCATAATAAAAACTATTTACTAAGAACTCCATCACACCTAATTCCCCCCCCCCCCCCCAACACCCTGGTTTGCCTCCGTATTTTTTTTTACCTCTTAGGCAGAAGCGTGTCAAGCTTATGATCCCTTTCTCCTGAATAGCTGCTCTTCCGCTCCTTCACTCGTTTGCTCTTCCCCTCCCCTCCCCTTCCTCTTTCTCCCTCCAGTCAGGTCCTGGCAGAGGAGCACTTCAACCAAACCACCTTTCTGCTGGGCAAAAATGGAATGACCCTTTAGTCTGGCTCTTTGGGGCCATCGAGGGAGTACAATCTTGTCTCTGCAGAGATTCAGGTGTTGTATGTTTTTATTTAGAAAATGCTTTCGAGACTGGGATGCAAGGTTTGGGTTTTATATTGAGGCTTGGAGCCGGCTGCTGGGAGAGATTGCTTTTCCTTGCCTGGACCCAATGCAATCCATTCAAGCCCCCAGTTCCTTTAAAACTACACGGAGGCTTAAGGCACATTAAATGCACTTAAGGAAAATAATCCAGACTTTGGCGTTCTAGGAAGGGCTGGGGAAGAGGTGGGATGTCAGCAATACAGGCCTGCCATCATGTGGTGTGCTGCAAATCCGCACACCAGGCATGGCGAGAGTGCACTAAATCTCTGGTGTGATGGATAACACCTTCCTTCTATGACTCCAAAAATGACTGGAAGCTTGGCACTCAACACACAGGCACCGTTTTCTCTTTCTCTCTCTCAGCACATCATTCACACACAGATAAACCCATGCATCTACATTGACACACATATAGAAAGAACAGCCATTTACACACACACACACATATTCCCCTCTCCTCCCCACACATATACACATATATTCACATATCCAGACATAGTTATGACACCCCTGGCACTTTGTAGCTGCATCTCCTAAGGAAGCCAGCCCCACACACCCGTTACCTTCTCCCAGAATATACCAAGACACTTGACTGATTTTGAAACACAAATAGGTGTTTTGTCCAGGTTATGTCACATTCAGTGACAGAGCTGTTTCCTTATCTAGTTAATATACGTGTACTCAGATTTCATCACACTTATTTGACAAACGGATGTTTCACTAAAGATTTTCATGCACTTTAATATACATAATTCCATTCATAATTTCCATCTCAACAACAACAAAAAACAGCAACCCTTTCCAGACTTGTTTCATTGATAATGAATGTACTTACCACTCTGTGTATTCAAAATGTGGTGTTTGTCTAAGGTCCAACCTCCCAGATTTGATGCATCCAACTCAAATCCTTGCAGTATTACCGTCCTTTTCTCCCATAGAATCAAGTCAGGACAAGTTTCATACTCATAACCTACTGACACTGAAAAGAGATAATCAAAAATGCAGTATTATGGGCTGGTTTTCAACCAATTTCCCAGGGTAAATTCTATGATCAGTTAATTGGTAGTTAGTTCTGCATAGTCTACTTCTATCCTTTAGAGGAGGAATGTTCTATCTCAATAGTTGAGGCTCTGATCCCAGGTACACTTACTTGGGGGTAAGGCAGGGCACCATCAGCTAGGGATGTCCATCATTAGGAAATCCAGTTCTTTTTTGGGGGACTCAACAGAGTTCTGCGGCATGTACAACTTGCTTTGTGTCTGTGAGCCAAGATGCAGGCTATTCCCTGAACTCTAGGAAATATTTTTGCGTATTTGTGGGGAAGGTTTTGCAATTTGCACAAATTTCTGAGCAATGTGCTCAAATTACATGCAAATTTGTGCAAATTATGGCCATGTTTGCTCAAATTTGGACATAATTTGCACAAATTGGGCCACAATGTGTACAAATTCGGCCAACAGATGCACAAATTTGGCAGATAGAGTAGGACACTTCAGCGGGAATCAGAATGAGGTCTGAGGGGCTGAGCCTAGGAAAAACCTTCGAATTCCATCTCCCAAACAGATTTTTCCGACATCCCTACCATCAGGGTGGCCTTGAAGAAAGTGTAGGAAGGAGATTTTGGAAGGGAATTAGATGATGCTAGCTGGAACAAATTGTGGAACAATAGACCATTTAGATCCATATCAGCTTCTTTTCAAGAAACGTCTCTGAAAATACCACATAGATGGTATCGTACACCAATACAGCTAGTGCATATTACTTCAACATGCTGCCCCCTTTGTTGGAGAAGATGCAGGGTAAAAGGCACATATTTTCATTTATAGTGGGCTTGTCCACATATACAGGGATTCTGGATGTTAGCACATAGAGAATGAATGGTTATTCCTAGAGAAACGATTGAATATGATCCAGAATTATTTTTATTATCAATATACAAAGGACCCAATGTAAATTTGAAATGTAAAGATTTATTATTATTCCTGCTAACTGTCCCCTGCCAGACAATTACACAACAGTGGAAAAAAACTGGACGATGTGAACCTATCTGCATGGTATGTGACAATATCAGGGGGAAAAAACCACACCTCATGACCTGCTTCTGATTCAAGGAAAAATGGAACCACTATTCTTCTACGCTACATGGTGGAGATTTATCCGTCACAACCAGACTTACAACAACATACGCCCACTTCAGCTTTAAGCATTTGGATATTATAACAACAAATGAAGATCACACAGCACATTTATTAATTAGTATAATTATTTATATAGTTTTTTCCTTCTCTTTTTTCCTTTTTTTGTCTTGTTTTCTCCCCTAAAAATGTAGTAATCCTTTTTCTTCCTTTTATATAACAGTTGTTTAGACATCAATCGTTAGGGAGCTGATCACTTTTTGGTTATATTTTCAAAAATAAATAATAATAAAAAAATCCCTACCATCAGCACACAGTATCCCTGGGCAGGTAATGGGGCCCCAAGTCCTTGGCTGCCCTTTTAAAAAGTGGCTGGCTCATGGAGTTGCTATTTTAGTTTCCCATATTTCTCTGGCATGCAGAGTTGAGGGCACGGAAGGAAAATAAAATGGTAGTTCCTGGACCAGGCCACCTGGAGCTAACCAGAGTGCAGTCACCGACTGGTTCCGCTAGGTAAGCCAAACGGGGATTACTGATATAGGAGGGCCCCCACCAGAGTCATCTGCTATTTGTCAGTACTAGCCCTGAGGCCAGTCCTGATGTCATGACACATGACCAGCTGGGACATTGCTTAGTACTTCTGATTAATGGTACCATGATAACTAGAGAACTTCCTGCACCCCCTATTCTTAGGGCCAGCACCAAAGGTAGGCATGGCTGGGCACCTGCCCAGGGCCCACACCCCAGTAGGGGTCCAATGTCAAGAGTCCCTTGCAGTTGCTCCCCCTTGTCACCATTGCAACCTGCTTGTTCACCTGACTGTGACTCTGGCCCAGACAATGGAGATACTGAGAAGAAGGAGCAGGAGATGCCACTACCTGTTTGCTCATTAATTCTGCATCAGCAAGTGGCAGCAAAGAGAATAAGGAGCAATCTCATTGGGGGAGGAACCCAAGCCCCCCAAAAAACCTGGAGTGAGAACTTCCCATCTTCAAAAGCATTGGTGATACACTTCACCAGCCATTTGTACTTGAGCCTGGTTGTCTCCCAGTCTATGAGAACATACAATGTATAACGTCATGTAACCATGTACAGAATGGGAGGCATCAAAGGGATAGTATATGATTCCCTGAGACCCTCCCAATTCAGAGCCTCACTATAGCTCAAGATTGTGTTATGGGCCAGACCAATGGAGCTCTTATCTTATGTGCTGAACTTAAGATAAGAGTACTGGGTTCCCAGTGACTGAAGGAACATATACTTGATGCGTAGGATGCATTGTTTCGCTTTTTCTTGCTTTATTAGCCTATTTTAACTAAAAGAACGTTCCTTCACTCATCGGTGTATTCATTGCTTCTCAATATCCACAAAAGAATCATTGCCTATTGACAAAAGAATTGGCAAAACACCCTGCTTTAGACAAAAGGGAAAAATCTTTCCAGCAAATGATATCCAGGGTGTTTGTGTGTGTTTTTTTTCCCATTTGCAAAACGTACATCAGCAAGTATCTACCAGTAGCAAAGCTGTGGTGATGATGGGGCTGAAATGAGCTTACTATATAAGCAAAACAAGCAGCTTTTGCATACGCTGCTGATTTTTTAAAAAAGGCAAATAAGCATATTTTTTGTGTGACTTTATTTTTGTTTTAATGACCAGAAAAATTGCCAGCGTAGGTAGTTAGGTCAGTGATGGAAGCGGCATGATCCTTTAAGAAGCACAAAGAATGAAAAGGGGCAACTCTTCCGAAAATGCGAAAGTCAACCAGAGCAGCGGAAGCCACAGAACTAGGCTCAGCAACGGGAAGTTGCTTTCCATGTTGCATTCGTCCGAAGAAGGCAGTGTAAAATGGTTGCTGCTGTGTAGCTGATGTCTCGTAGATTCCTGAGACGACCACTGCGTTCCTGCAGAGATGCAAGGAGCCCGTGCGTGAGGAGGAAATGATTTCTGGGAAGCGAAAGGTTATAATTGCACTCTGGCTCCTGGAGGAAAGCGTTCAGGTTGTAAATGAGGGTTTTGCTTCTTTCAGGGACATATGTGAAGGCTGTAACTCGGCCTTTCCCAACCTGGTGCCCCCCAGACGTGTCGAAGGACATGCTGACTGGGGGATGCGTGGAGTTGTAATCTAAGACATCTGGAGGGCACCAGGTTGGGGAAGGCTACTATAAATAACCAGATTGGAAAAATAAATAAAGGAACAAGAAAGTAAAAACATCCGACTTTATAAAATATGGCAGGGTTGTATTTTATATAGTAATCGGGGACGTACACAGCACTATTTGCCAAAGCCTTTCCTCAGCCTATGGAAATATAAATATAATATAACTAAATATAATCTGTCAGAGTGAAGAATAACGAAGAAAATCTATGGTTTCCACCAATATCTTGTTTTGTAATGTACAGAGAAAATACACATATATTTAAATGTATTACCCTCTGTCAATAATTAGATTGAAATCAAATGTGTTTTTGAAATTGTATTCCTTTCCCTTTTATCCTCTCTCTTATTGTTGGGCTTGTTTAATTTTGTTTTGGAAAATTAAGAAAATCTATTTTTAAAAAAGAAAGAGAAATAAATCCGTAAGAAGCATTGTACTGCACATCCCAGAAGGAACAACAACAACGCTGAAATCAATTAGGTCGGTGCAGAGAAATGACAGGAACATTAAAAAGTGGCCTTATAACAAGTCATGCTATTTGTCCATCTAGCGTAGTGTTATCCTTCTGGCAGTGACTCTCCGGTGTGCCAAGCAGAGAAGTATCTTCCCCAACAGCTAGTATCAAGGGCAGTAAGCCTGTATACACCAGCTGCTGGGGAACATGGGTGGGAGGGTGCCGTTGCACTGTGTCCTGCTTGTGATTTCCTGGTCAACAGTTGCTTGGCCACTGTGGGAAAAGAGTGCTGGATTAAATGGACTTTTGGTCTGACCCAGCAGGGCTTTTTGTATGTTCTAATGTACCTGGAGCACTTTAACTGGAGATGTCAGGACTGGACCTGGGATTTTCTAGCACAGAAAGCAGCTGCTCAGCCACTGAGCTATGTCTTACCTCCCCAGAGGTCGGTGGGGCTTTTTGTATGGCATCTGGATATTCTCTTTAATCAACTGGATAGGTTCAATAACTCATTAGATCCCCCCTCCAGCCCCACCAATTCACATTGACTCCGAAAGTGTCACAGTGGCACTCTGCTTTCGAGGGTGTGTGTGTGTTGCAGTGCTCTTTCCTGAAGCATTGTTCCGTTTGATGGTAGGATGCATGGATCGAGCTCAGATGTCCCCCCTGCTACCCTTCCAACGATTCATCAGTGCAGTAAAACCGCTGCTCCTATGGGTAGGGTTGTCACTAGGGATGTGCACTGACCCCCCGGATCGGATCGGATAGCGGATCGGAATCGGACCTGGGGGGTCGGATCGGATCGGATCGGATCGGAGGCTGGTCGGATCGGATCGGACCAGATGTCCGATCCGGATCGGACGCCATTTTGAATGCTTTTTCCCATAGCCAAGTATTGTTTTACAAAAACGCCTATAACTTTTTCATTTTTAAAGATAGAAGGATGAAACTTGGGCACATTGTAGACTGGTTAGGGGTAGTTATCTGTGAGAAATTTCAGAAAGATTGGTGCATGCATTTTGTGGCAATTAATTTTTTAATAAATACCCAGGAATGCCTATAACTTTGTCATTTTTAAAGTTACACACATGAAACTTTGCCACATTGTAGGGGGTACCTTGGGACCTATGTGTGTGAAATTTCAGAAACGTAGGTGCTTGTCTTGTGTGGCAATTAATTTTTAGAAAAATGGGTAGTAGTGGGGTAAATACAGTTACACCTCCCATTTTTTTATTTTTGAAGATACAAACAGGAAACTTGGGCACATTACAGGTACCACTTGCCTTGATATGTGTGTGAAATTTCAGAAACATTGGAGCTTTCCTTGTGTGGCAATTAATTTTTGAAACAATGAGGAAAGAAACACCTATAACTTTGTCATTTTTAAAGTTACACACATGAAACTTTGCCACATTGTAGGTGGTACCTTGGGACCCATGTGTGTGAAATTTCGGAAACGTAGGTGCTTGCCTTGTGTGGCAATTAATTTTTTAATAAATACCCAGGAATGCCTATAACTTTGTCATTTTTAAATTTACACACATGAAACTTTGCCACATTGTAGGCGGTACCTTGGGACCTATGTGTGTGAAATTTCGGAAACGTAGGTGCTTGCCTTGTGTGGCAATTAATTTTAGAAAAATGGGTAGTGGTGGGGTAAATACAGTTACGCCTCCCACTTTTTTAATTTTGAAGATACAAACAGGAAACATGGGCACATTACAGGTACCACTTGGCTTGATATGTGTGTAAAATTTCAGACAGCTGGGTCCAGGCATGTGGTGGCAAGGTATTTTTGAAACAATGAGGAAAGAAACGCCTATAACTTTTTTATTTTAAAAGTTAGAAGTCTGAACATTGCTCACTTTGTAGATGGGTTAGGGGTAGATATGTGTCAGAAATTTCAGAATTATAGGTCCAGGCATTTGATGGCTATGGAATTTTTAAATTACATGTTTCAAAAAAATCTCTACAGAGGCCAGGTCTTCCCCTCCCGCTTCCCGCGAAGAAAAGGAAACACTCTCTCGTCTCGATCCCTTTGATCCTTGCTAGTAGTATCCATTACAGGGCTCGTGTTTCCTTTCCTACTTTCACTTTTCAAGCAGAACGGCTGAGCCTAGCTGAGTTTTGCAGCCATGCGTGCAAGGAAGGATCACTCTGGTCTCGATCCCTTTGATCCTTGGTAGTATCCATTACAGGGCTCGTGTCTGCTTTCACTTTGTACTCAAGCAGACACGAGCCCTGTAATGGATACTACTAGCAAGGATCAAAGGGATCGAGACGAGAGAGTGTTTCCTTTTCTTCGCGGGAAGCGGGAGGGGAAGACCTGGCCTCTGTAGAAATTTTTTTGAAACATGTAATTTAAAAATTCCATAGCCATCAAATGCCTGGACCTATAATTCTGAAATTTCTGACACATATCTACCCCTAACCCATCTACAAAGTGAGCAATGTTCAGACTTCTAACTTTTAAAATAAAAAAGTTATAGGCGTTTCTTTCCTCATTGTTTCAAAAATACCTTGCCACCACATGCCTGGACCCAGCTGTCTGAAATTTTACACACATATCAAGCCAAGTGGTACCTGTAATGTGCCCATGTTTCCTGTTTGTATCTTCAAAAATAAAAAAGTGGGAGGCGTAACTGTATTTACCCCACCACTACCCATTTTTCTAAAATTAATTGCCACACAAGGCAAGCACCTACGTTTCCGAAATTTCACACACATAGGTCCCAAGGTACCGCCTACAATGTGGCAAAGTTTCATGTGTGTAACTTTAAAAATGACAAAGTTATAGGCATTCCTGGGTATTTATTAAAAAATTAATTGCCACACAAGGCAAGCACCTACGTTTCCGAAATTTCACACACATGGGTCCCAAGGTACCACCTACAATGTGGCAAAGTTTCATGTGTGTAACTTTAAAAATGACAAAGTTATAGGCATTCCTGGGTATTTATTAAAAAATTAATTGCCACAAAATGCATGCACCAATCTTTCTGAAATTTCTCACAGATAACTACCCCTAACCAGTCTACAATGTGCCCAAGTTTCATCCTTCTATCTTTAAAAATGAAAAAGTTATAGGCGTTTTTGTAAAACAATACTTGGCTATGGGAAAAAGCATTCAAAATGGCGTCCGATCCGGATCGGACCTCATCGGATCGGATCGGATCGGATCGGAGGTTGTCCGGATCGGATCGGATCGGATTTTCCCGATTTTGGGTCGGATCGGATTCGGATCGTGGATCGGATCCGATCCGATGCACACCCCTAGTTGTCACAGCTGGTGATGTGTTGGGTTTAAGAGCAAATGCAAAGGCCTAATCCATCATACCTGCGGCAGACAGACCTCCTGTTTCATGTATATCAGGGAGCTCTATCCCATCTGCCCCCTAACCTTGCTCTCTCTAATCCATTACTTTGAAGCTAATAGATCTTGCTGGAAGGCAAAAAAGGATGAGAATTCTCTATTTTTTTAATTGTTTCCCCCAACTGCTTTAGTCTAGAGCACTTCAGGCGAAAAAGGGCTTCTATGACTGTTTAGTATTATGCAGTTACGATGCCATTATTATTTTAAGTGACTTTTTAGTTTTACTGGATTTTTTTTTTAAATGAAGAATCTTTCTTCAGCTCAAAGGGGATAAAATAATTATATATGTGTCGGCTCTCTGCCTATTCCTCTCCACTCCCCAACAAATCCTTTGCTGAGAATAGGTAAAGATGCAATAAACAAAGGAACCTTACTGGTTGCAAGACAAAATAAGTGGAGGTGGAACCAGAAACTCAAATATTAACCCAAATAAAATGCTAAGGTGCGACACAACACACACACACACGGAACTAAACTGAATCCAACGAAACGTTCTTTATATACTACTAACAGCCCGTAATATTAAACAACAGTGTAACTCTTGTTACACTTTGAAACTCAGAATCAGTGCCATGGAACAGAAAGTACAAGTTATGTCATTGTGCAAATGGGATTAAGTTGCAAATCTTTGAAAATAAGCTTGCTCCACTAAAGAACCCAGAAGATAAGAGAGAACGATACAACTGATTTCAATATTTTAGCACATGAAATGCTTAAATAAGTTATATCAAGCAGTATACAAGTAATATAAATAAATAAATATCCACATGCTTATATAGTCAAAAACAAACTGCCCACGCCAAAAGAGAGCAGATGTGGTAAAAAGCGCAAGGTAAGCACAGGGGAAAAAAAAGAAATCTAAGGGGAGGAGAACCCTCCTTAAAGCCCCATTAATGGAACTGCACTCCCCCACCCCAGAAAAAACTTTTTGACACCAGCAGTTGGTGGGGGGTGGACACAATGTTGTGGCCGGAACAGGAGGACACAAACACCCACACTCCCTCAAACCATTACCTGAACAAGTCACTCCCTGGTTTCCCCAGGATTGTTAGTCAGCCCTGTCTATAGAAATCAATGGAGAAAGCCAATATTTAAATGTAGTTGTGATTTGGCACAACTGCGTCCACCCCCTCCGACCAAAAGGTAGCAGCAAAGAGAAGCATTCCTGCTGTTTCTTACTTAGATCTTCTTCTCCTTCTTTGTGTGAAACACTTTTTAAAACTAACCCTGTGAATGGTAGTGTAGCGCTCTCTCTCTCTCTCTCTCTCTCTCTTAGAGGGGCTGATGGGAGGCAGCAGGGGCTGCACCAGGGGGCAATAGGGACTGCATGCAGCCTAAAGGCCAACCTTTGTCCATTAATGCACTAAACCACAGTTTGGCATGATGTCTGAACTCAGCCGGTGCCTGTCCCCAGAACCCGGCCACCTATTTTCAATTCCAAGAGGAGTAGGAACATGGGCTAAAGAAGGGAGAACGTGGGCTCCAAGACAGCACTCCAAAAGGTCTCAGGCCCAAATCGCTCTCCAAAAAGATGGTTTTAGATATGAAGGGAGGTTAAGTACTCATTTGGCCCTGAAGCAGTTGTTTTGGGGCAGAATTTGGGAGAAAATGGGAGGAAAGGCCCTTCCATTAACTTTGCCCCTTTCTTACCCTTCCAAAACAAATTGATGGTCTACAATAGCCCCGTTCAGACAACACCATTAACCACGTTGTTGACCCTTTTGTGGTTAGTGTGGTTACGGCAGTATGGTTAATGGTGTTGTCTGAACACCCATTTTCCCTAACCATCTGCCCCTTTAGCCACATTATGGTTAGACTCACTAACCACATTGTGCAACATGGTTAGCGGCACTAACCATGGCTAAAAGTGTCATCTGACACATGTCTGTGGTTATGGGGCCGTGATTAAAGGGTTAAGTCATAGAGCTTCTAGTATAGAGCAGATACGGGGTGGATCACTTGGAGGAAACAGGTGCTCCACTAACCACTTTGTGGTTAGCATGTGGTTAACGGTGTTGTCTGCAACTGCTCCGCACGTGGTTAGCGTTAACCACAGCTGAACATGGTTAAGCTAACCACAGAGCTCAAAGTGTTGTCTGAATGGGGTCAATGTTTTTTTTATTTTTAATCATCTCTGAGGTATGCGTAAAGGGGTGTTTAGAGTGGACTGCGGGACCAATGGATTGTAAAGTAAAACTTGTTTTCCAGACATTGGTAGTTTTGACTGCCATATAGAAAAGTTCAACCCAAGCGGCTCACATGTGGTGATTGGCAGTTGGATACCCAGGCACAAATGTACTTCAGAGGTAGAACATACAGGGATGTTCAGCAAAGAAGGGAGACATTAGGGGCAGGAAGGGGAGCAGTGCATCTCTTATACTGTTATACTGAGACACCTGCCTGAAAGTAGATTCAGAGGAGTTCAGTTTCATTTTGTTTACATAGTGGCCATAGACCATAATAGACATGCAAAAACAAATGAACAAAAACATAAAATAATGGAGGACATCATTCATATTGAACCTATTGTTACAACGGGCAAAAGATGGGGTCAACCAACATTAGTTCTCATTACAGCAATCATGGTAGCCAAGAGATGAGATTCAACAAAACAGCACAAGATTTGGATAACACGAAGGCATATGCTGGCGACTTGATACTTTTTGGGCTCTGTTAGCTAACAAGGACTACATCTATACTACTGCTTTATAGAGGTATTGTAATGCACTGATAATTGTTGGGGCACAATCCACATTCCATATACTGCTTTCATAGCATCATTTCCTTCTTTTTATTCCACTTTTGTAATGATTTGACACAAGGTGTAGATGTGGTCAAGATGTCAAGAGAGGGATTTTTTCTTACAAAAAACATCCATCTTTTGGAGAACTGGCCACACTTTTTTACCCAAGAGGAAGGGCAACCAAACAGCAACTAAATGATCAAGGGGCTGGAACATCTCCCCTTGGAGGAAAAGTTACATTTTTAGGGGAGAGTCTTCAGCTTAGAAAAAAGGTGAGTAAGGAGAGACGTGATAGAAGTGTATAAAATTATGTATGGTGTGGAGAAAGTGGATAGGGGGAGGTCCCCTCGCCCTAATCTCTCATAATACCAGAACTAGGTCATCCAACAAAGGTGAATGGTGGGAGATTCAGGACAGATAAAGGGAAGGAATTCTTCACACAACACAAAGGCTGAATTCAGACAACACGATAGTCAATGGTGGGGTGATAATCAACTTTGCAGTTGTTCATCCAGGGGTACTCCCCACACAACATGGTAATAAATAATAGGGATGTGCACTGACCCCCCGGATCGGATCGGATAGCGGATCGGAATCGGACCTGGGGGGTCGGATCGGATCGGATCGGATCGGAGGATGGTCGGATCGGATCGGACCGGATGTCCGATCCGGATCGGACGCCATTTTGAATGCTTTTTCCCATAGCCAAGTATTGTTTTACAAAAACGCCTATAACTTTTTCATTTTTAAAGATAGAAGGATGAAACTTGGGCACATTATACACTGGTTAGGGATAGTTATCTGTGAGAAATTTCAGAAAGATTGGTGCATGCGTTTTGTGGCAATTAATTGTTTAATAAATACCCAGAAATGCCTATAACTTTGTCATTTTTAAAGTTACAAACATGAAACTTTGCCACATTGTAGGTGGTACCTTGGGACCTATCTGTGAGAAATTTCAGAAACTTAGGTGCTTGCCTTGTGTGGCAATTAATTTTAGAAAAATGGGTAGTAGTGGGGTAAATACATTTACGCCTCCCATTTTTTTATTTTTGAAGATACAAACAGGAAACTTGGGCACATTACAGGTACCACTTGCCTTGATATGTGTGTGAAATTTCAGAAACATTGGAGCTTGCCTTGTGTGGCAATTAATTTTTGAAACAATGAGGAAAGAAACACCTATAACTTTGTCATTTTTAAAGTTACACACATGAAACTTTGCCACATTGTAGGTGGTACCTTGGGACCTATGTGTGTGAAATTACAGAAACATAGGTGCTTGCCTTGTGTGGCAATTAATTTTTTAATAAATACCCAGGAATGCCTATAACTTTGTCATTTGTAAAGTTACACACATGAAACTTTGCCACATTGTAGGCGGTACCTTGGGACCTATGTGTGTAAAATTTCAGAAACGTAGGTGCTTGTATTGTGTGGCAATTAATTTTTGAAACAATGAGGGATTCATTGGACAGCACTTGCCCATAGGGATTCATTGGACAATACTTGCCCATAGGGATTCATTGGACAGTACTTTCCTATAGGAAATCATTGGAAAGCACTTGCCCATAGAAAATCATTGGAAAGCACTTGCCCATTGAGAAATACAGTTATGCCTCCCACTTTTTTATTTTTGAAGATACAAACAGGAAACTTGGGCACATTGTAGACTGGTTAGGGATAGTTATCTGTGAGAAATTTCAGAAAGATTGGTGCATGCGTTTTGTGGCAATTAATTTTTTAATAAATACCCAGGAATGCCTATAACTTTGTCATTTTTAAAGTTACATACATGAAACTTTGCCACATTGTAGGAGGTACCTTGGGACCTATGTGTGTGAAATTTCAAAAACGTAGGTGCTTGCCTTGTATGGCAATTAATTTTAGAAAAATGGGTAGTAGTGGGGTAAATACATTTACGCCTCCCATTTTTTTATTTTTAAAGATACAAACAGGAAACATGGGCACATTACAGGGAACACTTCACTTGATATGTGTGTAAAATTTCAGAATGATAGGTCCAGGCATGTGGTTGCAAGGTGTCTGCACACACCACTTTGAAGACTGTAGAAAATTTCTCCCGTAACGATCCTAGCGAGAGAGAGTGATCCTAGGCTCAGCCGTTCTGCTTAAGTAAAAAGGGAAAGTATCAATCAAAGCAGACACGAGCCAAGTGCTACTTTGTTTCGCCTTTTGTAATGGATACTACCTCAGTTGCAGCCAAGCGTGCAAGGATCAAAGAGATGAGAGAAAGTGTTTCCTTCTTCTTCCCGGGAGGCGGGAGGGTGCAATTGACAGCCCCAGCCTCTGTGTAAAAAAGGTTAATAACTTTTAATCTAAAAAATTCGTAGCCACCAAATGCCTGGACCTATCATTCTGAAATTTTACACACATATCAAGTGAAGTGTTCCCTGTAATGTGCCCATGTTTCCTGTTTGTATCTTTAAAAATAAAAAAATGGGAGGCGTAAATGTATTTACCCCACTACTACCCATTTTTCTAAAATTAATTGCCATACAAGGCAAGCACCTACGTTTTTGAAATTTTACACACATAGGTCCAAAGGTACCACCTACAATGTGGCAAAGTTTCATGTATGTAACTTTAAAAATGACAAAGTTATAGGCATTCCTGGGTATTTATTAAAAAATTAATTGCCACAAAACGCATGCACCAATCTTTCTGAAATTTCTCACAGATAACTATCCCTAACCAGTCTACAATGTGCCCAAGTTTCCTGTTTGTATCTTCAAAAATAAAAAAGTGGGAGGCATAACTGTATTTCTCAATGGGCAAGTGCTTTCCAATGATTTTCTATGGGCAAGTGCTTTCCAATGATTTCCTATAGGAATGTACTGTCCAATGAATCCCTATGGGCAAGTACTGTCCAATGAATCCCTATGGGCAAGTGCTGTCCAATGAATCCCTCATTGTTTCAAAAATTAATTGCCACACAATACAAGCACCTACGTTTCTGAAATTTTACACACATAGGTCCCAAGGTACCGCCTACAATGTGGCAAAGTTTCATGTGTGTAACTTTACAAATGACAAAGTTATAGGCATTCCTGGGTATTTATTAAAAAATTAATTGCCACACAAGGCAAGCACCTATGTTTCTGAAATTTCACACACATAGGTCCCAAGGTACCACCTACAATGTGGCAAAGTTTCATGTGTGTAACTTTAAAAATGACAAAGTTATAGGTGTTTCTTTCCTCATTGTTTCAAAAATTAATTGCCACACAAGGCAAGCTCCAATGTTTCTGAAATTTCACACACATATCAAGGCAAGTGGTACCTGTAATGTGCCCAAGTTTCCTGTTTGTATCTTCAAAAATAAAAAAATGGGAGGCGTAAATGTATTTACCCCACTACTACCCATTTTTCTAAAATTAATTGCCACACAAGGCAAGCACCTAAGTTTCTGAAATTTCTCACAGATAGGTCCCAAGGTACCACCTACAATGTGGCAAAGTTTCATGTTTGTAACTTTAAAAATGACAAAGTTATAGGCATTTCTGGGTATTTATTAAACAATTAATTGCCACAAAACGCATGCACCAATCTTTCTGAAATTTCTCACAGATAACTATCCCTAACCAGTGTATAATGTGCCCAAGTTTCATCCTTCTATCTTTAAAAATGAAAAAGTTATAGGCGTTTTTGTAAAACAATACTTGGCTATGGGAAAAAGCATTCAAAATGGCGTCCGATCCGGATCGGACCTCGTCGGATCGGATCGGATCGGATCGGAGGTTGATCGGATCGGATCGGATCGGATTTTCCCAATTTTGGGGCGGATCGGATTCGGATCGTGGATCGGATCCGATCCGATGCACACCCCTAATAAATAATCAACTGTGGTGTGGATTAGGATCAGCGCTGAGTTGACTATGGCAGCATTCGGATGACACGATAGTTAATACAATTGACAATTGTCCCCCCCCCCCAGTTGCTTATTGTGTCGTCCGAATTCAGCCATAGTTAAACTATGGAATTCACTTCTACAAGATGTAGTCATGGCCTCCAATTTGGATGGCTTTAAAAGGGGATTGGAAAAATTCATGGACAATAAGGATGATCAATGGCTACTAGTCATGAAGGCTATATATTACACCACCATTCTCATTGGTAGTATGCCGTCGTATGCCAATTGCTTGTGGACTTCCTATAGGCAGCTGATTGGCCACTGTGTGAACAGAATGCTGGACAAGGTAGGCCTTTGATTTGATCCAGCATAGCTCTTCTTATATTCTTAAGTGCCGCACAGGGATACATTGCTCCAGCTGAAATTTGAATGAGATCCAATGAGGCACATACAAGATTCTCAGTTTTTCCTACGACACAAAAATATACAAAAGCATCAGATGGGACATGGGCAAATCTCCTTTCCAAAACGAACGTTGGTATCAGATTTAACTTTAGTAGTTTAAGAGCTCTAAAGCATGGCAGAACTGGCTTCCAAGTCAAGGCAGGATCAGGAAGGACTCCCATTGACAGCAAGCCAGATGGTGGAGAAAAGACTAAATCACACTGAGCTTTTATCCTCCCAGGTGGCCTATTCCTCATTGGATGAGTCAGTCAGAGGTCCTTCCTCATACTGCAACAAAAAGAAGTGACTACCTGCTAGAAAGGAAACAGAGCGAAAGCAGCAGGATGTATTTCACAAACATTTTCATGGCCCACGTTATTTCTGTGTGGATGTATGATTTTCCGGCTGTGTTTGAAAGGGTACAAATATTTGCCAGGAGAGATGGAATACATCCGTTTTATCTTTTTTGGCAGTGTAGCAAAACACACACACACATCATGTTGTCTAGGCACCTTGTGTTGCTCTCAATGGGAAGTCTGCAGTGTGCATTCAGTGCACATTTCGGTCCTTTCTACACCTAAAGGTGTAGAGGGAGGGACTGGGGGTGATCCCGGACTTACTTGCTTCCGGGATCGTTGCCCAGTTTCTACATAGGAAGTGCGACGTCCCGGAAGCAAACAGGGATGTTGCGCACGTTGTGTCCGCCATTTTTTTAAAAAACAACGGAGCTGGGAGAGTACTTGCAGTCCAACACAAAAGTAAGTAAAAAAACCCAAACAAAAGCCCCGCCCCTGCTCCCCCCACCCCCTGGCTGAGCTCCTTCCTTCTTGCAGATCCCCTCTACTCACAGGGAAGAGGGAAGAAGCTGGGATGGGCACCCACACCTATGGCAGTCTTGGGACAGTCCCAGGACCGCTGGAAGAATTGGGTTTTCCAAGGGGTTCTTTATCCCTGGGAAAACCCGTGCCCATCCTCCTGCCCCTGGGAGTCCCGGTGTGTCATTTGGATGCACAGGGAGCAGCCAGGGACAGCCCCAGGAAAAAAGGCCGGTGTAGAAACGACCTTTGTCATGGCTGAGTCAAGGCTTCTAAGACAGAGCAATTCAGTTTCTTTTTGCACTCGCTGACGGGAGCACAGAGCCAATCTAATTGGCTCCATGAAACATTATACTTCACTTAGATTTTCTCTCTCTCTCTCCCTCATCTGCCACCAACATCCTGTAAATCTGGAAGATCACAGTTCCCTGTTAAGCTATTTTGCATTTTTTAAAACAACAACAACAACAACCACCCATTATTTCTTTTAATTTACAAATGTATTCCATTCTGCATATCAAGGGGTTCCTGAAGGGTGCAGAAACCATTGGCCTTTTTGGGGGGTTGGTGGTGGCCTTGTCCACCCACCCCCAACTGATAGACAGTCTCCCAAGTTTGCTATTGGATAGGACAAATGGGACCTGCAACAGAGTGTTGCAGAGTATCCTCACCTTCTAGCAGAAATACTCCTGTTCAGGGTTTCCAACCAGCTCTGCCCTCCTCCAGGATAGAGTAAGCTCTGAAAAGCTCAAGCGGGGTATTCCATTCCTCAGCACCCAGTGTTCCATTTTTCTTCTCCAATGGACATGCAACATTCTGTGGCTACTGGGCATGCTCAGGCCTCATGGAGCTGTTTTTTTTTTTTTTTTTGCTGCTTCCCTTTAGGTCAGGGGATCACAACCCATTTGGACTGTGGGCACATTTGGGAATGTGATAAACCGCTGTGGGCCCCACCACAAAATGCCTAATCAGTGGATCGCCGCTTTGGCATCTACCTGTCACATCTATGGGTCTTAGGCTGTGTCTTATTAAGCAAAAACATTTGTTTCATGTCTATGGGACCCTGCAATGTCTCATTAATAAGGGATTGTCTAACCCAGCTAATTGCTGTAGGTGCAATACAGCTAATGCTTCTTTTAAACATACGTTTGGCAATGTCCAGTTAGTTGCTTCTTTTTGGGAGGAGGTTATTACACAGATAAATTTTGGACTGGAACAGTCTGTAATATTCACTGACATACACACTCTTTTAGATTATTCACCTGCGTTGTGGAAATTAATAAATGGTCAGCAAAAATGGATTCTCCCCACCCTTTTGACAGTTCAAAGCCCGATATTACACTGGAAAGAGAAACGCTTGCCTCCAATAACTGAATAGCTTGAAGACCTTTCAACACTTTTTGGGAATTTCCTGACAATTGAGCATGTTTTAACTATGACTGCTTTCTGGATGCTGGTGTGGATGTATTCTGGTAGGCCCAGTTTCTGAAGGTTTTCTGTATAGTTTTTTGATGTGATGCCGGAGACTGATGTGACTAACAGAATAATTGTGACCTTTTCCTGTTGCCTTAGTTCTTTGACTTCCATGGCCAGTGGTGTATATTTTTCTCTCTTTTTTTCTTCCTGTTCAACAACATTTTTGTCATTCGGTATTGCTATGTCAATGAGGTATGTGCGTTTTTCTTTTTTGTCTATGACCATTATGTCTGGTCGGTTGCAAGGTATAGCCTTGTCTGTATGAATTGTTCTGTCCCAGTATATTTTATGGTCTGCATTTTCCAAGATTGTTTTGGGTGAGTATGTATAGTATGATGTAGGTTGTTTGATGAGGTTGAATTTGATGGCCAGTTGTTGGTGAATTATATTTTGCAGCTGTATTGTGTCTGTCTGTATAGTCTGTTCCTGCCAGAATTTTACACCCTCCTGTTACATGGTCTATTGTATCTTGGAATTGATGGCATTTCCTACATAAATCTGTTGTTACACTTATCGTTTTTGGCAGTTCTTGGTTGCTATAACTTCATCCTGTATAGCTATTAGGAATCCTTCTGTTTCTGGAAAGAGCTCACCCTTCCTGAACCATTTGTACGATTGTTCTTTGTTTATTTGTGGGTTTTGTATTATGTTGTAGTTGCTCCCATGGAGTGCTTTTTATGCCCATTTTACTTTTTTCTCTGCGAGTGTGAGTGGTTGTGCTTGGTCTTCATTTTGTAGTGCTAGGTTGAGTGGGGTGTAATTTTTATCTGCTTTTACTATGGCTTTATGAATGGGGTGTTTTAGTGTGAAAGAATTCTCTGAGTGATTTTATCTATTTAGCATGATTTGTGTAAATGTCCAGCAGACCTCTTCCTCCTTCTTTCCTGCTGATTGTTATTCTTTCAATGCATGAATTGGGATGGAGCATGTGGTGTGATTAAGTCTGTTTATTTCTTTGAGTTCAGTGTGACCAGTGTATGATTCTTAATGAGTATGTGAGGATGAGTATTGTGTAGGTATTGATGGCTTTGAAAATGTTTTTAGAGTTGAGTTTAAATTTTAGGATTTGTGATAGGCGGGTTTTGCATTCTTAGTTTAGTCTTTACTGTGGGGTGGTTGATTTTCATGTTTTGTTGGAATCCTAAATATTTGTATGTTTCATTTTCTTCCATGTTATCTAATATTTCCTTATTTAGTGTTTCTGTTGTTTCTTTTGCTTTCCATTTTCTTCTTTCAATGATGATGATGATGATCATCATCATTAGGGATGTGCACTGACCCCCCGGATCGGATCGGATAGCGGATCGGAATCGGACCTGGGGGGTCGGATCGGATCGGATCGGATCGGAGGATGATCGGATCGGATCGGACCGGATGTCCGATCCGGATCGGACGCCATTTTGAATGCTTTTTCCCATAGCCAAGTATTGTTTTACAAAAACGCCTATAACTTTTTCATTTTTAAAGATAGAAGGATGAAACTTGGGCACATTATACACTGGTTAGGGATAGTTATCTGTGAGAAATTTCAGAAAGATTGGTGCATGCGTTTTGTAGCAATTAATTGTTTAATAAATACCCAGAAATGCCTATAACTTTGTCATTTTTAAAGTTACAAACATGAAACTTTGCCACATTGTAGGTGGTACCTTGGGACCTATGTGTGTGAAATTTCGGAAACTTAGGTGCTTGCCTTGTGTGGCAATTAATTTTAGAAAAATGGGTAGTAGTGGGGTAAATACATTTACGCCTCCCATTTTTTTATTTTTGAAGATACAAACAGGAAACTTGGGCACATTACAGGTACCACTTGCCTTGATATGTGTGTGAAATTTCAGAAACATTGGAGCTTGCCTTGTGTGGCAATTAATTTTTGAAACAATGAGGAAAGAAACACCTATAACTTTGTCATTTTTAAAGTTACACACATGAAACTTCGCCACATTGTAGGTGGTACCTTGGGACCTATGTGTGTGAAATTTCAGAAACATAGGTGCTTGCCTTGTGTGGCAATTAATTTTTTAATAAATATCCAGGAATGCCTATAACTTTGTCATTTGTAAAGTTACACACATGAAACTTTGCCACATTGTAGGCGGTACCTTGGGACCTATGTGTGTGAAATTTCAGAAACATAGGTGCTTGTATTGTGTGGCAATTAATTTTTGAAACAATGAGGGATTCATTGGATAGCACTTGCCCATAGGGATTCATTGGACAGTACTTGCCCATAGGGATTCATTGGACAGTACTTGCCTATAGGAAATCATTGGAAAGCACTTGCCCATAGAAAATCATTGGAAAGCACTTTCCCATTGAGAAATACAGTTATGCCTCCCACTTTTTTATTTTTGAAGATACAAACAGGAAACTTGGGCACATTGTAGACTGGTTAGGGATAGTTATCTGTGAGAAATTTCAGAAAGATTGGTGCATGCGTTTTGTGGCAATTAATTTTTTAATAAATACCCAGGAATGCCTATAACTTTGTCATTTTTAAAGTTACATACATGAAACTTTGCCACATTGTAGGTGGTACCTTGGGATCTATGTGTGTAAAATTTCAAAAACGTAGGTGCTTGCCTTGTATGGCAATTAATTTTAGAAAAATGGGTAGTAGTGGGGTAAATACATTTACGCCTCCCATTTTTTTATTTTTAAAGATACAAACAGGAAACATGGGCACATTACAGGGAACACTTCACTTGATATGTGTGTAAAATTTCAGAATGATAGGTCCAGGCATGTGGTGGCAAGGTGTCTGCACACACCACTTTGAAGACTGTAGAAAATTTCTCCTGTAACGATCCCAGCGAGAGAGAGTGATCCTAGGCTCAGCCGTTCTGCTTCTGTAAAAGTGAAAGTATCAAAGCAGACACGAGCCAAGTGCTACTTTGTTTCTCCTTTTGTAATGGATACTAGCTCAGTTGCAGCCAAGCGTGCAAGGATCAAAGAGATGAGAGAAAGTGTTTCCTTCTTCTTCCCGGGAGGCGGGAGGGTGCAATTGACAGCCCCAGCCTCTGTGTAAAAAAGGTTAATAACTTTTAATCTAAAAAATTCGTAGCCACCAAATGCCTGGACCTATCATTCTGAAATTTTACACACATATCAAGCGAAGTGTTCCCTGTAATGTGCCCATGTTTCCTGTTTGTATCTTTAAAAATAAAAAAATGGGAGGCGTAAATGTATTTACCCCACTACTATCCATTTTTCTAAAATTAATTGCCATACAAGGCAAGCACCTACATTTTTGATATTTTACACACATAGGTCCCAAGGTACCTCCTACAATGTGGCAAAGTTTCATTTGTGTAACTTTAAAAATGACAAAGTTATAGGCATTTCTGGGTATTTATTAAACAATTAATTGCCACAAAACGCATGCACCAATCTTTCTGAAATTTCTCACAGATAACTGTCCCTTACCAGTGTATAATGTGTCCAAGTTTCATCCTTTTGTCTTTAAAAATGAAAAAGTTATAGGCGTTTTTGTAAAACAATACTTGGCTATGGGAAAAAGCATTCAAAATGGCGTCCGCTCCGGATCGGACCTCGTCGGATCGGATCGGATCGGATCGGAGGTTGATCGGATCGGATCGGATCAGATTTTCCCGATTTTGGGGCGGATCGGATTCGGATCGTGGATTGGATCCGATCCGATGCACACCCCTAATCATCATCATCATCATCATCATCATCATCCTATGTTCACTTCTTTGGAATTTATTTTAGATATGGAGCGGTATATAAATATTGTAAATAAATAAACAAATAAATAAAGTAGATACATTCAGAAATGCCCATTATATGTATAACATACCCACATTGTCAATTATAATAATTGTAATTATTTTTAAAAAGGCATACCCAATGCTTCTGCTAAGCCAGAGACTTTTTGACCATAAATATCTGTCTTATTCCAAGCAAAGGTATAGACCAGGTTGATAGCAGCAGGAAACCATTTCTGAGCCAGCCGCCCTTCAATGGTAACAGTGAGATGCACTTTTGTCATTCCAGGAGGGATGGTAGAATGTGTCAGAACAATGCGCAGCAAGGTTTTATATCCTGATGTTCTGCTGCTCAAGTAACTGAGCTTCACAAAGCTGGAAGGGATGGGTATTTCCTCCTGGACCACCTGAAAAAGAATGGGCCATGTTAACATCACAAGAAATCATTTCACAGGAAAGTGAGTCAGGCTTCATCGGTGGCTTATCTCATGCTCTGCCTGGGCACATAAGCATCACTACAGTGTCAAACCAGGAGAAGCACTGTAGCCACGAATACTGAGACAGATTCTCATAACTGGCTAAGATGTTCAGTGAAAAGGAGCTTCTTGCAAAAGCCATCTTGGCTGTGGTGGTACAGCGGGTCTAGTAACTTCAAGACCAGTGGAGTCTGGTGGCTCTGATTTTGATTGGACTATGAATCAATTCTGGGGTTCAGTCAGAATCAGCCAGAACTTCAAAGGACCCAAGCGAGGTGCTGAACATATTTTGGAAATGGGATTTAGCACCTTTGATAACTCCTTTAGACTTCTGGCTGGTTCTGCCTGAAACAGATTCACAATCCCATTGAAATGAGAGCCACCAACCTCCACTGCTTAAGACCAGATTACTGCAATGCACTCTATATGGGGCTGCCCTTAAAGTTGGTCTGAAAGCTAGTGGAGAATGCAGCACCTCACCTGTTGTTGGGACCTGCCACTTTTCAGTATGTCATGCTGTTGCTAAGGGAACTGCACTGCTGTCTTATCGACTATCGGGCCAGGTTTAGGATTATGTTACAGATTTAAGGTTATGTAAAGCCCTAAACAACTTGGGACCGGGTTTTTCTGAGAGAGTACCTTCTCCCTTGCCAAGCTGCCTAGTCACCGAGCTCATCAGATAAGGCTCTCCTGGGGTACTGGCTCTCTATCAGTGGAACTCCGTGCCTGTTTATGTCAGGCAGACACTAACACTGTTTTGGTTTTGGTGCCTGCTGAAAACATTTTTATTTAAACAAGGCTTCCTTGATTAACCAGCCATGGTTTTATTCTGATTTTAAATACAGTATTTTAATTCTGTATATTGATTCTATTTTCGTTCTTTCATTGTTCACCACTTGGGAATCTTGTTGTAGGAAGAGCAGTATATAAATCTTGTAAATAAATAAATAAATAAGCAGGCAAATCAAGGCACAAACCAACGAGGAATTGCCAGTGCTTGCGATTTCAGCGTATAAAATGTGTGCTTGCAGGGAACTCCCAGTGACGGTACTGTTCCTGAGTTTCTCCATCCATCCTACTGAGTTCCCAGCTGCCTTCTGTATCATGTGTCCAGCAGCCTTACTCAGCTCCCAGATCTTACCTCTCTCTCTCTCTCTCTCTCTCTCTCTCTAGCAGCAGGATGGCAGAATACTTTAATAATTACATCATAATCATACTTGATGGTTTTCCACTCCAGGCTAATTTCTAGCTGCCTTCCAGCATTATTATACCCGGAATTCACTGATGTAAGACACGGTAATGGCCCCTGACTTAGATGGCCTTAAAAGCAGTTTAGATAGGCTGACCATCTGAAAAGGAGGACAGGGCTCATATAACTTTAACAGTTGTAGAGGAAAGGGAATTTCAGCCAGTGTCATTTGTATGCAATGTGTACCTGGTGAAATTCCCTCTTCATTACAACACTTCAAGCTGCAGAGGCCCTGCCCTCTTTTGTATTTGGTCACTCTAGTATAGTGCATGCAACTTTAATTGCTTTGATGAAGAGGTGATTTCACCAGGTACTAATTGCATACAAATGAAGCCAGCTGAAATTGCCTTTTCTCTACAACTGTTAAAGTTATATGAGCCCTGTCCTCCTTTTCAGATGGTCAGCCTAGACAAAGTCTTGTCAATGGCTTCTAGTCTTGATTGCTAAGCAGAACTTCCCTGTTCATAAGCTGTATGCCAATGAAAGCTACTTTCTGGAGATGAGGGCAAGGCTATTGCCTTCACACACTGCTTGCAGACTTCTCAAAAGCCTGATTAGGCACTGCTGGGCAAGTTAGACCTGCAGCTGGCTCCAGTAGGACTGTGATGTTTCACTGTTTATTGCCATGATGGCAATATTTACTATGTGTTAAGGATATTTGCTATTCAGGAAGTAAGTGCTGTGTGGACTTCAAATACCAGGTTGGTAAATGGTTATATCTGGTGGGAGGAGGAGAGAGTGAATAGAATGTGAAGTGAGTGCTGATTGGCTGGTGGTTCAAAGGTTTGGATTGGCAGTTAGCCATGATGGGGAGGAGTTAAGAGAGGCAGTAAGGATTGTATGTGGAGAAAGAGAGAGTTGGAATTTGGGTTTGCCTGTGGAAGGGTCTAGTGAGAGTGTAGGAACAACATCTTTTATTATTTGGGGAACAGAATGAATGGGAGGAGAGAGTGTACTCTAGGGGGTAGAGTAGGCAGAATTGCATTTGAAACTGACTTGAAAGAAACAAGTATTGAAACTGAGGTAACCATAAGCTTTGTAAACTGCACAGCCTTACTTATTGTTAAATAAAAGTTATCTCTGTTTCATAAACTGGGTTGGATTCTTGGAGTACCTGAGGTAGGGTACAATGTGCAATGGCGGCAGCATCAAAGGAGAAGGGGAAATAGAGAGTGTTGGTCTGGCTGCTGTGAGGCCAAAAAGGGCCAGTGAGCCACAGAGTCGGGGAGCAGCATTCTGATGCCTATTCCATAGTTGGGAGCTGTGGCGATACTCCACATTTCTGTTCCCTTAGGTATGTCTGAGTATGTTCAGAGAGCTCGGAATGTTAGACTGAGTGGGTGTGGCTTGTGATGCTAGATAAGGGAGTAGGGGGGAGTCTGTTGGCAGTCAGTCTGTCAGTTGGTTGGGAGTCTGCCTGTGGTGGTTAGTTGGGGTTTGTAGGTGGCCGAGCATGAGAAAAGAACAGATATAAGATAGTAGAGATTTTGGATTATTAGTATTAAAGTTGTTATTACTAGTATTATTAAGAATAGGCAGGATTAAATTGAATTTTTAGAAACTAAGAACTGTAAACGACAATAAACATTTTCTTTATTTTGCTACCATTAGCCACGCGTCAGCTTGGCTTTGTCACCCGCTCTATTGGTTCCTAAATACACAAATTATATTAAACCTTTAGCCCAATATATTCACAGGAGAACCTATTTCCCCAAGTCTTTGCCTTGTTCCCTCACAGAGAGGGGAAAGGTAGTGTTATTTTGCCGTTCCCTCAGGCTTATTCAAGTGGTGGCGCTTGTCCTGAGAAGGGGTGCTCACGACTGGGCCTAGTATATAGGTGGTGTGGTGGTACAGGATCCCTTGATTTAATAGGAGAAATAAAGGAGGACCCAAAGGGGTGGCGTCACAAGGACCAATGGAGGCTGGTGGCTCTGATGTCAACGAGGTGGTGAATAAAGGGGCTCTCCAAGGTGTTATGACATTGGAGCCACCAGTCTCCATTGGGACCAGATCTACACCAAGCAGGATATAACACTATGGAAGAGGTTTGAAAACGGTATCTGGAGCGTGTCCTGGGCTCCAACAGTTGTCACTACTGTTATACACCGTTATAAAGCAGTAGTGTAGATCCTGCCTGGGTAGGGCTCTTCTTATCTGCCCAACACAGCATCTGTTTAGCTGCAGAGTCACCAATCCCTCCTTAAGTGTCCCTTTCCTAAGTAAATAGCACATAACATCAACTGTTTATCAAAACGAGTATCATCATCATTCATAACAATCCATCATCAATTTATACAATGTTTATCAAAAGGGTTTATCAATTCAAACGTCCCCCCAACTAGTTGCTATGATGGTATCAAAAATACGACACCATTCCCACCTTTCTTACCTGTAGCTCTGGTATAATTGTTCCCCTTTCTAGACATGATCCTCCGAATGCCGTTAGGGGAAATGGGAGGACAATAGGATTTGGGCTGATGAAGCTACTGATGTCACAGGTTGGTGGCTCCACCTCTGTTCTTTGCATGACTACTTTGTCTACCACAATAAACCTATTCCAGGACAACCAAAGTGTCCTTTTCACAGAAAGAAAAGGAGACCTGTCAAACACCAGCGTGACCGAGATGCCTCCAACAGCCACTAGGTCAAAACTGAAAAGACAAAACAAAACATTTGATCTCACTCTGCTCTCATGTGACTTCAAAAATACCCATTTGAAAACACATGTTTCCTACTTCACAATTGCATTAAGCATCTTCCATCTAGCTGCAATGTTTTTGTAGTGGAAGGTGGACCACCTTCTTCTTCTTCTTCTTCTTCTTCTTCTTCTTCTTCTTCTTCTTCTTCTTCTTCTTCTTCAACACCAGTGTACAAAATATACAAGCATTGCCCAGACAACTTTAAATCAGTTTTGCCTCCAAATTTCCCGTTTTGTTCATGTATCTTTATAGGCTGCTGTACAACAAAGTTCTCAGAGCACTCTGTTCACACTGTGGCCAACCAACTGTCGACCAGGTTCCCACAACAAGGACACAGGGGCAACAGCATCTTCCCACCCATGTTCCTCAGCAGCTGGTGCACACAGGCTTACTGGAGGTAGCACATAGCCATCAGGACTAGTAGCCATTGATAGCCTTCTCCTCCATAAATTTATCGAACTCCCTTGATATTCCACGGGTTACATCCAGACTTAGTCATATCTTGAGTACAGCCATTCAAACCAACAGAACTTGAGTTAGTTGTGACTCAGTCCCATTGATTTCAATGGTTATATTCAAAGTAGGATGAAGTCTGGAACCAACCCAATAACAATAAAAGTAGCATTAAAAACTGCAGAAATGTTGTTGTTGTTGATGATGATGATGAATTAAATTTGTATCCTGCCTATATATAAAATACTCTAGCTGGGAAAGACAATGTAAAGACAGTGAGTCTACCTTCTCATAGTCAGTTGGTAGTATCCAACGTTAGTCCTATGTAGGTTAGAACCATTGAAATGAATGTGACAAGTACATCTTATTCCTGTATTTATTTATTGCATTTCTATACCGCCCAATAGCAGAAGCTCTTTGGGCAGTTTGCAAAAATTAAAACCATGAAAATAATTTAAAATATAAAACAAACAACAGTGTAAAAACATAATATAAAATACAATATAAAAGCACAACCAGGGTAAAACTGAGCAGCAGTGCAGAGATCTATACAGTTTTAAAATACAGATTTAAAACAGCAAAGTTAAAAGACTATGGTGGTAAACTGTTAAATACTGGGAGAATAGAAAGGTCTTTACCTGGCATCTAAAAGAGTATGATGTAGGTGCCAGGCGAACTTTTCTAGGGAGCTCATTCCACAGCCGGGGTGCCACAACAGAGAAGGCCCTCCTCTTGACAAACTTCAGCCTCATTGATTTTTATGGGTCTACTGAACATAGGACTAACATTGGATACTACCCATTACTATTGCTTCTCACCCTCTTTCTCATCTTTGCTATCACTTGCTTGCTTTACAGGCAAAGACCCAGTGAGACACCAGGCAGTGGCATCTGCTTTTGCCCCAACTCACCACCACAATGGTCTGGGCCAGAACAAGGGCAGGTGAACAAGCAGTTTGCAGTGGGGAAGAGGAGGAGCAAGTCCAGGGGGCCTTAGACAGTAGCCCATGTGCATGCCCTTGGCAGGTGCCCAGTCATAGTATCCTTGGCACTGGTTCTGGGAGGAGGCATCTCCAAAACACACCAATGGATGGTGAGCGTGAATGCTGGACTGACAGCTGGGGGGGGGGGGAATAGAAAATCAGGTGCAGAGGGCAGGGAGACAGGGAGTGGAATGGAGTTAGTGGCTAGAATTCCAAAAAACAGCCCCTCCACACTGCAACATTTTGTTGCAGGTCCAATTTGTATTTATTACTGAGCCAGTAGCCTGTGAGAAAAGACAGCTCTCTGTATTGCAGAAGAGGTAGGGGGTATAAAATTACATTAGGCGGAGGAAGTGATATGGCTTATTATTAGGGGTGTGCACGGACCCCCCGGATCGGATCGGGACCCGGATCGGGACCTCCAATTTTGTCCCGGACCGGTTCGGACAAAATCGGAGGCCCCCCGGACCGGATCGAGTCCGATCCCGACCCAAAAATCGTACATTTTTGGATCGGCCGCCATTTTTTTCCCCATAGACTTGCATTGCAATGCAAGTCTATGAGGAAAAAATGGCGGCGGGTGGGTAAGGGGGGGCCTAACTCCCTCCCCCCCCCGGGGCCGTCCGCTGTGGACGGCCCCGGCAGGTAAACCCCCTCCCCCGCGCTCCCTACCCCCCCTGGGGCCGCCTGCTTCCATCCGCTGGCGCCCGCGGGCGCCAGCGGATAGAAGCGGACAGCTCCGGGGGGGGGGTAAGCCCCCTTCCCCGCCACTTACCTTCTCGGCACGTCCGGCGCCGGCGGCTACTACCAGCGGGCTCCGCGGCCTACTCTCGAGTAGCGCGCCGGGTGATGACATCACCCGGCGCGCCACCCTGGAGCAGGCCGCGGAGCCTGCTGGGAGTAGTAGGCGCCGGCGCCGGACGGGAGCCGCCGGGCCGGAAAGGTAAGGGCCCCCCTCCCCCCTCCGCGCGCCCCCTCCTCCCCTCCACGCACCCCCTCCTTACCTTTCCGGCCCGGCGGCTCCCGTCCGGCGCCGGCGCCTACTACTTCCAGCAGGCTCCGCGGCCTGCTCTAGAGTAGCGCGCCGGGTGATGACATCACCCGGCGCGCCATCCTAGAGCAGGCCGCGGAGCCTGCTGGGAATAGTAGGCGCCGGCGCCGGACGGGAGCCGCCGGGCCGGAAAGGTAAGGGCCCCCCTCCCCCCTCCGCGCGCCCCCTCCTCCCCTCCACGCACCCCCTCCTTACCTTTCCGGCCCGGCGGCTCCCGTCCGGCGCCGGCGCCTACTACTTCCAGCAGGCTCCGCGGCCTGCTCTAGAGTAGCGCGCCGGGTGATGACATCACCCGGCGCGCCATCCTAGAGCAGGCCGCGGAGCCTGCTGGGAATAGTAGGCGCCGGACGGGAGCCGCCGGGCCGGAAAGGTAAGGGCCCCCCTCCCCCCTCCGCGCGCCCCCTCCTCCCCTCCACGCACCCCCTCCTTACCTTCCCGGCCCGGTGGCTCCCGTCCGGCGCCGGCGCCTACTACTACCAGCAGGCTCCGCGGCCTGCTCTAGAGTAGCGCGCCGGGTGATGACATCACCCGGCGCGCCACCCTAGAGCAGGCCGCGGAGCCTGCTAGTAGTAGTAGGCGCCGGCGCCGGACGGGAGCCACCGGGCCGAGAAGGTAAGTGCCCCCCTCCTCCCCCCCCCCCGCTGTCCACTTTCATCGGCGGGCGCCCGCTGGCGCCCGCCAATGGAAGCGGCGGTGGGCGCCAGTGGGCGCCCGCCGATCCGCCGATCCGCCGAACCGGTTCGGAGCTTTTTCGGACCGGTTCGGATTGGATCGGCCGATCCAGCTGCGGGATCGGAAATCGGATAATTTATCCGATTTCCCACTGGACCGGACTCGGATCGTGGATCGGGTCCGATCCAGTGCACATCCCTACTTATTATCATAAGGCTTTAACATCTACAGTCATGTAACGTAAGGCACAGTAAATAGACACTTCAGTCCATTATTGGATGTAACTCATTTGGAACACTTTGATGGCAACAAATTGTGATAGAGATTCGGACTTAATTATGCATATTCCATCACATTCTGTAAATGTTACACACGTACAACATTTAAATGCTGCAGCTCTGTCAAGAGACAGGTAAATCAAAAATCATAATTAGGTAACATCTATCTTTGGCATTTTAAAAATACCCCAAAATATGGAATACATTATTTACAAGACTTGGCACTGCAATGGATTATTTTGCCTGCTGCTTTACAGAATTTTATGTTGCAGGTGCAGTAAAGGGAAATCACATCCTGAAATTATGAATATGAGCTTTTTCTTCTTTTGCAGGCTTTAATGAAGAGGGCAATCCTATGTCCCCTAGTCAATGTCTGGGGGGCAAAGGGTGGTTTGGCCTCCTGGCTCTGACCTTGCAACAGGAAACCACACTCCCTGCCTCCTCTCCCTCGTAGCTGGCATGGAGAGAACAGTGCCGGCTACCTCTCCACACTTGGAAAATGGAGTGTAGAGATGGGGGTGGGGAAGGGGTGTTCTTGAAGGCAGGGAGGGGAGGAGACTGGGGCGGCAGCCACATGAGATATCCTATGGCCATCCCAGCCTCCTGTCCTCCCCAAAGGCTCCACTAGATGGGCAAAATCACCATCTAGCTTAAATGCAGGGAACTGGATAAATGATAACATCCAAGTTTGGAGGCTTATGTGCACCCACGGCGGATCCCATGGAATTGCATCTGAAGTTAATTAATCAGTAGGACCCTATTTTAATCAGTAAGGGCAGATTTAAATTCATCGGCCGCACGCTTACTTTTTAAATCCATGGATACGCAACTCATGGCCCTTGTTTTGGCCTAAACTTCTGTGACCCCTGTCGTTGGCTATGCTTGCTAGGGCTGATGGGAGTTGTAGGCCAAAACATCTGGGAGGGCCACAAGTAGCCCACTCCTGTTTTAACCTATGTTTGCATTAGGGAAAGGGAAAAAATAAAATGAGATACATTTCCATTCCTAAAGAGGACTGGTAGCTTTTGTTCACTTTAGTTGTTATGTTATGTCATACTTCCTTCAATATCTCAAAATAGTTTATTTGGGTAATTGCAAATTCATTAAAATGTAATCAATTAATTAATCAGTTATAGGGCAGATGTGCCATCCAATTTTAATTTTTTAATAGGGTGACAGCTTCGTCTGTGTTTTTTTATTTTGGCTTTCAGCAGTTTCCCCAGCAACTGAATTAACTGAGCGTTTTCCTGAAATGAAGTCCAAAATTACCAGAAGACACAGAACAAATCATCTCTCACCTGCCATCCTGTCGGCTGATGGTGTATCCGTAATCACTGTGGTGCTGGAAACTCACATTCACCCCAACCAGAGGAGTTCCATCTACTGCTACTACCTGGCCTCGAACGACACAAGCACGTCTGTATGGAGAAGGAGTGAAGTGAACATCATCATCATCATCATCATCATCATCATCATCATCATCGTATTTATTTATTTCTTCCCGCCTCTCCCTTTGGATTGAGGTGGGGAGCAACATTAGTACAATACAATATAGATCAAATACATGAAATGAATTAAAAGAGCCTATCAAACAATCAAGACATCTTAAATCCTTGTGTTACTATTCAGCTGGGTAGGCCTGCCGGAAGAGGCTAGTCTTTATAGCTGCCTTAAACTCAGAGAGAGTGTTAAGTTGACGAATCTCCTATGGCAGGCCATTCCAGTGTCTGGGGCGACAGAAGAAAAGGTCCTCTGGGTAATAGTTGTCAGCCTAGTTTTGGCGGACGAAATAAGTTATCCCCAGAGGACCTGAGTGTGTGGGGCGGATTGTACAGGAGAAGGTGATCCTGCAGGTAACCTGGACCCAAACCATGTAGGGCTTTAAAGGTAATAACCAACACTTTGTACTTTGCCGGGAAACTAAATGGCAGCCAGTGGAGTGATTTTAATATCGGTGAACATGAAGAAAGGGAAAATATATATTTACCAACTCATGCATTGTGACACTAGGAACACTGTGAAAATTTCAAAGTTTATTATTTGTATCTTTCCCAACACTAATACTGTATATGGCCAGTTTATAGATATTGCCTTGAACAGCTGACACGTCTGATTTGGGCAGCTCAGTGGTAGAGTGCATGCAGAGGGTCTCAGGTTGAGTCCCTGGCATCTCCTCATCAGGCGAGGAAAGACTCCTGTATGAAACCCTGAAGAGCCACTGCAAATGGGTTAGATCATTCTAAGCTAGATAGACCAATGTTCCGACTCAGCACAAGACAGCTTCCTGTGCTTTTCCCTATCGCTGTGAATTCAGGGACTACCATTTGAATATGTTATACCACTTCAGTACACTTCTTGCCTTTGTAGGCATGGCCGCATCAAATATGTAGCTTTCAGAAGGAAAGTGTAGAAAGTGCTTAGAATACAACTTTAAAATGCAATTATCTGCTTGATGCTTTCCTTCTCTCAACCTCAGTTTCCCCTCGAGTACAGAAACAGTGCATTCACTTTTCCTCCACAATGTATCTGGAAATTGGTTTTGCCTGTTAGACTATCAGAAGTAGCAATCTGTCAAATCATAGTCCTTACTAACACTCTGTTGGGCGCTCAGAAGGCTCATGTGGCCAATGTACTTTTTCCCTTTTGCCCATTACCTATTTATCATCTACTGGCATGCCTACAAGTCCTCAGGGATTAGCTATCCAACATTACAAGTTCCAGAACTATAAAAGGTTTATATAGAAAAATAAAACAGAAATAACATTTTTTAAAAGAGTTGTTATTGTTTTCAATCTTTGTTCCTTTTGTAATGATGAGTTCCTAGCAAAATCTCCGTCTGTCCAACCTCAGATGTCTCAGGCTACAAAATCAGGTGAAGTCTGTTTAACAATCCACCCAGCAACTCCAGGAAGGTTGGATTTGACCACATTAGAGATTTAATCAGCCTACATAAGGCTTCAGTTGGCTTCAGCTCCTTGCTGAGCTGTCCTAGTAGGAGAGAGTTCTAGCCAGCAGGAACCACTTGGAGCTATCCAATGTCCTACTTTCTTCTTGCCTTGACCTGCTACCAGCTTTCCCTGCAAGCCTCAAGGAAGCACAGAATGAGAAGCTCCCTCCCTGGGTTAATTTTGACACAGAGCCCACCCGTACAAATTATGAAATTAAACGACGGTTGTCCAAGTTCAAATTATGCAGTTGATTAAACAAGGGCGGGCTGTTGTTGATGATGTTTTGGTTTGTTCTGGTTGGTCTACAGTTCTGTTTCAGACCATCTGATTTGTTAAGACATAGCATTTGCAGCCAAGCAAAAAATGAAAATACAAGTAAATATCTAATATGGTATTTTACTAAATGGCTATTTAATGTGTGAGCTAATGCTCACATGGTTCATGATAATGGGTGAGCATTTAAAGTTGGCACAACCAGTTCCTATACAATGCAGAGTAGCTGAGGTCTACTAAAAAAATGGTACAAAGCCAGGTATCTCACTGGTGTACAAATATGTGGAAAACCTGTTGAATCTCTGGACTCTCACTGGCATGCAGTGTATTACCTTCTTGGTGTTGTCGTTATTCTCACCAGCATTATAATGTCATATTGGAAGGTTATTATATTTTAACTATTAGAAATGAAGATCACTCTGCTGTTAATTGTGTTAGTTGTTTATGGGTTTTCGGATGCAATCCTACTGGATTGCTGCCTGCTAGCTGGAAGCCTTCGATCTCACCGGCGTGCTCACCAGAGGCCTGTAGTTCTCCTCTTTGCTCATTCACTGCAGTACCATTGCTGTCATTAGGAACATGAGATCCGTGTGCATCTCTTCAGTTCCCTCTTGCACAGTTATAAATCAATCAAGCTCCAAATTACCGAGAATGCATTTGGTTTCCGTTTAGGACAGAACTGCAACTCAATGGAAAAGGTGCTGGAGCTTAGTGGTTGAGCCCCTGCTTTGCATGCAGAAGGTCCCAGGTTTGATCCCTGGCATCTCCAGATAGATGCTACAAAAATTCCTGCTTGAAACCCTGGAGAGCTGCTGCCAGACAGTGCCGACAATACTGGGCTATATGGCCCCATTGTCTGAATCAGTATAAGGCAGCATCCTTATATAAAGTCCCAGTTCCTAGTACCTGAACTTAAAAGGATCTTGGGCAGAAGGGTTGCAACAAGTGGTTGGTGGAGATTCCAGAGAGCCACCAAAACTGAAGGTTCTGACAGGAAATCCGTTCTCCCGCTCAGCCGGTACGGCTTGAGCGGGAAAAACAATTATTGCTGGTGAGGAGGAGGGGAATAAAGGCCTCATGGGCATGCACATGTGAGCCGGGTGGGGCTGAGCCTATAAAGGCTGGCCCCATCTTGCATCGGCCTCTCTGGTTCTTTCAGCTGCATGAGGGCAGCATGTACCAGAGGAGCTCTTGCTCCAGGTTTCCATTGGCTTCGGTGGTGCCGCAGTTCCCAGCGGTGCTTCCCAGAGGCGATAGCAGCAGCGGTGGCAATCTGAACAGAGGCTATCAGGCCTCGGCTTTGGCAGGGACGCGGCATGGCAGCATCCCGACACTGGACAGTGGTGTTCGTTTCATTTAGAGCTCAAAGCACCACCCCTTACATTTTTGCCCCCCTTACTTAAGAAGCGGCCTGCGCGACTTGCCATGGCCCACCCAGGCAACGCCAGCACCTAGCAAGGCCTAGTCCGGCCTGCTCAGACACTGTCTAGGCCCCAGGGAGTGCAAGTGTCACACCCTCCCTCCCTTTCTCAGCCCCCCATTGCTTTAGGAGCAGCTCGAGCAACAATCAGCACCTGGTTCAGCCTAGCCCGGCCCACTCAGATGCTGTCGGTACCTAGGCCCCACATGTAGTGGGAGCAGCTCCCTCCTTGGCTCAGTCAACTAGCCTCCTCCCCATACTTTGCCAAGCAGCTGTTGTGGCCCACTCAGCCCACCACGCCCACTGGGCTTTTTGAGAGAAAGCCCTTTAGCTAATGGCCTGACAGCGTGCCAGGCCTGTTTGGCGTGGCCACCTTTGTGGTGTAATGGCCTTGACAAAAAGGGGGAGGGAGCATAATTAATACAGGGATGATCATTAATACAGGGATTATTGTGCTCCTGGGCAGCAATTCTAAATCTGCAGTCACTTGTGTGTGATTCTTGTCCAGAGGCTTGACTGGGAATAAGGTTAAAGCAATGCCTCCAACAAAAAAAAGGCATAGATGGTAGGAAGGGCAAGGGCAGGGCACAACGTTCCCCCCCCCCAGCCAAATGCCCACCCCAGCAATCCCTTTCTTCTTCAGGTGAAGAGGGCCTGGATTTTAACCAGGTATTGAAGTGCATAGTATAATAGGTAGGTATGATTTAGCTAATAGCAAATTACCAAGCTATGTTCCATGTATTTGTCAAATCCAGGGGTGGGGAATCCATGGCCCTCCAGAAGTTTGGGGGCACTATCTCCAATCATCCCCAGCCACCATGATTAATGGACAGTGGTGATGGGAACTGTCACCCATCAACCTCTGGAGGGTTGGGCATTCCCCCACAGGTGCTACAATATTTCTTGAAGCTGAGCTAGAGGGCACCACTACACGCTGTGGCAATGAATCCCATAGCTAAATTACACATTGTATGGAGCAGTATTTTATTAGCTACCAAGCCACACTGAAGGTTTCATTGTTGCATACAAAGCCCTGAATGACTTGGAACTAGGATATCCTGCCGGATGCTCAGGTTAAACTACAAGGCAAGCCAAAAGCAAGCCAATCAGCAGGCTATGCTCAAAGGCACAGTTTATCAGGAAAGAGGGACGAATCCCCCCAAAACAGAGATAAACAGTCAAATACTAAGGCTGTTCACTGCCTCAGGCCAAATCCCTGCGGTGGTTCCAGGTCAGCCCAAGGCACCTGGAGGCCAAAGCAGATTGGCACCAAAGCCTCAGGGTCCCCCCACCTGCCCACCTGGGAAAGCAGGTGAAAGGCTGGCCATGAGTTCAGGTGAGTCCTACGGTTTATGAGAACATGAGGTCACATGGTCTCCATTCATTAAGAACTGCTGGGCTCCTCCAAATGCAGGGGGAAGGGGGTGGTTTTTTGAAAAACTAAAACGTAGGAAAAAAGCCCCCTCAGCAACTGGCTATAATTAAAAACTTATGTGGAAACCCTGTCCCCCTCCCCAAGGAGAAAATTCTCTGAATTTCCCCTCCCCCTCGTGAAAGAGGCAGAAAAAATAATGCCTCTTTCGCAGGGAGAACGTTCCCAAAAATTGAGGGCAGGATTCAGCCCAGCACCAAAACAAACCTACAAATAGAGGGCTAGGTTCAAATTCCCTGTAAGGAGGATGGCTTTAGAAATAACTTGCATATCTTTGACATATATCAACAACTTCTCAGCTGAATTCTGCAAGAACCTTCAGGTACTGTAAGTCATCTGGCCCCAGTGACTTGCTAACATTTTAATTTGACAGTTAACTGTGTAGCATCCTCCTCTATAAACTCTATTTCTTCAACTTCCCTACCACAAAAGAATGATGAGATGGGGGCCTTTGGGAAATTTGTATCTCAGTAAAGAACAACAAAAATAATTCATTTAGCTTTTCTGCAGTTTCTGTCCTCCTTGGGGATTTTCTGTTTAATGTTTTTGTTTAATAGGCATTAAGCCTAAGTACTGAAGTTACTGGGGAACACAGGCGGGAGGGTGCTATTGCACCCGTGTCCTGCTTGTGGGTTCCTGGTTGACAGCTGATTGGCCACTGTGTGAACAGAGTGCTGGACTAGATGGACCCTCAGTCTGATCCAGCAGGGCACTTCTGATGTTCCATGCTAGTCAACCACAACCCTACAATGATTGCTAGGGAGGGATCAAGCTGATGTTTGGACTTCAAATAAATGTATATACCAATTTACGATGCTAAATCTCAGCGTGCAAAAATGGCATGGCATTGCATTGGAATTGTCATTAAAAATGTGTTATATGTTTCCTGGCCCACTTCGAACAGGCGGCACCAGTATATTAAAAGGGTGGCGCTGTGTGAGGTAAGACGAAAAATACATTGCGATGCAATATTTAATGGAAGGCCTTTTGGACATTGTTTCGTTTCTTTAAAACATTTATACCCCGCCCTTCAAAATGCTTTCCCGGTGTGGCTTACAATATAGATGTAAAATTCAGGGATACAACAATTATAGTAAATCAAGTTGATTTACTAGCTAGTGGCATTGCATCTACCTTATTATCATATATTTCCCCCTCTAGATCTACTCTCTTGTATTTATAATTCATGGCCCTTTGTTTCATATATAGTATTTCCTGTCTTCACTAGCCAGCTGAGGCATTAACCTCTGAAGTGCACTTCTGATAGGGAAACTACCAACTGACCACTTTATATTTAAAAGGTATAATTTATTGCATTAAACACTCAAGAGAGATAAATTAAGGGTAAGAGTGTGAGTAAGGTTTATTCATTTTCTCCTGTTGACTACACTGCTCTAAGCAGCCTTGGAAAGGCAATTAATTCCAGGCTACGAACAAGTTTAACTTCATGTATCTGAAGGCAAGGCAAGGAGATTGCCAAAAGTAGGTGTTTAAAAGTTGGCCAACTAATATTTACATTCTTCATCCATGGCAAAAGTTGGAACATCACAAAGTCAGATCTTTTCAACCTGTAATCAGGTTGATGTCTTCTTTGATTTGACTAGGAATTCATTTGGTCTTTGCTTGAATTATGAGGGAATCGTAAGGAGGTCCATACAGAAATCTACAAACCCTGTCTTCTCTCGTAAATTTTAATTTATCATGTCCTCCCTGCAGCCTTCTAAAAACAGTATCTAAATAAACAATCACAAAAGATATGGGGACAGGCGAGGGGGGAAAGGATCTGCTCATTCCGTAGCATGCCTACCTTTACCCCATGGTTCTTTTTGAACCTGCCATTGTTCCAGGAATAAGAGAAGTTTTAAAGCAGTTACTGAAATTAGAGCTGTGTGCAAATAGCCTTTTAAGATTCTCCAGCCTATTTATGGGCAGAAAAACTGGGGGGACAATATCACAAAATTTCTTCAGGAAGAGGAGAAATTCTCCAACAGTTTTTCATGGATAGGGTTCACTATTGGCAAGGGTGTAGTACAGTTTCTTCCTTTTTTTTTCCTAAGGGTTTTTTTGTTTCATTTTTGGCATTGCTAATGCAACTGGCAACAACCTCCACCGTGTTGGCAGACTAGTCTCCATTTTGCATCCTCCACAATACCCCATGACAACCATAACTCCAGGTCAGTGGAGTAGGGATAGAGGGAATGCAGCCACCACAAAACATGCAGAAGAAAATTCGGAGAAGATTCTGTGAAGTGGCCTTTTATTTCTATTGTGGTGGGAGGGTAAGAAAAGAAAAACCTCAGGACTTCTGTGAGAAAAAAAAAGTCTTCTGAGAAATTTTGGCTCAGCTCTAGTTGTCATTCTTCAACCAACCAACCAACCAACCAACCAACCAACCAACCAACCAACCACAAAAATGAAATTCTCCTACATCCCTAGTATGGGTGGCCCCCTCTTGGGATGCCTTTCTTATGCCTTGCTAAGCACCTAATACTTTATTAAATGCCGTGATTTTTCTGTATTGTATTTATTGAATTTAACAATATCCTATTTAACTTTATTGTATTATGTTTGTATTTAACCTGAATGCACTGGTTTTGTGTGATATTGTGATTTTAAATTGAGTGGCACATAAGCACTAGAAGGGTGGCACAGACATTTTTAAATAAATAAAAATGATTGAGTGTATTTCAAGTATTCAAAGTTCTTCATACACATGGTTAGGCTATTGTGAATGGGGTTTTGTGTCATGTGCTCCCTGTCCCTTCTCATGCGCCAGTTCCTTCTTGCACATCCTGGTTTGCAGTAACTCTATTTTGCCATGATGTCTTACCACAAATCGACAAACCATTGTTTGGCTTTGAACCAGAATTGAAAACCCAGTTTATTGTCTTTCATCCAAACTGTCACTGGCTGCACATCCTAGACATTTGTCTAGGTACTCAGTATGTACTAGGGCCCTCGCATGGGGGAGGGGGTATTTAACCCTTTGGCCTACTGTGGTCCTCCTCATCTGGATCAGGTCTTCCACACTTACATTCAGGCAGAGGGGGGGAAAACATAACCGATGTAACTCCGTGCAACGTAATAAAATTTATATGATGTTCAGATGTCAGTGGAATATAGCAAGCCACTTTATACCAGGGTTATAGTTTTTGTCCACCTAGCACCATATTGTCCACTTTGACTAGCGGTGGAACTCCAAGACCTCAGGAAGAGAAGTCTTTGGCAATACATTTTCCTTTTTTTAAAAAAAAAAAACCTGGAGGTCCTGGGGTTGAACCTGGGATCTTCTGCATCCAAAGCAAGGGCTCTTCCTTTGATCTATGGTACTTTCTGTTATAGACCCAGAGCTCTGGAATACCCTTCCAAAAGGATGTCCATTATTTTCCCATTATATACATCTAAATTACCTGTTTATTCCTTCTTCCACCCCCTTTTTTTAGTTTAGAGAATTCCAAACAATATTCCAAAAAGAAGTTAGACATGATCATTATTATCCCCCAATGGTGCTTCCTAGTGTGATTGCAATCAGACTGCTTCTCTGGAAGTCTACAATAGACACATATCTTGCCTTTAATTCCCAAATATACATCCTTAGGTTAATCCCTTTTTCACAATAATCCATCTAGTCAGGACTGGCTAAACCTTTTGCAATGTAAAGGAGGTGGAAGTAACCTTTAAGTAATTCCCTGATTGGCCACCAAGAACACTTACATCAGAGTTGGGGCTGCTCTCACCATTGGACAGAGCAGTTCACCTCAATCAAGGGACTGGCTTTTATTGGTCTAAATTCCCATAAATAGGTGAAATATTACCTGTGTATTTTGTCTCATTGTAATTGTGTTTTGTTTTTGGGAAACTATACAATAAGGGGATCCACCACTAAGGATAGTCTTCAACCATCCCAATCCATCACACAAACAACACAAGAACTAACCCCCAAAAGATGGGAAAATGATCACTAGCACTAAAAAGGGACCCATGCTACCCTCCCCCATGGGGCAACAGGTACTTTCTATTCTGAAATCACAGTTGAGTGTTTTATTTTTTTAAAAAAATACACTTACCTGCTCTCAAATGAGACATCTCCTCGGATTACATGAGTGCTTTCCTTGCCAATGAGAAATTTAATTCTATCGTAGAAGAGCCTTGGAGGATGCTGCGAGAATGGAGGCTGGCTTTGCTGGATGAGGTCAAGGGGATCAGGGGACCCTTGGCAGAGAGGGCTTGCGAAGCAATTGCTTTGCTGACAGCAATCAGGGTCTATACAGTCTGTCAAACCATCTGAAAATGGATAAAACGAGAGAGATGTTGTAGAAGGGCCAATGGGTTGACTGTTAGAAAGCATGACGGACCAAGTAGCTAACCAAATGAAATATATGTACAGAGAGCAAAAGAGAAAAAGAGACTTCTTCTCTTTTGTCAAGCATGTCAGTGTAATAATAATAATAATAGATTTATTTCTTACCCGTCTCTCCCTTTGGATCGAGGCGGGGTACAACAACAAATACAAAACACTATAAAATACATAAACTAATTAAAAGCATGTAAAATTATACATTATTAAAAGGCATCTTAAAATTCAACTGGGTAGGCCTGCCAGAAGAGATCAGTCTTTATGGCGTTCTTAAATTCTGGGAGACTGTTAAGTTGACGAATCTCTCCCGGCAGGCCATTCCACAGTCTGGGAGTGGCAGAAGAGAAGGTCCTCTGGGTAACACTGTAATATGCACTTCCACTAATGTTGTTTATTTAATTCAATGCAAAAACAAAAAAGAAGTCATATGCAATAGGTAGGAAAAATGTCATTGGACTTAGAACAGGAGCTATTCAAGGTTCTGAACCCATGTGGTAGGGATGGAGTTCAGCACCTTGGATAGCTCTTTTAGAGTTCTGGCTGGTTCTGATTGAAACCCAGAATGGATTCACAGCCCCACCAAAATTGGAGTCACCTGCACAGTGCCTCTCCCTTTCTTCTGCAAAGACCAAACCACGCTGTTTGGCTTTCCCTTTCTCCACACAACACTTTTCGCACAGCACGATTTACCGCTGCTTTGCCATGCATTGCATGCATTGCTTGAAGGCAGGGTAAATAACCTGAATTTGCATCTCCAGTTGTTTTTAAGCACTAGAAGGTATGATTTGACTACAAATCATATTCAGAAAGAATAGGCTGCACACACACAATCATCCTCACTTAATATTTCTGAAAGTGCTTGGAGCGGACTGGAAATTGTACAACATTAAAAAAAAAACCTAAGAAGGGTTCTGTCCATAGGTTACAAGAATTTTTTTAATGAGGCAGAAGGGGAAAGGAAGTGGAAAAGTTTATCAGATACCAGGATGAAAGGGGGGGGGGGATAAAACAAAAGATAAAATAGGAGGACGAAAGATGAATCATGATCAGAAAGCAAGACAGAAAATACCCCTGTAATATTTTCTTCACTCCCTTCTTTTAGGACAAGAAGTCAGGAAAATGTCATGGGGAGAACATTCCCAGGATATAGGGTGGGCAAGGAAAACAGGAATAAAATTGGAAATAGAACATCAAACATACATTTTAGCCAGTAAGGGTGCAATCCTATGCATGTTTAGACAGAAATAAACCCGACAGCTCCCAGCATTCCCCAGCTAGAATGGCTGGCTGGGGAACGCTGGGGGTTGTGGGACTTTTTTTCTGTCTAAACATGCATAGGATTTCACCTTAAGTTTGCATTGGAAGAAAAGGAAAATGAAGATGGTAAATGAAGAGAGAGAAGGTGCAGATGGGAGGGACAGCCAAGTCTATCCGTACTTTTGGAAGAAAGGAACAACATCACATATTCAATATGAAACGGGAAAAGAGCCAGTGAAGAGAAAAGTAGAAAGGAGAGACATGTTGGATGGCTGTGCAAGATCAGTAAGCAGAAGAATTAAGGGCAGAGATAAGAGGCTTACAATGTGTGATAGGGAGACCAGAAAATAATACAGTGCAATAATCTATATGTGAAAGAATGATAAGATGAATTAAAGGTTTATCTGAATCAGTATGGAGAAAACAATGAAGCAGAAAGAAAGAAATGACAGAGCTTGGCTGGTGTATCAACCTAGGGATAGAAAATGATAGAAGAATTAAAGTTAATGCCCAAGCGTCAAGCCAGGTGAGAGCAATGAAAGATCAGATTATCAGCAGAAAAAGGAAGAGAAGATGATAATGAGGCTATGGGTTGAAAGACAGAAGTTAAGTTTTCTGCATATTAAGTTTGTGTTGGTGGCCTAACAAGAAAGAAAGGGCAAGAAAGCTAATGGTTATATTAAAACAGACAGGATCTGAGAGCAGACAGAGCAATAAGAGGTGAATGTCATTCATAAAATAGTGATAGGGAAGGCTGGAAGGAGAACAAATGAGATGACCAAGACAAAGAGTTTAAAGCATGGAAGGCCAAAGGTAGAATACAAATTGATAGAGGAAAAGAGGATGAATGAGAACCATTAGCAGAGGCTTTGAAGGAATGCTGGGATTATAGGGCTGAAACAAGACAGAACAGTACCATGAAAGGCCAAATGTTGAGAACATCCAAGACCCACAAGTTATTTGTGTACCAGTCAATTATGCTTCTAGAAGTTGGAGGTTGGATTGCACTCCCTTGTCCACCACCCATTCCATCTCTCAAGGCAGGGGTGGGGAACCTATGGCCCTCCAAATGTTCTTGGACTCCAACTCCAGCCCCATCTAGCATGGCCAATGGAATGATGGAAGACATTGCTCAACAACATCTGAAACCCATAGATTCCCCACCCCATGTCTTCTTAGGTAATTTGTCATGTTCGTTACCTGGATATGTGTTTTAATAACAGGACTGCCATCTTCTAGCTGAATTTGCAGCTGTACAAATGCACCATTTTCATGAGGTTTCCTTTTACTTGGGTTTAATTTGCACTGAATAAATTGCCAAGCATTAATGTTTGATCCCTCCACCCCCAGTTTTTAGTTTCTTTCATCCAAGCTGCTTTGCAGGAAATAATTGGGAGTGAGAGAAAAAAATGAAACAGAAGCAGGGCATTCAGAGGCCATTATGAAAAGGAGGTTGGTGGCATCTCATTTATTTCTTTATCATCATGTGCTTCAACTCCATCAGTTAATGGACATTATTAATGTACAAGGCTCATCAGATTTGCTCCTCTGAGCATCCTAGCATCCTGCACTAGCTGCTGCTTCCAAACCAGGTGCAAAGGCAGCCCCATGCAGAGTACATTACAGTAGTCTAATCATGAGGTTATTAGGTTTTGATACCTATATGTAAATGCTGGGAAGGGCACTTGCTCTGCTCACTAACCTCCACTGCCTCTATAGATTTCTTGCATCTTTGCCTGCTGGGCTTGTTTTGAGTCTTTGTTTTAGAGATGTTGTTGTGTGTACAACAGCACTTGTCAAAATGGCTATTGTCTGTTTGCGTTTTGTTTTTTTAAAAGGTGTGCCCACCATTGGGGGGGGGAGTACAATAGGGGCGTATCAAATGGCGGGGGGGGGCTGTGACCTTCTGCAGCTGTTTTAGCAGCAGATTTGGGATTCTGATCCAGTTATGGATGCTTTGTTTTTGATTGAAAGCCAGATGGCACAGCCTAAGTAAGAATTAGGGATGTGCACTGGATCGGACCCGATCCACGATCCGAGTCCGGTCCAGTGGGAAATCGGATAAATTATCCGATTTCCGATCCCGCAGCTGGATCGGCCGATCCAATCCGAACCGGTCCGAAAAAGCTCCGAACCGGTTCGGCGGATCGGCGGATCGGCGGGCGCCCACTGGCGCCCACCGCCGCTTCCATTGGCGGGCGCCAGCGGGCGCCCGCCGATGAAAGTGGACAGCGGGGGGGGGGAGGAGGGGGGCACTTACCTTCTCGGCCCGGTGGCTCCCGTCCGGCGCCGGCGCCTACTACTACTAGCAGGCTCCGCGGCCTGCTCTAGGGTGGCGCGCCGGGTGATGTCATCACCCGGCGCGCTACTCTAGAGCAGGCCGCGGAGCCTGCTGGTAGTAGTAGGCGCCGGCGCCGGACGGGAGCCACCGGGCCGGGAAGGTAAGGAGGGGGTGCGTGGAGGGGAGGAGGGGGCGCGCGGAGGGGGGAGGGGGGAGGGGGGCCCTTACCTTTCCGGCCCGGCGGCTCCCGTCCGGCGCCGGCGCCTACTATTCCCAGCAGGCTCCGCGGCCTGCTCTAGGGTGGCGCGCCGGGTGATGTCATCACCCGGCGCGCTACTCTAGAGCAGGCCGCGGAGCCTGCTGGTAGTAGTAGGCGCCGGCGCCGGACGGGAGCCGCCGGGCCGGAAAGGTAAGGAGGGGGTGCGTGGAGGGGAGGAGGGGGCGCGCGGAGGGGGGAGGGGGGCCCTTACCTTTCCGGCCCGGCGGCTCCCGTCCGGCGCCGGCGCCTACTATTCCCAGCAGGCTCCGCGGCCTGCTCTAGGATGGCGCGCCGGGTGATGTCATCACCCGGCGCGCTACTCTAGAGCAGGCCGCGGAGCCTGCTGGAAGTAGTAGGCGCCGGCGCCGGACGGGAGCCGCCGGGCCGGAAAGGTAAGGAGGGGGTGCGTGGAGGGGAGGAGGGGGCGCGCGGAGGGGGGAGGGGGGCCCTTACCTTTCCGGCCCGGCGGCTCCCGTCCGGCGCCGGCGCCTACTATTCCCAGCAGGCTCCGCGGCCTGCTCTAGGATGGCGCGCCGGGTGATGTCATCACCCGGCGCGCTACTCTAGAGCAGGCCGCGGAGCCTGCTGGAAGTAGTAGGCGCCGGCGCCGGACGGGAGCCGCCGGGCCGGAAAGGTAAGGAGGGGGTGCGTGGAGGGGAGGAGGGGGCGCGCGGAGGGGGGAGGGGGGCCCTTACCTTTCCGGCCCGGCGGCTCCCGTCCGGCGCCGGCGCCTACTATTCCCAGCAGGCTCCGCGGCCTGCTCTAGGATGGCGCGCCGGGTGATGTCATCACCCGGCGCACTACTCTAGAGCAGGCCGCGGAGCCTGCTGGAAGTAGTAGGCGCCGGCGCCGGACGGGAGCCGCCGGGCCGGAAAGGTAAAGAGGGGGTGCGTGGAGGGGAGGAGGGGGCGCGCGGAGGGGGGAGGGGGGAGGAGGGGGCGCGCGGAGGGGGGAGGGGGGAGGGGGGCCCTTACCTGCCCGGCCCGGCGGCTCCCGTCCGGCGCCGGCGCCTACTACTACCAGCAGGCTCCGCGGCCTGCTCCAGGGTGGCGCGCCGGGTGATGTCATCACCCGGCGCGCTACTCGAGAGTAGGCCGCGGAGCCCGCTGGTAGTAGCCGCCGGCGCCGGACGTGCCGAGAAGGTAAGTGGCGGGGAAGGGGGCTTACCCCCCCCCCGGAGCCGTCCGCTTCTATCCGCTGGCGCCCGCGGGCGCCAGCGGATGGAAGCAGGCGGCCCCAGGGGGGGTAGGGAGCGCGGGGGAGGGGGTTTACCTGCCGGGGCCGTCCACAGCGGACAGCCCCGGGGGGGGGAGGGAGTTAGGCCCCCCCTTACCCACCCGCCGCCATTTTTTCCTCATAGACTTGCATTGCAATGCAAGTCTATGGGGAAAAAAATGGCGGCCGATCCAAAAATTTCCGATTTTTGGATCGGGATCGGACTCGATCCGGTCCGGGGGGCCTCCGATTTTGTCCGAACCGGTCCGGGACAAAATTGGAGGTCCCGATCCGGGTCCCGATCCGATCCGGGGGGTCCGTGCACACCCCTAGTAAGAATGTCTGGCAAAAAAGAGTGAATTTCTGCTTCGAGGCTTTGGGCTCATGAAACATACATCTATATAGAGCCACCATGAGTTATGTGCTGTACCAAACCTAAAAGTGATGTGATCCTGGCCCAGACTGCTTGTGATCTATATCTGTCGTGTTGCTGGATGTAAGTATCCCTATTATTCTGGACCCCGGGGCTCTAATCAAAGTATGTCATGCTAACCGAATTCAACCCAGACTTCCCGGCAATTCTGTGGAACAATTGCCGCTTCCTGAACAATAGCTGGGCAATTGAGAGAGGGTGAGGGGGGGGGAATGGGGAGAAGGAGCTCTTTGGCTGATCTAAAAAGTCATCTTAGACACTAAAGAGGGAATACGCAACCGTTGTGTCAGTGGGCCGATGGGAAAAGCAAGAACAACGGTAAAGCTGATAGCAGAGGAGATCATGTGGAAATCTCACTGCAAACTGTGAGATTCATGCTGCAGAGGACATCTGCTGAAGACGTCAGTGATCTGTGAGTGACGGCGAGAAGCCGTGCCAACATGAGACAGATGTGCTCCACAAGCTCAAAGCAGCACTCCTTGGCTGCGCATCTGCTGCACAGTTTGAGAGTCATTTTAGCCAGAGAATGGGCCTTTAATATTACATGCATGATAGAAAAGATGAAGGGCTCAGAGTTGGAAAGACCTGGCCGCAGGGGGGAACACGCATTACTATACAAATGGGATAGAATGAGTGGGAGAAGTGCTGTTGCATTCATTTCCTGCTTGTGGGCTTCCCATGTGCAGCTGGTTGGCCACTGCATGAACAGAATGCTGCGTGAAGTAGACAGGTCTGCTTTGGTCTGATCCAACATGGCTCTTTGTATGAATGTTGAATGAGGATGCTCTGGTGTGCCCCTGGCTTTTATTTTTCTGTCTAGTTATGTAAGTATTTATACACTGCTTTTTTGACCTTATAGAGCAAGGGTGGATGACTTGTGTCCCTCCAGATGTTTCCAACTACAAATCCCACCATCCCTCAACACTGGCTATGTTGGCTAGGGTTGATGGAAATTGTAGGGAAAAACAACTGGAGGGCTGCAAGTTACCCACGCCTGCTATAGGGAGCTTCCAAATTGGCTCCCAGACATAACACAAAAAACCTAATAAAACCAGTTTTAAAATAAATAACTGATTAAAAGCAGCAGGAACATTTTTTTTTTTAAAAAAACAAAAACAACCCCCAAGATCACAGAGGTCAGATAGTATCAAAAACAAGCAACTAACTTCCAGACAGCTCTTCCATGAAATTTGGATCAGTGGATTTCAGGTCATCCTCCAAAGAGGAGTACTTCAGACAAACTGGGTAACATTAGTTCTTGAATGGAACCAATGACTTAGGGGAGTGGTGAGCTCTCCCTCACTGGAGATGTTCAAGCAGAGGCTGAGTAGCCCTCTGCTCTGGATATCCTGCATTGGTGTCATCCCCCTGCTGGAGGAATCCTCCTCTTCCAAGAAATTAGAGCTCCCAGAGACAGATGATGTCAAGGAACCAAGGAGAACTGAGGGAGCCTGGGCCCTCAGAGAAGAAGATCATGGTCTATCCCTGTAGGAAGAGGGAAGTTCTCCTTCAGAGTCAGAGGCTGAGCAAGCACCCTGTCCCAGAGAGGATCATTGCCTTAAGGGGCAAAATAGCTCCTTTAAGAAGAAGAACCCAATTCCTTAGAAGGGCTCCTTAAGAGGAGGGAACTCCTTGGGAGCAAAGCTTATAATGTTGGGCTGCTGAGCCTTGGGTGGGGCGCAGGAGGCTCTGTAATGTGAGCCAGCATGCTCAGTCTAGCCTTTATTGGAAATAATGCTGTTATTGCAATTCCTGTATCTTGTACCCTGGCCTTGATTTGTCTTTGGACCTCCATGTTGTTGACCTTCGGATTTCTACCTGATGCTGCCTTTTGAAACTCTGCTTATACTTGGCTGATATTCCATGTATTTGACTTCATGGTCTTCTCTGTCGAAGCCCTGTTTGTTCAGTAAACTGTTTGACTTTTAGCTTGCTTTGACCTCTCTATTGCAATTAACTTTGGATTTGCATAAAAGAGAGCTGAATTTAGTTGAAGCAGGGCAATTGAGCAGGAGGTGGACTACAAGGCTTATAACCCCCCCCCCCTTCAAATTCATGTTTCTGTTTTATTTTAGTTTTTAATTAGCATTTCTGTCCAGAAGCAAGATGTGTTTTAAACTTTAGAATTCAGAAGGCGTAATGTAAACACATTAAACATTGGATCCAACTTAAATCAAAGGGTTGTATCCAATGTTAGTCCTACTTAGAGTAGACTTATTGGAATGAATGGAACTTAAGTTAAACTAATGCTGGATACAACCCAGTGGGAGTCTACATCAATGAGTAAGAGTGCTAATTACACAACATTCAAGGGACATAAATTGTGACTGTACCTCCATCATTATCGGTGCTATCTCCACACATCATCTCCATGACAACATTACACCCCATTCCACTCCATCCCACCTGGCAGACACAGTGCCATCCATTCTGGTCAAGGGTGCATCTTCCATTTCCGTAACACAGACCTGGACAGCCGTCTAGAAAGACACCAATTCAACAAAGCTTTAAGTAGCATGTGTTAAAATGCACTAGCTTGTTTAAGATTTGCTCCTCCCTTTACGATAAGCACAATTCATCAGACCTGAATACTATCCATGCATCTTATGAGATTAGTGCTAGAAAAAAGAGTTTACCATTCCATTATTATGCAACTGTTGAGAATATTTTTATAGTTTTTATTTTTCTTGGAATTCATTTGTGATCACACCAACATTAATGTGGCAGTAAATTGGATTAAATTGCTTATCGTGGAGTAAAAATGTTCTAAGGTACCAGTCAATTGCTTGATAAGATTTCATTATAGTATCCATGTTAGCTGCTAGGGCTTCCTGGTATAAGTTCATGGAACTTACTTCTGAGTAGACATGTACAGGATTGTACTGTAAATCTGCTACAATTGCAGCAGATGCAAATTCTCTGCATGTCTGCTCAAAAACAAGTCCCACTGTGTTCAACAGAGCCTACTTCCTAATGTGCATATGCAACCATAGTACCATAAATGGTTTGCATCCTCCCTATTTCCATGACATCATAGCTTGAGTTCTAGCCTGGAGATGTGTTCAAACAGGACTTGCCTGCAGCATTTTGAAGCTCCTTAATTATGTTCTACTGATTGGTGAGTCTGAATATCGGCAATATGCTCTGAACCAGCAGCTGCATCTGAAAAATCAATTTCTCAGCATTCGTACTGCACTTCTAATGTCCCTTACAAAGGCGGATAGAATTAGCTGTAGCTGTAAGAACATAAACAACTGGCTAAGCATGGACTATGCAGAATGACCACAAGATTCCTGTCAATTGGACTATGAAACTATTTAAGGAAAAAGGACTTCTTATGTTAAATGGTAAAAATTGTGACATGTGAAAGTGTCCAATATATGTTAATATTCAAACACAAAGAAGGTTGATTTTTTTAAAAAATAATAATAATCTGTAAGCAAGGCACTAAAATGCCTTATAAACAAAATAGCCCTACACTTCTCTTAAGCATTAATACAGTCAATCAATCAATCAATCAATTAAAAAGCAATCTGTTGTATTTTCAAGGGCTGGGTATGAGTGAGAGGAAAATTCAGAATATATTGCAATGCAATATCTGCCCTGAAAACTGAGATATCAGAATGAAAGATAGTGCGTACATTCAGGACACAATTCTGTGTTTCAAGATCAAAAATCTGTTCAACCCCCATAACTGTTTCCACGGAGAAGAAAGATACAGAACACATTATATTATGGTATCTGCTACTGCCAGGACCGAAATCTCACAATAAAATTTGGTTTACACTTTTACAACATAATGCTCTTTGAAATGTGACCCCCACATAGGTTTCCAAGAAGTGGGAAGGTGTTTTAAAAAAACACTTCAATGTGCTATCTGAAATGAGACTTCTCAAACTACTATTATATCACACTAAATTCACATACCATCTTGGATTTAACATTGAACCCTTTCACCCCAGCATAGATGATAAATGGATGCAAGGCTTAAACTACACATTACTTTAAAGATGCAGCTAGCAACTATGTCTTTTTTATTATTATTATTCAAGGTCAGTGCATCCATAGGACAACTGACTCTCATGTTACAATTTAAAGACATACTCAAAAAGGACTAGCCATTCAAAGTATGTTAAATATGAATTTGGATCACTGAATATTTCTATTCACATTCTTAAAGGGTGCGGCTCCAAAACAGAAAGAGTCCCTATTCGGGTGTTCTGTACTCGGATAGATCAAAAATGTGAAGAGGGAGAGGGCTCCAGCCCTGCCTTTTTCGGTTGCTACATTTTTCATCCTGTCTGAAGAGAAGAGCCTCTTGTGTATCTGGAGGTTCTCCATGCAATCCAGGAAGCATTCTGGCTCATTTGGGGAGACTTCACAGATACAGGAGACCTTCACCCTCTGTGGATACAGGACAATGTATGTGATGATAGGGAGGGGCAGCGATGGAGTGCTGCCCTTTCGCACATGTTTATTTATTTTATTTATTTATTATTTATTTATTTATTACATTTGTATACCACCCCATAGCCGAAGCTCTCTGGGCGGTTTACATAGGATTAAAAACAATTAAAAACAATATACATGTTTGCTCCAGTTAAGTGGAGAATGGCTGCATTCAGACAACACATTAAGCAACTGAGGTGGGGGGAAACAATCATCAGTTGTGTTGCTTATTGTGTTGTGTGGAAGGTAACACGCCGCTCACAAACTGCTGACAGTATGCTATTCCGCCCAAATAAGAAGCTGAGAGAAACAACTGGCTTGCAAGTTGTTTAGCTCAAAGCCAGTTGTTTAAAGTGTTGTGTGGAGGGGTGAGTGTGTTAATGGCGTGTGGTGAGTGGGTTAAACCACAACCCCATAGAGGCAGGCGGCAAGAGCAACCAAAGCGGTGGCTGCCACTCTGTTACAACTGGTGCAACTTGCAGAGGCTGCTGGGATAGAACTGGGAGGACCGAGGGAGGAGTGAGGGTGGGGAGAGGGGCGGGGGCTGTGTCAGTCAAATGCCGGGTTGACTATTAGTCCACTCAACGCCAGCCTCAACCACCCACAGTTGTGTAGGAATATGTTGTGTGGGAATTACCCACGAAATAACCAACTGTGAGTTGGCTACTCAACCCACCATTGACTAATGTATTGTCCGAATGCAGCCAATGTCTGAATAGTGCTGGAGCAGTGGAGGCTGGTGGCTCAGATTTCAGTGGTGGCTGTAAATCCATTCTGTAAATCCATTCTGGGTTTCCAGAATTATAAAGGAGTTATCGAAAGTGCTGGACCCAATCCCTTAAATGGATAGCTCCTTTGGAGTTCTGGCTGGTTCTGACTGAAACTCAGAATGGATTCACAGCCCCACCAAAATCGGACCATCAGCCTTCACAGGGCTAGGGACATCCCATTTCCATAGGATAATGACATCAGGAGTAATGTATGCACGAAGTTGAAAAAGTAGAGGGGGGGGGCTTGAATAAGAAAAAGGTACTTCAAACTTTGGCATTTAACACAACTGAACACAGACATGAAGCACAATAAAACAAGTATAGCTTGATCTGTTTTTATCTGTTTTAATGGTTTATCTATTTTATGATTTTTATATTTATTGTTGTTCCCTGCCTCGATCTGGATGGAGAGGCGGGTTAGAAATAAAAATAAAAATATAAAAAAATTACAGATTTCAAGAAAGAGTGCTCTAGCTGGTCATCCTCCCCACCCCCATTACTATTAGCTTGCTTTCTTGTATAGTTTAGTGCTTGCCTATCAGTTATTACTGATACTGCTCTTTTGAATTTGCAAAACTTGATTATATATATTTATTGAAATTTAATTAATATTTATTATTTGATAACTAATCTAATTTAATAACAGGTAATATATAAGTGATTTTGATGTTTGGAAATGTTATTAACTATTTAAAGAAGAAGAAGAAGAAGAAGAAGAAGAAGGAGAAGGAGAAGGAGAAGGAGAAGGAGAAGGAGAAGGAGAAGGAGAAGGAGAAGGAGAAGGAGAAGAAGAAGAAGAAGAAGAAGAAGAAGAAGAAGAAGAAGAAGAAGAAGAAGAAGAAGAAGTCCATGTCCCAAACAAACTGCCAATAGATGGGAAGCTTATACGCCTGCCAATTCCTTTTTGCCCGGCCGATTATTTCGGACTGCACCCAGAAGCACTAAATTACCATTTGCATAAGTGATGGGGGCTGCATGTGGAATCAGTGGGGCACAACACAACAGAATTAGTGGGCTATAGCAGACAGTTGGGAGAGAATGGATGAAGGAAGTGATAAACAATACAGACAACTGCAAGGAGGAACGAATCTGAGCAAATTCAGTTGCATCTCCTTAAGTCAATGGCTTCAGAAAAATTGCAGTTTTTGAAGATGTATTTGAAGGAACCAGATGTCACCCAACAGCTATTCTGGGAGAAAATTCCAGCCATAGCAGGCGGCAAGCGAGAATGGCCAAAATAATTCAGTGGGTGGTTCTTTTGCTCAGTTGAGTGATACTCAACCTGCATTTTTAGATCTTTCCACTGTTGCTGGCTTTTAACTCCATTCTTACTTTTATTTAATTATTGGCAATATTTATATACTGCTCCCCTTCCAAAGATTTTGGAGCAGTGAACAACAAACAGAATACAAGAATAAAAAGGGATTTGAAAACTGTCAAAGTGACAAGAGAGGCACATGATTTTGGCCCAGAGTCTTGCATTTAGGAAAAATGACAGATGTATGAAACAGGAAAGCCAGAAACAAAGTTCCAGTAGCCAATGCAGGAGACGACCGGAGTTTTGGCCGAGGGTGGAGTCAAACAAGAATGGAATCATTGAATAGTAGAGTTGGAAGGGGCCTATAAGGCCATCGAGTCCAACCCCTGGTTCGATGCAGGAATTCATCTTAAAGCATACCTGACAGATGGCTGTCCAGCTGTCTCTTGAAGGCCTCTAGTGTGGGAGAGCCCACAACCTCCCTAGGTCATTGGTTCTGTTGTCGTACTGCTTTAACAGTCAGGAAGGTTTCCCTGATGTCCAGTCAGAATCTGGCTGCCTGTAACTTGAACCCATTATTCTGTGACCTGCACTCTGGAATGACTGAGAAGAGATCCTAGTGCTCCTCTGTGTGACAACCTTTCAAGGACTTAAAGAGTGCTATCATGTCTTCCTCAGTCTTCTCTTCTCAAGGCTAAACATGCCCAGTTATTTCAGTCTATCCTCATATGGCTTTGTTTCCAGACCCCTGATCATCCTTGTTGCCCTCCTCTGAACCCCCTCCAGCTTGTCTGCATCCTTCTTGAAGTGTGGTGCCCAGAACTGGATGCAGTACTCAAGATGAGGCCTATCCAGTGCCGATTAGAGGGAAACCAGTACCTCATGTGATTTGGAAGCTATACTTCTGTTAATGCAGCCTGATATAGCATTTGCTTTCTTTTTGCAGCCACATCACGCTGTTGGCAGAACAACAGCAGAACAAGGGGAAGCAACTTGACCTGGCAATTGAACATCGACAGCAAGGGAAGAGGAGGAGCTTAATGGGGTTTTCAGCCAACACACTTTCTAAATCACATCCCTTTTATTGTCCTAAACTTTGTTTCCATCCATAGAGCTATACCTCAGCTTTGCTCATTTGAGCCACTGGGAGATGCAGGGGAAATATATATACTACAAGCAGATGTCCTCCAAATGGTTTGTACCTTCTCCTTTTTCCTTCCCAGCTTACACCTTAACAGCTTCATTTGATCAAGTTGTGAGCTTAATGGAGAAAAAGAAAGAGGTGCAACTGGCTACATTTGTGTACCTAAATGAAAACATATAAACCTTTCATTATTAATTTGCCATCTGTTGATTAAGACAAAGTGCCTCTACTTTATTTAAAACAGGCTATTTTGCAACCTGCATGAATGGAAGTTATCATTAATCTCATCTTGTTATCTGGCCGGTGGTAACAATGTGTGCAATAAATACACTGTAGTTATTTTGTAATGGTTATTGTTCTCAGTCTGGGTGTGTTTCATTGTCTATTTGAAACATGGGCTGTTCTCATGAATTAAATACCAAGTCATGATGGCTTTGATCCAACTATATGAGCACATAGCAGCAACCAGTTCTCTCTACTCAGAACAAAATTCCAACTTCAAGTATAACCTGATGGGATCTGAGCAAGCGTCGACTGACCAAGAAAGAGATCTTGAGGTTGTGGTGGACAGCTTGATGAAAATGTCAACCCCATCTGTAGTGGTTGTTAAAAAGATAAATTCTATGTTAGGCATAATTAGGAAAGGAATAAAAAACAAAACTGCCAAGATCATACTCCACTTCTACAAATTTATGGTATGACTACACTTGGAATACTGTGTACACTTCTTATCTCTGCACCTAAAAATGGATATTGTAGTTGGAAAAAGTGCAGAACAAGGCAACTAGAATGGTCAAAGGGCTGTAACAACTCCCATATGAGAAAAGATTACAATGTTTGGGACTATTTATCTAAGAGAAAAGGTGCGTAAGGCAAGACATTATAAAGGTCTACAAAATTATGCATGGTGTGGAGAACGTTGATCGGGAGTCATTTGAATCCAGTGTCATCTTGTTAAGTTGATTGGTGGAAGATTCTAGACAGATAAAAGCAAGTATTGTTCACACAGCATGTAGTTGAACTATGGAATCCACTTCCACAAGATGTAGTGATGGTCACCACTTTGGATGGCTTTAAAAGGGGATTGGACAGATTCATGGAGGAGAAGACTATCAATGGCTACTAGTTCTGATGGCTATATGCAACTTCCACTATCAGAGGGAGTATGCCCATATACACCAGTTGCTGGGGAACATAGGTGGGGTGGTACTTTTGTACTCGTTTCCTGCTTGTGGGTAATTGGCTGGCCACTGAGTGAACACAATGCTTGTCTAGATGGACTCTTGGTATAATCCAGCATGTCTCTTCTTACATTCTTAACTAGTGTTGAGCTGAAGAATATGTCTTGGTGATATTTTGGAGTGAAATGCAGATGATGTATGAACCTACCCAGTATGAACCTACCAATACACTATGAGTAACATCTGAGACCCTCCTCTGAGGGAAGTCTGGAGGATGGCAATAAGGGTGAAGGACTTCTTAGTGTTGCCCCCCCCCCATTGTGGAATGCTCTCTCCAGTGAGGTGTATCTGGCACAAACATCGCCAGCTTTTCAATGTCAGGTTAAGACTGGCATTTGACAACATCTGACGGGGCATTTAAAATAATAATCAAGTCCTGGTAGTTTTATTGTTAATTATTGTTAACTCATTTTTAAACTATTCTAAATTCTTGAATGTTAAAGGTTTTTCATTATATTTTATCATGCTGTGAACTTGCCCAGAGAGCTTTGGCTATTTGCAAGTATAGAAATGTAATGAATGAGTGAATACGAGGGCAGAATGCCACTTAGGGTGCCCTTCAATGAGCTATTTTTGTGGCTGCCTGGAAACATCACAGCTATAGAAAAAGTGAGCTGCAGTGAAAGAGGAAGAAAGACCCCACAGTCCTTATCCAGACTGCATCCCATTCCAGTCATCTTGCATGCTATGGGAGGCTAAGTCCATGACCAAATAGCTGGAGAGTATTCAGTTTGTCCATGTGGTAGAGCCATAGAAAAGGCTAGCCAAGGAGAGCAGGGTAACAGGGAAACATCACTCCATTGCTGTGGTGTGGCAGAAACTTCTTTCCCTGCCAGGAAGTCTGGTTGTATCAGGGGTAAGTGGTCAGGGGCCAGGCTTCTGTCTAGCCTATCAGCCAACTAGGTCCCTGCCAGGGAGAATCAGCCCTACAGTTCTCCAGTAACCCTGGGAGAATGGAGAAGAGAGCCTGGGGAGTGAGAAGTGACTTAAGCAGGCAGGGGAGGTGAGCCATGGGGAAGTCAACTTAGTTTCTCTCCACTTGCCACACTAGGGAATCCAGAGATTCTTTCCTCTTCCCAAGCTGTGACATGAATAACAGCAAATGCTGGCTTGAAGAAGGGGGCTCACCTGATCCCTTTCTTCCAACACGTCTTGTGACTTGTAGCCCCATGCCAGTGTCATGTCCCACCATGAACCTGTCAGGGCCAGCCCAGAACTGGGTGAGATTTCAAAGAGGAAGGAAGACCCATGGACTTATAGGGATCAAGAGGAGTTGCTGGACATCCCTTGAGACCACCACCTGGGAAGATACTCTGCTTGAGGAGGCTGTGTGCTCAGGGGAACTCATACACCTTGATAGGTCTTGGCCCCAAGCTCCAGATCCTCCAGGATCACCCCCAGGACTCTGAGTGCAGAGGTAATGACATTTCTGAGCAGAAGCCAAGAATCAGAGGTGCAGTGCCTGTTGGGCAATAGGAGGCCTCTCATTCTTAAGCCTGACACATGAGGAAGAAACCTGACACAACACATCCTTCAGACCAGGAAAAGGGAGGCAGCAGGATGTCAGTTGGTGCCTTCCCATTGCTGATTTATCACCTTGGCCTGCAAGCCATCTTTCCTCATATCCAGGAGTACCTTGCCTCCTGAACTGCTGGACAGCTCCCTGGGTTTCCCAGTAAGGTGGAAATCCTCATAGCAGTGGCGGAAACAGGACAATGGACTGAATGAAATCAAGAACCAGGTGATTCCCAGCCCCAAACTGGACTTTGAGTTGGAACACCAGCTGTGAACAAGGTCATGTGGCAACCTTGTGGAAAAAGGGGCTGTAAATGATCTAACGGGGACATAGGAAGTTGCTTTATGCCCAGTATTTGTTCATCCAGCCCAATATTGTCTTCTCTTCCCTCCTCCAATCTTGTTCCTTCCAGATATGTTGGATTGCAATGATCTCGGCTCTGGTGGATGAGATCAAGATTCTACATGGTCAAGTAGAAGGTTATGTTAAATCCCTTCCATCTGTGTTTCCCAGATTGCCAGGCATCTTTCATTCTGTCATCCATGAGCTGTCTGAATTGGAATGTTTAAATCAGAATTTCGTCTACTTGCGCTAATTCAATTAGCATTGATTTGCATCAGCACTAATATACATTTGTTAAAGCAAATTCATGCAAATCCCCCCACCCTCCAAGTAAAAAAACGGCCTACATGTCCATGGAATCTACATGACTCAGGAATAAAAATGGTCTGTTGCAGAACCCACAGGCTACATTCATAGAAATCTGAACTCATTTGAATCCACTGAGGATTTTTCTGACATCCCTAGGTCCAATATCCTGCTTGTTCATAGATGTCTAAATTCATAAGAATTCATAACCAAATTCTTACTTAACATGTAACCAAGAGTACAATAAATGCATTTTTTAAAAAAAGGATATGCAGTAATGAAACATAAAAGATGCCTGAAAGTGAAATAAGCAGAAGCCATTATGTTTGCAAAGCTCTGGTATTTGGTCGACGTGTTTGTATGAATTAGGCACCCAAGTCTCTGGCATGCAATTAAAACATTTATGGATAAAAACACTTTGGGAACATCTAAATGACATTTTTGCCAAGATGCTCTATTAAATGTCTTGGGGAACATGTATCATTTTCATTAAAACGTAACAATTATATTTCTACAGCTGAGCAGTGACTTCTGAAAAGATCTATCAGTTCTAGTTTCTTATTAGGAATATCATTAGAAATTAGCCTTAGGGGTAAAGGGGAGTGGGGAAATGATGAACATCTCTAATAACTAGCACAATATTTAAATCCTATGAAGTGAAGGCAGAGGATATAGGAATTATTTAAACCATCTGATGGTTTTAGTCTCCACAGAGCTTCTATTAAACAAAACTGTAGTGGAATGTGCGTTTTCTAATGGTTATGTCAGTATTATTTCATACAGAATCTCAGAGGCAAAAGGAGCTCAGCTAGGGCGACAAGAAGCAAAGGAGGAGGGCAAATGCCAATAGGGCCAGGTTATCTAGAGGAATGCCTCCTCCCATATGTGCCTGCCCGGACCCTAAGATCATCCTCAGGGGTCCTTCTGCGTGAGCCCCTGCCAAAGCAAGTGAGGCAGGTGGCTACCAGGAGGAGGCTGTGGAATGAGCTCCCTAGAGAGGTTCGCCTGGCACCTACATTATACTCTTAGACCTTTTTATTTTCTCAGTACTTGAAATCTGTATTTCAAAACTGTATAGAACTCTGCATTGCTGCTAGGTTTTACCCTGGTTGTGCTTTTATACTGTATTTTATATCATGTTTTTTACACTGTTGTGTGTTTTATATTTTAAATGGTTTTCATGGTTTTAATTTTTGTAAACCACCCAGAGAGCTTTGGCTAGTGGGTGGTATAGAAATGCAATAAATTAAAAAATAAATAAAAGGAGCACATGTCAGAAACCCTCTTCTACACAATGGTTAAAGGTTCAGTACTCTATCCAAACTGTTTCCAAAAGACACCTGTCCAACCTTTCCTTGACCTCCCAGCATAGGCATTCTACAGACTCCCCACGCAGATTGTCCTACAGTTGACTTGATCTATTAGGTATTCTGAGTTCTATTAATGCTTAATTTGGTCTCCTGCCCCAAATCAGGGGCTGGATTGTGCTGGGGAAGCAAGAGCCAGTGGACCAGGCACTGCACCTTATGTCTTTGGGTCTGTTGCTTCCCCGGAGCTAAAAAGGGGAGGGGGACTCAGCCATCTCCACCAAGCATTGCAAATAGAATCAGCTAGGGGGGGCATGACAGAGCAGGCAGGGACAGCGCTCCCCTTGGGATGGGACAGGACATGGCAGAGTAGGAATTGCACTCTATAGGTCTGCCCCTTGGAATAAATAGGAGGTAAGAGAGGCATATACAGTGCATTCCTAAAAAGGATCTGGTTTAGCAAAGCGGAGTTTAAGGTAGTTCAGCCTCTTCCAAACATCATCTCCCTCAATAAGTAACTAGGGTGGTTTACAGCTGCCATGGCTCGAGGCCCCACTGTCCTGCAGTGCTCTTACGGAGGCTCAGAGAAGGATGAGGTACAAGCTGCTCCACCCAGGGAATGACCTTCACTATCTTCTCTCATGCCCTCCCTGCTTGACAACATGGCTCTATCACCACCCTCAGACTAAAAACTCAATCCTCCCAACATCTCAGAATACAACAGATACATAAATCAGACAAGTGCACTTAAAAACAAACAAACAAACAAGAAAACAACAACAACAACCCACAGCTGGCTTCTCCAGGGAGGCAGGGACTATGATAGTACAGTTTTTGTTAGTCTACTTAAGACTTCAGATGGATTTAACTCTCCGCTGAGACAACATACTCTATACTGTATCGGGAATGGAGAAAAGCAGGGCCCAGGTCTATGGTTCCAATTCCCCTAACCTTTGCTTAAAGTGACTTGATCTGTTGTAACCTGGCCCGACTGTATCCACTTCCGCTGTGGACCAAGCTCCAAGAAATCATGGCAACACAGGATAATAGTTATGCAGCTATCATTCCCAGCCTCTGCCTTGGAGATGCCAAACAGCTGAGATGTCAATTTGTTGCTTTTATTCTTTCCAGTTATTTGCTCCAGGCACAACTCAAAGCTACCTCTCTGAGCTACATGTACCATGTTTGCATTTTTTTTTTTGGTGATTCCACCAAAGTGGCCTCTATAATCCAAACCTGAACTTGGCTGAAACCCTATCTTAGGCATTTTGTTTCTCTAGAAGTCCCCCTTCCACTCAGACAAATGTATTTGGATCAAGTACACACAAATCTCACCAATGGTGCAGTGGTCTCCTTCCCATCCAGGACTACATTCACACTTGCCGTCTTTGCACTGCCCATGTTCAGTGCAGTGGGAATTACATGTACGTTCCTCACATATTGGGCCTATCCAGCCTTCTTCACATTGGCACATCCCTCTTGCACAAACACCATGGCTGCCACAATCCAGCGTGCAGAGTTCTATGACAAATACAAAATAAGAGATAAAGTTAGTTCTTCTTCTTCTTCTTCATCATCATCATCATATTTATTTCTTACCCACCTCTCCGTCAGGATCGAGGTGGGGAACAACATCAATACAAATGACATAGAATACATATAACTGATTAAAAACATATAAAATTAATACCAATAAAACTCTTAAAATTCGACTGGGTAGGCCTGCCAGAAGAGATAGGTCTTTATGGCTTTCTTAAAGTCAAAGAGACTATTAAGTTGATGAATCTCCTCCAGCAGGCCATTCCACAGTCTGGGAGTGGCAGAAGAGAAGGTTCTCTGGGTAACAGTTGTCAGCCTGGTTTTGGCTGACTGTAGAAAATTCTTCCGAGAGGACCTGAGCGTGTGGGGCAGATTGTATGGGAGAAGGCAATTCCACAGGTAATGTGGACCCAAACCATGTAGGGCTTTAAAGGTAATAACCAACACTTTGTACTTCACCCGGAAACTAATTGGCAGCCAGAGGAGTGATTTTAAAGCTGGCGTAATATGGTCACTCCTAGATGTACAGGTGACCAACCTGGCTGCCATATTTTGAACTAGTTGAAGTTTCTGGACTAGGCACAGAGGTAGCCCTATGTACAGCACATTGCAGAAGTCGAGCCTCAAAGTTACCAGCGCGTGCACTACCGTTTTTAGGTCTTCCAACTCTAGGAAGGGATGTAACTGACATATCAGCCGAAGTTGATAGTAGGCACTCCTGACCGTCGCATCTATCTGAGATGTCATTTGGAGTGACGGATCCAGGAGCACCCTCAAACTGTGAACACAGTCTTTTTAGGGGGAGTGTAACCCCATCCAGAACTGGTTGACACACCTCCAAACCCAGGTTGGGGCCTTTGACAGTAAGCACATCTGTCTTATCTGGATTCAGCCTTAGTTTGTTTTTCCTCATCCAGCCCATTACCGCCTCCAGGCATTCATTCAGAGGAGACACACTATCCTTAGTTGATGCTGTTGTAAAAGGCATAGAGAAATATATTTGGGTGTCATCAGCATCCTGATAGCACCCTGCCGCATGCCTCTGGATGATCTCTCCCAGCAGTTTCATGTAGATGTTAAACAGTATTGGGGATAGGATGGTGCCTTGAGGTACGCCACACAACAGCTCCTTCTTTGAGGAGCAACTATCCCCAAGCCTCACCATCTGGAATTTGCCTGAGAGGTGGAGCAGGAACTACTGAAGCACAGACAGCTTCGGCCATGGGGCAGTATATAAATGCAAATCAATAATAATAATAATAATAATAATAATAATAATAATAATAATAATAATAATAGATTGTTGCACAAAAGCTCCTCTAGCAATGTCTCCACTCTGGATCCAGCAGCTGTGCAGCAAAAAAGAGGGGCAATATAACAATTGGCTAATCTCTTGATAGTCAATCACCTCCATTTCACTCTAGTGTGAATGTACTCCGTGGTAGAGCACAGGTTTCACATGCGGGAAGTCCCTCAGCATCTCCAGGTAGGGCAGGAAAACTCCTGCCAGAAATGCTGGAGAGCTGCTTCCAGTCCATGTTGACAAGACCATGGTCTGACTCTGTATAAGGCAGCACCCAATAGCACTTTCACACATCACCTGAATACAACTGACATATTTCAGCTATCTGTGGAAAATGAGTGTTATTTGTCCCTATATTTAAAAAGGAGGTGAGAAGACCCAAGTAATTATAGCTCTATTAATTTCTTTGATGTGACATCTAACTATACTCTAGATATATTTATTAAATACATTCTAAGACGGATTGATCAAAAATAGGATAGAGGCCTAAGGCTTGTTTTAGAGCAGGAAGACGTAAAATTGATCAGTATTTTGTTCTGGATCATCTGCTCATTGAGATTGCAACCCTATACCCACTTACCTGGAAGTAAGCGCCACTTAACTCAATTCTGTATGGGACATTGAGGGCAGCCTTTGATTCAGATTGATTATGGCTGATCTTAGAGACCAGAGTTAAGGCTATCTCATGTTGGCTCAGGTCTACAAAGCCAGAAAATTGGAAGCTTAGGCTGATGGCTTAACAGACTTGCCATCAATAATGATATTGTGCAGTGGCACAGATTGTGCTTGCTTATAAGTTACCTTCTATGCACAAGTTACCTTCTATTACATGGAAGATGTGGATCACATATCCAAGAGTCTATACAGAACTGGGCATACAGACGTGGGCTCAGTCATGGCTTGAGCCATGGGGTTGGATCCAAGATCTGCCTTCCATAAAAGGAAGGGACCTCCTGTAAGAAGAAGGGCTCTGCCTATGGAAGGTCCCTCCACCTAATGTTTGGGGATCAACCTCCATCCCATACATCACAGCTCACTCCATTCTGCAGGGTCTCCTGAATCGCTGTGTAGCATTTTCAGGGGACTGGTAGGGAAGGAGGGGGACATGAAAATCCACTTCCCCCATCACAATTGATCCAGCATAAATCTGGATTCAATCAATGGATGTTGACAGCATGGCCAACAGGTATGACTCTGGCCCACCCCTCACACAGATGGTACGAATGGGAAAGCTGCTGCTCTGTCTCTAAGGCTGTGAAGACTGATCTCTTCCGGCAGGCCTATCCAGTTGAATTTGAAGATGTTTTTAATAATGTATTTGTCTTTATTTGTTTTAATGTTTGATCTATTTTATGATTCTTGTATTTATATTTATTGTTGTTCCCTGCCTCGATCTTGATGGAGAGGCGGGTTAGAAATAAAATAAATAAATAATGATGCTGTATGTTTTTGTTGCTGCCCCAAATCTCAAAGTACTAAGTACAACACAGGTACTGAATCCGGGAGGAGGTGCATGGATATGAGGAGTGGGCAGGACGTGACAGGACTCTTTGCACCTCCTCAATGCCCCAAAAGTGATTGACAACAAGCCATTTGCCCAAAGCAGTGATGGAAGTGGCTGATTTTATGCTTTTAAAACTCTCAGGACTAATATCTACTCATCCACGACCTTTTCAAAAGGTATGTTTCCCTGCGAAGATAGTTGATTTGGAATTAAGATCACTGTTGTAGTTTAAAAGGTTAAAAAGGCATTTTAAAAGGGAAAAAAAATAGCCTCTGCACACAGAAACTCATCAGTCTGTCTGTCTCGACCAGTATTGTTGCTGGTGAAAGTCTAGTCCCGAATTGCTGGAAATTATTTTGCCTCCGGGAAGCCTAATGGGTCACTACAGAAGAATCCTGGCAGTGTTATTAGCATGGCAGCACGCTTTAATTGGTTGAATGATAGATTAAGCCATTAAAGCTTTAAACTGATTACTCCACGGGGGGCAACTTGAATTGGTAGGGCTGTGAGTTAAGGGTGAACTTGTTTATTTCCAGAGACTTCCCCCCCCACCCCCACTTCTTGTGTGTTACACTTCATAGTGAACACTCTTGAATATATTGAAGGCAACCTCTCCTTTTGAACAGTGGCAGGTTTTGCTTATTAAACTACCGGTTATCTCAAAACGGCATGATTGGAGTTTTGGTGATATGAAAATATATTTTTATTGAATGGATTAACTTGAAGATGCTTAATTAACTAAAGATTTATTTGATAGCTATGCTGGTAGGTCCAAGATTTTTATCCGTAAGGGCAGAGGAAAGAAATGGTGGTTCAACTGCTTAACGAGGATGGCAAATTGAAAACAGATTACAAAGAAGAGTTCGAAGTGCTCAATTCCTACTTTGGCTCAGTCTTCTCCCAAAAGCACGTCTATGAACCCCCCCCCCCTTGCAAGCTGAAGGGGCAGGATTGCAGTTTGAGATTGATAAACAAATGGTCAAGGAACACCTAATTTCTTTGAAGGAGTTCAAATCTCCAGGGCCCGATGAACTGCATCCTAGAGTAATAAAGGAGCTGGCAGAAGAACTCTCAGAACCACTGTCTACTATCTTTGGGAAATCATGGACGACAGATGAAGTGACAGATGACTGGAGGAGGGTAATGTTGTCTTTATCTTCAAAAAGGAGGAACCTGGGAACTACAGACCAGTTGGTCTGACATCAATCCCTGGGAAAATGTTGGAGCAGCTTATAAAGAAGTCAATCTGTAACTACCTTGAAAACAATGCACTGATTACTAGAAGCCAGCATGGATTTGTCAAAAACAAATTCTTCCAGACAATTTGATCTCATTCTTTGATCAGGTAACCTCCCCTGTGGACTGTGGGAATTATGTGGACATAATATATCTTGACTTCAGCAAAGCCTTTGAAGTACCACATCACATTCTGATCACCCAGATTCAAAGAATGCTTATCAATGGTACCTTCTCAAACTGGGGGGAGGTAACAAATGGGGTACCGTATGGCTCAGTCCTGGGCCCAGTGCTCTTCAACATTTTTATTAATGATTTGGATGAGGAGGTGCAGGGAATGCTTATCAAATTTGCAGACAACACAAAATTGGGTGGGATCGCTAATACCCTGGAAGACAGAAACAAACTTCAAAGTGATCTTGATAGGCTGGAGTGCTGGGCTGAAGACAACAGAATGAAATTTAATAGGGATAAATGCCAAGTTCTACACCTAGGAAAAAGAAACCAAATGCACAGTTACAAGATGGGGGATACTAGGCTCAGCAATACTACAGGCGAGAAGGATCTTGGATTTGTTGTAGATCACAAGCTGAATATCAGCCAACAGTGTGATGTGGCTGCAAAAAAAGCAAATGCTATTTTGAGCTGCCTTAATAGAAGTATAACTTCCAAATCGCACGAGGTACTGGTTCACCTCTATTCGGCACTGGTTAGGCCTCATCTTAAGTATTGCGTCCAGTTCTGGGCACCACGTTTCAAGAAGGATGAAGAAAAGCTGGAGTGGGTTCAAAGGAGGGCAACGAAGATAATCAGAGGTCTGGAAACAAAGCCCTATGAGGAAAGACTGAAATAACTGGGCATGTTTAGCCTGGAGAAGAGAAGACTGAGGGGAGACATGATAGCACTCTTCAAATACTCGAAAGGTTGTCACACAGAGGAGGGCTAGGATCTTTTCTCGATCATACCAGAGTGCAGGACACGGTATAATAGGCTGAAGTTACAGGAAGCCAGATTCTAGCTGTTGATCAGGAAAATCTTCCTGACTGCTAGAGCAGTACGGCAATAGAACCAATCACATGGGCTCTCCCACACTAGAGGCCTTCAAGAGGCAGCTGGACAACCATCTGTCAGGGGTGCTTTAAGGTGGATTCCTGCATTGAGCAGGGGGTTAGGCTCAATGGTTTTATAGGTCCCTTCCAACTCTACTATTCTATGATTCTATGAAATGCTTAGATGATTCTTCTGCTGAGTAAAGCTTGAAGCCTGAAATGTTTTACATAAAATTAGTAATTAGTATAAGGAAAGATTTACTGGGTAATCCCTGTACATTTCCCCAAATTAACAGAAGCTTCTTTCCTCTGCTGTTAACCTGCCAGACTCCTATTTTACGACACTCCTAGAAGTGCAATAAAAAATAATGATGTCTGTTTTGATTTAAAGTGTCAGATTTTGAGACCTGGTAGAGGAAACTTTTTCCTTCCTGTCAGCAACAAATGATTGGTTCATAATCACATTTGAATATTTGCATTGGCAAAATACCTACTTCGTGTACAAACGACATTATTTTTACATGTTTAGACAAAACCTGTTATCAGATGTAATTTTTTTTTGGTGTGTGTTCACAGATAGCACAACCATAATAAAAATAGAAGGAGGCAATGTCATAAAAGGCACTGACAGCTATGTAATTTTATTCCATGCATTATTTTGTTTTTAGGAGTCATAAATAACAATACTTCCTTTCTTAAGACTCTCTATTTATCTGCGTAGAAAATGTATTAATGTAAAAGGCTCTAATCAAAAGACGGGCGTGTGTTCTGGCATAAATAACCATCCTTATGCATTTGCATTATACAAAGGAATATGACAAATCTTGTAAGAATACATTCTATATTCGTGACTGGGTCAACACAGTACACCGTAGTTATAACTTAAACCTCCATAAGATGTGGCTCTCACTCTCTTTTTTTATTTGCCTGGCAAAGGTAAACTTGATTTAAAAATGAACTTCTATGGCTGCTACCAAGCAAGGCTGATGTTCATTTGCTATGTTCCTCCCATTTTTCTGCTGTGCTGAAGCCACGTCACATGTGAAAATGCTAAATACTTAATTTTCCAGTCACTATTTACATAAATATTTGCACTGACCAGTAACCTTAGGGGGGTGGGGTTCTGATCATTTCTTTCAACCCAGCTCTGCACTGCACTGAACCAACGTAGGCGTATATTTATGGATTGATCCTGCTTTCAGAATCTGGTTAGTAAATTGATATTTAGACCAGTGGAGGTGGATGGGCCCCATGCCATTGGGCAGTGACTCCAATGAGGTTCAGTTATAACTCTAAAGGAGCTACATAAAGTGCTGACCCCTATCCCAAAATTGGATTCAGCCCATTGGAAAACTCCTTTAGGGTTCTGGCCACTTCTAACTGAAACCCGGAGTGTATTCACTGCCCTACTGACATAGTAGCTAGCTACCACCCTCTACTGATAAAGACTGAGTTTCTCATTCTGGATGTGAATGGGGAACTTTATTTTACTTTAGCCAGGATTGAAGTACTGAATTCAGGGAGGGCAAAGGACAGATACTTATTCCATTTCATCAGCCACGATGGATCAAACCAGGAATTTACATGTATTGGAACCAACTGTGGATGGTGAGCGGCCACTGCCCTGAATTTCCTCTCCCTTATCTCCTTATTTTGCAAAGCAAATAGTATGATCTGATTTGATTTCCTGAAGTAAAACAAGTGGGTGGGGTAATGGGTAGTGGAGGAAGGAAGGTTGAACTTCTTCCTGCCCAATGGCCAAATTCCATTGTGAAGAATCTTGCGGTGGGGGGGGGCACATTTCAGTGATGGGTGGGCTCAAAGGGAAAAGGGGCAGGACTAAAATACTGAAAAACTCCTGCAGCCAGTAATTAAGTCTGAGGAGGGGAATTTTAACCATATAGAATGGGAGGAAAATGTGCAAAAACTGGGGAGACAACAAATGGTTGGTGGTTGAGAGAAAGGGGATGGGCCAGAGGACATCTACTATCCCTCATGATGTCTCTGGTCCCATTGCAGAGGAATGGGACATTGTGGCAGGCTCTAGAGGCCTTAGGGTGTCTACTTGTGAATTGCCAAGAAAAGAAGGGCATCACCCCAAAAGAGGACATCTATCTGTCTACAATGTGCATGTGCTAATTTGTATTTTATATATGCCAATATAGAAATAATAATAATAATAATAATTATTATTATTATTATTATTATTATTTAAATAGAAATACAGTACATCTCACCAGAGTGTGGAAGACTGTGAACAGGTGACCTTTGTGCCATCCTGCTCACTTTGCTGTCCAGATGCCATTAATAATAATAATATTTCCTCTTCTCCCAGGCATTTAACAGTATATGTTGAGGGTTTTGTTGTTGTTGTGGCTTGACCCAGAATAGTTGTTTTTAAATGATATTGTATTTATAATCTGTTTTTATGCTTTTTATGGTTTTTAATTTTGTATATTGTTTTTTTTTTTAATGTTCAATGTTTTAAATTTTTGTAAACCGCCCAGAGAGCTTCGGCTATGGGGCGGTATATAAATGAATAAACAATAATAATAATTGATGGACAACCTCAAGGTCCAGCTCTTCCTTCTGATGAATGAGACTGGACTGGACAGCTCTTCAAATCGAGGATGCCTTCTAAATAGAAGACAATCCTCTGGCATCCCTTCAAACAGAGGACTGTCCTCTCTAAAAGAAGATACCTGACCATCCTAAGATGCACTGAGGAGAATGAAGGTGGTGGTTGCTGCCACCTGGCCTGGCAAGTCTCCTCTCAGCATCGTGCCTGAATAAAAATAATAATGAATGGAACATCAGCTCTCTGGGCCTTCTGGGAGTCCAGTATTTGCCCTGCTATGCCAAGTCCTGATGTCAGGTCTATTTGGAAGTGTAATGATCCTCTCTTGCTGAATAACTATTATCCTCTGCATTTTAGTAAAAATCCATGGTATACCCTGCGGAACACTTATTTTATTTTAGGTCTTAAAAAATTCATAATAAATCAAGTTTGAAAGAAGAGAAAGATACAGGCCCTTCTCAAAGTTAATTTAAGTTTGAACATGAATTTACATTAAGTTTATGTTCAGCTGGGGCTGTTCTGTGATTATTTAATATACATTCTGTATTCTGGAAACTCATTAATTCTATGCCAATAAGACAAATATGGATATTGAAGAGTTCTTCGTTAGGGTTTCCCCCTCCCCTCAGAAAGGTTCTTGGTCAGGTGTTTTTTTTTCAGAAGGAGACAAATGAGTTGATTATTCCTTCCCACGCTAATTTAAGGAGCATTAAAAATTCACTTTGGATTCTGTATTTTAATTACCTATGTCAACATAGAGCCCTCTTAGGTATTTTTCCCCATTAATAAGTTTCTACTTGTGCAATGTATGAAAAGTAAAATTAAAGCTAAATATTTTATCGTTCTGAGAGATATGATTTCCATACAAGATGAGCACACCTCAGCTGGAACACTTGTCAAAATATTGACTGCATTATAGACAAGTAAAATTATGAAATTACCTTCAAAAATAGAAAGTTTATATACTTCCACAATGAAATAGAAAACCACTGGACACAACTATCTCAATATTTTTAAATAGCATATCCATGACTTTTCTGTATATTTTGAATATGTAACCTTTAACGAAAATTAGAAATTTATGTAGCCCAGAGTTTTCCTGATATTCTTAAAGCATGAGTGGGGAACCTGCGGCCCTCCTGCTTATGGTCCCACATGGAACTGTTCCGGCTCCCAAAAGGGGACTGATATTTCCATTTCCCAATATTAAATGTTAGGACTCAAAGGGCTTGTTCAGACAACATGCTAAGCCATAGTTAGGCCACTAACTGTTTTGCAGCAAGTGGTTAGTGAGCATGTTTAAACCATGGTTATGTAGCCAACATGGTTAGAAATGGTTTACAGGACACACTAAGCCACACTGTGTTTAGTTCAAAATACTTAACCACCGTGGCTTAGCATGTTGTCTGAACAGGGTCAAAGACTTTAGAAGATATTTAGCATCATTGAACTCTGGGTTGGCTTCTCTTAAGCCTGCAGGACGATGAGCCAGATTTAAAGTTGGGATATCTTAGACATGATCGATACATACCTACTGAGAGTAGGCAGCTGCTCACACAACACAAACAAGCCAAAGTGAACTGATTGTCTAAAAGACATTGCAAGAACAGCCTCCTCTTTACACTCATCCAATTATTGAAGATTTCACTGCTCCATCAACATAACTTCTAAGCCGGTGTAAGTCATGCTAAGCAGAAATGGTGTTTGTTTGATGTGGAGCTTAGGTGATTGGGCGATACAGAAATGTAATAAATAAATAAATCGTTGAATCACTTTCTTATTTGTCCCTTGAGAAATTAATATATAGAGAAGAATATTTCAGACAATTGGTCTGGAGCAGAGATAGGCAATTTGTGGCCCTCCAGATGTTTTAGCCTACAATTCCAATCAGCCCTAGCAAGCATAGCTAATGGTGAGGGACGATGGGAGGTGTAGGCCAAAAAGTTCCCTACTTCTGGTATAGAGTAGGGGTGTGCACGGACCCCCCGGATCGGATCGGGACCCGGATCGGGACCTCCAATTTTGTCACGGATCGGTTCGGACAAAATCGGAGGCCCCCCGGACCGGATCGTGTCCGATCCCGATCCAAAAATCGGAAATTTTTGGATCGGCCGCCATTTTTTTCCCCATAGACTTGCATTGCAATGCAAGTCTATGAGGAAAAAATGGTGGCGGGTGGGTGAGGGGGGCCTAACTCCCTCCCCCCCCGAGGCCATCCGCTGTGGACGGCCCCGGCAGGTAAGCCCCCTCCCCCGCGCTCCCTACCCCCCCTGGGGCCGTCCGCTTCCACCCTCAGGCGCCCGCGGGCGCCCGCGGATAGAAGCGGACGGCTCCGGGGGGGGTAAGCCCCCTTCCCCGCCACTGCTTACCTGTTAGGGCTGTTCGCTCCCGTCCGGCGCCGGCGGCTACCGCCAGCCGGCTTTGTGGCTTGCTCTAGAGTAGCGCGCCGGGTAATCACCCGGCGCGCCACCCTGGAGTAGGCCGCGGAGCCCGCTGGTAGTAGCCGCCGGCGCCGGACGGGAGCGGACAGGCCGGGAAGGTAAGGACCCCCCTCCTCCCCTCCGTGTGCCCCCTCCTCCCCTCCGTGCACCCCCTCCTCCCCTCCGCGCGCCCCCTGCTTACCTTCCCGGCCCGTCCGCTCCCGTCCGGCGCCGGCGGCTACTACCAGCGGGCTCCGCGGCCTGCTCTAGAGTAGCGCGCCGGGTGATGACATCACCCGGCGCGCCACCCTGGAGTAGGCCGCAGAGCCTGCTGGTAGTAGCCGCCGGCGCCAGACGGGAGCGGACGGGCCGGAAAGGTAAGGGCCCCCCTCCTCCCGCCCCCTCCTCCCCCCCCGCTGTCCACTTTCATCGGCGGGTGCCTGCTGGCGCCCGCCAATGGAAGCGGCGGTGGGCGCCAGTGGGCGCCCACCAATCCGCCGATCCTCCGAACCGGTTCGGAGCCTTTTCGGACCGGTTCGGATTGGATCGGCCGATCCAGCTGTCGGATCGGAAATCGGATAATTTATCCGATTTCCCACTGGACCGGACTCGGATCGTGGATCGGGTCCGATCCAGTGCACATCCCTAGTATAGAGTATGAGAATGGCAAGGAAGCCGGAAATTTAGAAAGGTGAAAAGTGGCAACATTTGCTCCACCACTCAACAAGACAATTAAGGTAACTAACTGGCTCACCAAACAGACACACACACACACACAAAGTTAAGTTAGAACTAGTACTAATGGGTGTCTGCATCACTCATCCATTGTCTAAAATAGTTCCACTAAAAAAAGTAACACCCTACCTTAATTGGTGTTCTGTTGCAAACCACCCCGCAAAGTTGGCTCCCTAAATACATCAAGTGGGGGCCAAAGCTGCCTTCATATCTGCACATTGTTAATATAGTCTTGAGCCGTTTGTACAATTTTCAGCTTTCTCCTTTTGGTTTTGTTGCGAGGCAAATGTACACATTACACTTTTCCAGAAAATGTTATTACTTACACAGTCCTTGTAAAGATTTGTGATTTTCGGGAATCATGGAACATGAACTCTCTGTCCATTTTTTAAAATATCACTAAGGGTGCAATCCTATGTACGTTTGGACAGAAAAAAGTCCTACAACTCCCAGCATTCCCCCGCCAGCCACAGCTTGCTGAGGAATGCTGGGAGCTGTAGGATGTCTAAACATGGACAGATTGTGCCCTAGGAGATAATGTTCAGGTCAATCACTTCCACGGATATGGGCTAATAGACACTTCCAAATGGAAGCTTGTGGGACATAAAAGACTTTGAGCATAATTATTCTTCCCCTACCATCTCACCTAGCCATATTCATGGTCTTGATCCTCTGCAGGCACCACATATAACAGAAAGATGAGTGACAGCGCGCATCTAGGGAGGAGTGGACCCCTAACAAGGCTAGATCAGATACAGGAGTTTTCCACGGAAGGCCAGGTGCATTGTAATACACTTGGCCCGGCAGGTGCTGTAAGCTCAGTTTCTGAAGCTGCTAGGGTCCCAATGCCCTAGCAGGGCACACCACTGCTGCCTGCCACCCCCTCCTTAAAAAATGTTTTCTCCTGGTGCTGGGGTTGAAGCCAACCTTTGCATTTTCTATCAGCTCTTTGCTACCTCATACAGATGAGAACACTGTTGCTAACTGCTGCTGATACCATCAGGTGAGATCACCAGGATTCACCCACATAAGGGGGGGTGCACATAAAGGGGGTACTGGTATAGAAAGGAGTCCTCCAGATGGTGCTTTGCTGATGGCTGGCACTGATGGTGTGCCCGGTGGAGGCTGCTGGCTCCAATTTTGGTGGGGCGGTGAATCCATTTTGGGTTTCAGTCAGAACCAACCAGATCTTTCAAGGAGTCATCCAAAGTGTTGAACCACCCCCAGATGGGTTCAACACCTTGGACAGCTCCTTGGGACCTCTGGCTGATTTTGACTGAAACCCTGGCTCCTATTACAGCCCCACTGAAATCAGAGCCATCAGCCTCCACTGTGTGTGCCTACACAATAGCAGCCTTGTGGGGGAAGTGAGGATTCTGACGGGACATACATGCGGCGCTGTTTTTTGCATTAGGGGTGTGCATCGGATCCGATCCACGATCCAAATCCAATCCGCCCCAAAATCTGAAAAATCCGATCCGATCTGATCCAATCTGACCAACCCTCCGATCTGATCCGATCCGCTGAGGTCCGATCCGGATTGGAAAAAATCGGCGGATCGGACGCCATTTTGAATGCTTTTTTCCCATAGCCAAGTATTGTGTTACAAAAACGCCTATAACTTTTTCATTTTTAAAGATTGAAGATGACACTTGGGCACTTTGTAGATGGGTTAGGGGTAGTTAACTGTGAGAAATTTCAGAAAGATTGATACATGCATGTTGTGGCAATTAATTTTTTAATATATAACCAGGAATGCCTATAATTTTTTCATTTTTAAAGTTCCACACATTAAACTTTGCCACATTGTAGGAGGTACATTGGCACCTATGTGTGTGAAATTTCAGAAACGTAGGTGCTTGCCTTGTGTGGCAATTTCAGAATGACAGGTCCAGGCATTTGGTGGCTATGATTTTTTTAGTTTAAAAGATACAACAACACGGAGTTTTGACAGATAAAAAAGGGAGGGGGAGGCGGGGGAGGGGGGTGCAATTGACAGCCCAAGCCTCTGTGGAAAACTTTTGTAACTTTTAATCTAAAAAATTCGTAGCCACCAAATGCCTGGACCTAACTTTCTGAAATTTCTGACAGACAACTACCCCTAACCCATCTACAAAGTGAGCAACTTTCAGACTTCTAACTTTTAAAATAAAAAAGTTATAGGCATTTCTTTCCTCATTGTTTCAAAAATACCTTGCCACCACATGCCTGGACCTAGCTTTCTGAAATTTCACACACATATCAAGCAAAGTGTTACCTGTAAGGTGCCCAAGTTTCCTGTTTGTATCTTTAAAAATAAAAAAGTTGGAGGCGTAACTGTATTTACCCCACTACTACCCATTTTTCTAAAATTAATTGCCACACAAGGCAAGCACCTACGTTTCTGAAATTTCACACACATAGGTGCCAATGTACCTCCTACAATTTGGCAAAGTTTCATGTGTGGAACTTTAAAAATGAAAACGTTATAGGCATTCCTGGTTATTTATTAAAAAATTAATTGCCACAACATGCATGTACCAATCTTTCTGAAATTTCTCACAGTTAACTATCCCTAACCCATCTACAAAGTGCCCATGTTTCATCCTTCTATCTTTAAAAATGAAAAAATTATAGGCATTTTTGTAACACAATACTTGGCTATGGGAAAAAGCATTCAAAATGGCGTCCAATCCGTGGATCGGACATCCGATCTGATCCGACCCCCCAGGTCCGATTACGATCCACTATCCAATCTGGGGGGGGTCAGTGTACATCCCTACTTTGCATGTTGTTCTCCACATGTAGAGAGGGAAAGTATCGATGCCTCGATTATTTCAATGTGATTTTAGAAAGGGAAGGGCCATTAGAGGAATAATTATCTGACATTTTGCCACACATGCTTTTGCTTTTCTGGAGGTAAAATAATACTGCATTTTAGGAGGACAGCTGTGATGCAACCCCTTGATGATGGCATGCTTTGATTTTAGAACGCTCAGTTTGGATGCTTCAGTTAATGCTGCCTTTGGCAGAGTAATAGTAATAACCAGTAGTTTATGCTCTCAACGATTCATCACAAACTTTGTAGAAGAAGTGGAACTTATTTTTGGCTAGTAATCACCAAGTTATTGTCTCCCCCCCCCCCCCCATATTGTCAACATAAACTACAGACAAGTTGATTAAAGAGGAGCAAAAGCTGTCTAGACACAAATTAGTATAAAACAGGCTTCAAATACTTTTAGAAAAAAGTTTGCTAAGTAATTAGCATTAGGTTTTACCCCCCTTCTAGCCCTTAATCGATCAAGAATAACTCAGAAGAGTCTTTTCTAATTAAAGGTGTCAATGTTTGAGTTATTTTTTCTTTCTAAATGAGAGAATACCTCTCAAACTGAGCAAGGCACAAACTCTTACTCCAACACATCTCACAGGGCTGTTGCAGGTTTTTTTTTAAAAAAAGCTCTGAATTCTTTGGATAAACAGCTGCATTATATTCATTCTCTTCTCTTCTCTTGTGTTTTTTTCTGGAAAAAAAATTCCATTCCTCTTGGTCAGCTTTTCACAACCTGGATGTTTTGTACTGCAACTCTCATCATTACTGACCATGTGGGGTAGGTGAGATGGGTGTTGTAGTGCAAAACATCTGGAGGTCATCAAGTTGAGAAAGGGAAAACTTTTCTTGCAAATTCAAATCTTTGCACTGTAGTACGTATCAGAGATAAAGGTGTTTCCTCTCCATAAGTTGTTGTTTATTTGTCTCATGAAATTTTATTTTATTTTGAAATGAGGTTAACAAAATAAAGGCAACAACAACAAGAAAAGCATAATAATTAATCACAATCACTAAAGAAACAAAGGAATTCTCTAATTGTAAATCTTAGTCTATAGCTGATATTTTTATGGAATATTTACAATTAAATGGCCTAAGAAGGAATATTAAAAATACAAGTTCTTCAACACGCAAAAGGAGTGTGTGCAAATGTATGCCAAATTGTATATTTGTGCATATTAATTAGAATATATATATATATATATATATATATGCAACTGTACTTTGTTGGAACTTTATCAAAAGTTTGACATGCCTCTACATGGGAAATGAATGGAAACCATGGTGTCATAATATAAGTCTTTACATTAGGATTCCTTGCTTGCTGCATTTGCTGAGTAAGTGTATTCATACTCAGATTTTATTAATCCACTGTTCTTTAGTTGGTTGCTTTGGAGACTTCCGGTTACAAGCCATGCATAACTTTGTAGCTTCATACAACAGTTTAAGAAGGAATTCAGAGTCACTGGGCTCAAAAAGAGGAAGCAGCATGGCTGTGGGAGCTACCAGCGGTCGAAAGTGAAGAAATTCCTTACAATAATCAATAACCATGTTCCAAAGAGTCCACACATTTACATTATAAAAGTCTTTATTTCTTGACAGAAGCCAAATGTAATTGAATACATTTGAGAAGGACCCATTAAAAGGAATCCTACCTGTTGAGCAGTCTGAACCTGTCCACTTTGGGTCACAGTTACACACTCCGGTATCCAAGAGAAAGGTGCCGTGACCTGAACACTGTTCTTGGCAGATGGGAAGCGATGTTTCACAGTTGACTCCGCCCCAGCCCATAGAGCAATGACACTCTCCTTGCACACACACACCATGACCAGAGCACATCGGGTCTAAACAGTCCTCTGGAAAGCCAGCGAGAAAGAGACAATGGCATTAAGTACGCAAAACAGAAAAGAGGTCAGTAACGTTTCTACACCGCTCCACATCGAAGACAAGATTCCAGAGTGGTGAGCATAAAGGGTAAAACATTGAAAAGATAAACAGATTAAAATACCATATTCAAATGGGTGTTTTTTTTTTAGAACAGAATACCAATAAAATACCAATAAAAATGGTGGCTGGTCAATTCAGGAATGCTTCCTGGAATAGGGCTGTTTCAGAAGGCATTGGAAAGAACACAGTGTTGGCACTTGCCTAGCCTCCAGGGGCCTCCACACAAAACACTCTTCTCTGGGTGGATTCTAGTCAGTCCATAGGTCAAAGGAAGCATGCTCCCTGATGACCTCAGTTAGTGTGCAGGTTGGTAAGGGAGAAGGTGCTCTCTCGAGTATCCTGGTCCCAAATTGTTTAGGGCTTTGTACACTAGAAGAAAAACTTTAAATCTGACTCAGTAGCGAATAGGCAGTCAATACAACAGATGCCTTAGGGTTGGTGCTGTATAACTTAATGGGGTTCATTTTATGAGGTGAACGGTCAATTCACACATCACTCCCAAGCCGTGTTTATTTTCCTGTCCTGACTACAAGTGGGAGCCCATGAGACACAAAAGACATCTGAGGGTGGCTTAGTCAAGCAGCAGATAGCAGGCTGTGGATGCAGGACTTTGGAGAGCTCCAGATACATAACTTGTTCCAGTAGGGTCAGGAGCTCAACTGAGGTCTTTCATAGTCTATGGAAATGGAGACTGGAGGCTCCAATTTTGTTGGGGCTGAGAATCCATTCCAGGTTCAATCAGAACAATCTAGAATAATAAAGGAGTTATTGGAGGTGCTGAATCCTAGCCCCCAATAGGCTCAGCATTTTGGATAGCTCCTTTAGAGTTCTGGGCAGTCCTGACTAAAATCTGGAATGGATTCACAGCCCCACTGAAATTAGATCCACTTCCTATAGAGTTCTGCTTGGTTCTGACCAAAGCCCCGAATGGATTCACAGCCTCACCAACATTGGAGCCACCAGCCTCTACTGGTGATAGGCAAATCTCAGAGAAGGCATCAGAAACTATCCAGCTTTTTTTGTAAGCATTTTTAATAACATGGAAGGTTTTCTGTTTTTCAAAGGGATATTTCTTTGACTAGAAAAATCAATCTTTCCACTGAAGGAAATAATCTGGAGACGAATCACACCATTCTATGCATTTCTGACATTAACTAATTTTGATCGGCTGGTGTTTTTCTTAATTGGCTGGTACGTGTGCATTTTTTCTCTCTAAACAATAGAAAAAAACATTATCCATTTAACGTTCGAATGTCACAAAAATTTTTTTTACCCGATGCCATAAAATGCTGCAAGTGGTCAATTGCAAGTTCATGTAGGGAAGACAAGATCTGGAGCCGCCAATTAAGCTCAATAGGTAAGAGGCAGGTAGGTATTCAAGGCTGAGAAGATGGCCAAGTTCCAAAAGACAACAGTCTAACAAAAGGTGGGGGGGAGGCAAGGTACAGGAATTTCCATCTGACTATATTTTATTTATTTAGATTATATCTACTCTAGCTAATAACAACATTTTCTAGATGGTTCACAATATTACATAAATTTAAATAAGACAAACCATTTAGTTCCCTAAGAACACAGTTTGCAGAGAAAAATCAAATCTAACGAAATATTTAATTTAATTAAAGGTGTACAGAAACTTTTATTTTATTTTTTTTATCATTATTACATTTCTATACCACCCCATAGCCAAAGCTCTCAGGCAGGTTTACATAAGATTAAAACGATAAAAAATGATATACAGCATTTATGTATAAATGTTACTTTTTGAAACACTTAAGAGCTACAGCCTTCTTTTCTGAGCAATGACTAAACCTCGACTGGGTGAGTTTTAACTGTAGGTGTCTCTTAATCCCTCCATGATTTGTTTAAAGTTATTGGCATATCATTGCACTTTGGCTTGCACCTGTGTTTCTAAAGGTGTACAGGGACATTTTTTTGTATTCACATTTCATTTTGCTCGAATTTGCAATTAATTTTGTTTTTTAATTGTATTTGACATTTTTTTAATTGTATTTGACATTTTTATTTTAAAAATAAAACTTTATAGTACATTGTTATTGAAGCTAGCATAATTACAACAACCATAAGGTTTCTGAACATAAATAAACTCCTGACATTGAATTATAGTGTAAATTATTGCTATTCTTGGAAACTCTGTGTTAAGCGTTTTCCAATGAAGTACGTTTCATGAAAATCAATCAATAGGAAAGCAGTCAAAAAGGGATGCCTTTGCACACCCCTAAACATGATACAGATGACTCTTCCTTGCTGCTAGCTGTGATGGGGAAATGGCAATCTGTATGAGAATCTCTGGGGGAAGTATTGGAGAGTGGGGAATTTGGGAGGATCTGGGCAGTGGTGGGTTTCTTGGCACCCTTGGGGTGCTGCAGTGAAGGCTTTGGAGGGCAACCTGTGGCCCACGGGCCACAGGTTGTGTACCCTTGCCCTAGAGAAAAGGTGCATAACCTCTTTCAGCCCGGGGGCCAAATTCCATTTTGGAGAAGATCTTGGGGTTTAAGGTAAAAGGAGGTGGGGCCAAAATAACAAATATATCAGCATATTTTAACTTAAAGCTCTTGCTGCCAGAAACAAAGCTTTAGGAGAGGCATTTCAACCTTTTAGAATGGAAAAACTGCACAAAAGCTATGAAACTACCAAACAATCAATGGTTGGGGGAAAGGGTTGGCCATCTGGGGAGCCCTGGAGGGCCACATTGCAACACAAGGAGGGCCACATTCGGCCCCCAGGCCTGAGGTTCTGCATCCCTGCTCTGGAGCATCTGTAATATGCAAGCTTTGGTGTTTCTAATATGCTTCAGTTTTCACATCTTTCCATTTTGCCAAACTTGCCCCCTAAATTCGTTTAATCTGTGACAGTGTCTAATTTTTTTTTTCCTTTGGCCTTTGTAAAACATTAACGAAGCCCAATAAGAACGTGTCTAAACTTTCTGTTAATTTGCACACTGTAATATTGTAAATCGAATGATTATATCCCAGTATCTACTAGCTTCAGGCCAGGACCATATATGTATCAAATCAGCATCTATCAAAGCACACTTCCAAACACTAAGTTTACTTTATAGATTCCATACAGCTTCTGAGGTGTCATATGCCCTCTGTGGATCAGTATATATTGACCTTCCTTTAGGTTAAGACATAAAGAGAATTTATCAGCCATCTCTAATATCCTTCTCCAAACTCCTGTTAAGAATTGTCCAATTGATCTATGCCAGTGCTACTACTGTAATCTCTCTGTAACAGAGAAATAGCCATTGACATTGGAAATACGGATGCTTGAGGAATTTGATCTTTGTGAATTCTGGTATGAACTGACATTATCCACGCCTCCCAGACTAAGGTGCAGATCTAACACATGGCTATCCAATCTCTGCTTAGGGATTTTAGTATAAAGAGACAGTGGCTGAATTCAGACAACACGATAGTCAATGGTGGGGCAATAATCAACTTTACAGTTGTTCATCTAGGGGGTACTCCCCATACAACATGGTAACAAATAATCAACTGTGGTGTGGATTAGGATCAGCGCTGAGTTGACTATGGCAGCATTCGGACGACACGATAGTCAATACAACTGACGATTGTTCCCCCCCCCCACGAGTTGCTTATTGTGTCGTCTGAATTCAGCCAGTGTGGCGTTGTGGTTAAGAGTGTTGGATTGGGACTGGGGAAACCTGGGTTCAAGTCCCCACTTGACCTTGGGCCAGTCACTGACTCTCAGCCTAACTTTTCTAGGAATATATGAGAAATTCATTTCAATGCATTTTTGATCAGGCTTTTACCCAGTTCACACCTTCTGGACTGAAGATAGATTTGGACACAATCTGCAGTCGAAGTTCATACCTTTCTAAGCATGCAATGTGATTCGTGGGCCAAAAAAAAGGGTAATTCAAAAATGCATACATTTCAAAATGAGTATGTTTCCAAAAAAAAAAAAGGTGTACGAAAACACTTTAATCATGGGAGAAGAATGCAAAAGTTTTTAAAAAACGTACACATTTCAAAATAAGTACATTTCAAAAATTTGCACAATTGATGCATACATTTGGAAAAATACACATGAAAATATGGATGGGTTTTCATCCAGAAAGGAAAACAAAAACAAAGCTCACAGTCTGATATGGACTCAAGTCAGAAGGAGCTTCAAGATGGAATTTGGCGAACTTCAGCAGAGAACATCCCTAAACTGACCTCACAAGGTCGTTGTGAGAATAAAATGGAGAGGATGACAATGATTTAAGCTGCCTTGGGCTCCTTGAAGGGGGAAAGAAAGCAACTAATAAATAAATAAAATAAAGCTGAATAAAAAATATTACAAATAAATAAAAAAATGGATTTTACACTTTTCAAAATGCAGTGCTCATCTGAAAACAAGTATCCAAAGGCATTTAAAATGTATATTTTGCAATAAAATACATTAGAGTGGGTATGTTGAGATAAAACACAATCAGAAAATGCATATTTTAAGAGATGTTAAAATGCATTTCTAAACATAAGTTAGTATATATATATATATATATATATATTAAAGAAAATCCCAGATGAAAGAGGAAATGATCGAGCAGGCTTCTGAGAGAAAGCAAGTGAAAGTGAAACAGACTGGAAATAGCGCAATTCTTCCATCCTTAGTTACAAGCAACCACGCTCCGTTTCTTTGGAAGATGTAAAGCATTATTGAGGGAAAACAAGATGTTTCTTGGGTTTGCAAAGCTATGGCTTCTTCAGCCCTATAAACCTTTGGCGCATAAAGAAAGTGGATGGAACTCAACGAGAGAGGAAACAGAGACACAAACCTTCCTCACATATCTCTCCTTTATATCCGGCAACACAAATGCAGATTCCCATGATGCAAGTGCCATGGCCAAAGCAGGTGGGATCAATGCACTGCTCTTCTGGGACGTCACATTCTGGCCCTTTCCACCCATTGCGACACACGCAGTGGCCCTTTTCATATTCTCCATTCCCACTGCATAACACTGGGCAGGAATCTGCAGAAGGCAAACACAAAGACCTCCATCACATCTAATTCCCCCCCCCCTTGGTTTGCCTCCACATTTTTTTCCCATGCGTGTCAAGCTTATGATCCCTTTCACCTGAATAGCTGCTCTTCCGCTCCATTTCATTCCACTCCACTCCACTCCACCCCTCCCCTTCTCTTTCTCCCTCCAGTCAGGTCCTGTCAACCAGACCGCCTTTCTGCTGGACAAAAATGGAATGACCTTTAATCTGGCTCTTTGGGGGCATCGAGGGAGTACAATCCTGTCTCTGCAGAGATTCAGGTGTTGTATGATTTTAGATAGGGATGTGCACTGGATCGGACCCGATCCACGATCCGAGTCCGGTCCAGTGGGAAATCGGATAAATTATCCGATTTCCGATCCCGCAGCTGGATCGGCCGATCCAATCCGAACCGGTCCGAAAAAGCTCCGAACCGGTTCGGCGGATCGGCGGATTGGCGGGCGCCCACTGGCGCCCACTGCCGCTTCCATTGGCGGGCGCCAGTGGGCGCCCGCCGATGAAAGTGGACAGCGGGGGGGGGGAGGAGGGGGGCACTTACCTTCTCGGCCCGGTGGCTCCCGTCCGGCGCCGGCGCCTACTACTACTAGCAGGCTCCGCGGCCTGCTCTAGGGTGGCGCGCCGGGTGATGTCATCACCCGGCGCGCTACTCTAGAGCAGGCCGCGGAGCCTGCTGGAAGTAGTAGGCGCCGGCGCCGGACGGGAGCCGCCGGGCCAGAAAGGTAAGGAGGGGGTGCGTGGAGGGGAGGAGGGGGCGCGCGGAGGGGGGAGGGGGGCCCTTACCTTTCCGGCCCGGCGGCTCCCGTCCGGCGCCGGCGCCTACTACTCCCAGCAGGCTCCGCGGCCTGCTCTAGGATGGCGCGCCGGGTGATGTCATCACCCGGCGCGCTACTCTAGAGCAGGCCGCGGAGCCTGCTGGAAGTAGTAGGCGCCGGCGCCGGACGGGAGCCGCCGGGCCGGAAAGGTAAGGAGGGGGTGCGTGGAGGGGAGGAGGGGGCGCGCGGAGGGGGGAGGGGGGCCCTTACCTGCCCGGCCCGGCGGCTCCCGTCCGGCGCCGGCGCCTACTACTCCCAGCAGGCTCCGCGGCCTGCTCTAGGATGGCGCGCCGGGTGATGTCATCACCCGGCGCGCTACTCTAGAGCAGGCCGCGGAGCCTGCTGGAAGTAGTAGGCGCCGGCGCCGGACGGGAGCCGCCGGGCCGGAAAGGTAAGGAGGGGGTGCGTGGAGGGGAGGAGGGGGCACGCGGAGGGGGGAGGGGGGCCCTTACCTGCCCGGCCCGGCGGCTCCCGTCCGGCGCCGGCGCCTACTACTCCCAGCAGGCTCCGCGGCCTGCTCTAGGATGGCGCGCCGGGTGATGTCATCACCCGGCGCGCTACTCTAGAGCAGGCCGCGGAGCCTGCTGGAAGTAGTAGGCGCCGGCGCCGGACGGGAGCCGCCGGGCCGGAAAGGTAAGGAGGGGGTGCGTGGAGGGGAGGAGGGGGCGCGCGGAGGGGGGAGGGGGGAGGGGGGCCCTTACCTTTCCGGCCCGGCGGCTCCCGTCCGGCGCCGGCGCCTACTACTCCCAGCAGGCTCCGCGGCCTGCTCTAGGATGGCGCGCCGGGTGATGTCATCACCCGGCGCGCTACTCGAGAGTAGGCCGCGGAGCCCGCTGGTAGTAGCCGCCGGCGCCGGACGGGCCGAGAAGGTAAGCAGTGGCGGGGAAGGGGGCTTACCCCCCCCCCGGAGCCGTCCGCTTCTATCCGCTGGCGCCCGCGGGCGCCAGCGGATGGAAGCGGGCGGCCCCAGGGGGGGTAGGGAGCGCGGGGGAGGGGGTTTACCTGCCGGGGCCGTCCACAGCGGACGGCCCCGGGGGGGGGAGGGAGTTAGGCCCCCCATTACCCACCCGCCGCCATTTTTTCCTCATAGACTTGCATTGCAATGCAAGTCTATGGGGAAAAAAATGGCGGCCGATCCAAAAATGTACGATTTTTGGGTCGGGATCGGACTCGATCCGGTCCGGGGGGCCTCCGATTTTGTCCGAACCGGTCCGGGACAAAATTGGAGGTCCCGATCCGGGTCCCGATCCGATCCGGGGGGTCCGTGCACACCCCTAATTTTAGACACCTTTTGAGCCTGGGATGCAAGGTTTTATTGATTGATTGATTGATTTTATTACATTTGTATACCGCCCCATAGCCGAAGCTCCCTGGGTGGTTTACATAAGATATTGAGGCTTGGAGCCGGCTGCTGGGAGAGTTCGCTTTTCCTTGCCAGGACCTGATGCAATCCATTCAAACCCCCAGTTCCTTTAAAACAACACGGAGACTTAGGGCACATTAAATGCCCTTAGGGAAAATAATCCAGACTTTTAGCGTGTGAATACCGTGCTGCAAATCCACACACCAGGCATGGCAAGAGTGCACTCAATCGCTGGTGTGATGGAGTTCAAAGTTGATTAGGGAGGATTAAAAAGTGTCCTACTTCATTCCCCTTGTGTTTTTGTGGGTAATTTGTATGGCTATGTTGTAGACGTGCCAAATAACAAGACTGCATGATTTCAGAAGGTAAGGAGCAGGAGTTAGGGAGTAATGGTGAATGAAAAACAGTTTTAGGTTTTTGTTTTCTGCTTTCACAGAAACTTCAAGTCTAGTGCAAGGGTTGGTTGTTTTTAAAAAGGGATTCCCTCCCCAGCCCATCCCTTTTGTGGGAAATTTGCTATGTTCTTTGTAGTGTGACTGTATCACACACAGACACTGTGCTAGAGTAGTACTTGTGCAACCATGGAATCCTATTTGTTCGTATGAAAAGCAGTCTGGCCAGTGGACATGGGTGTATCGCATGCATTAGGGAAATGTCCCTTAGGTTCCTGTAATTTGGGTGTGTGTGTGTGTGTGTGTTTCTCTGCAACTGAGATACTGTTCTCAGAATATAGTCACGTCTGCTATAACAGATCAGCAGGTGGAGAAATTACATCAGCTGGCCATTTTAAAACTGTCGATGCTGGTGTTATTTACAAGTCAAAGTGCCCATGTCCTACCTGTCACAATTGCTAAGGTGATATTAAATACTAATTGTGAATTGGCAGTCAATGCACTCTGTGCGTGTGTAATTGCAAATCCCCTACCTCGTGCACAGTCGGGACCAAGAAATCCTGGGAAACAGTGGCAGTGACCGGAGATGCATTCACCATTTCCATTGCAGTTGGTAGAGCAGTCATCCATGACTTCTGTTGATACAAAGAGAAAGCAAAGCAGCAACAGGTGTAACACAAAATGAAAGAGCAATTTCTGAAATCGGATGCGGACAATATACACATATTGACTGGGTTTGCAAAGAACAGTAAGCCAGGATTCTGGAAATAAATCTTGGCTGATTATGAATGTGATGTGTGTATATGCACATGGGTTGTTTACTCCCACTTGGATCCTCCACCAAGTGTGAGTGGTTTATGAGTATATTGTCTGGACCCGGGATTGTGGCTTTAGAAGCCAGGATTGTAAACCGGTGTTTGTTCTTGGCTTACAAATCCTAGTATTTTTGGAAGCTGTAGTCCAAAACATCTCAGAGTTCCAGCTGGGGAAAGCTGTGCTGAGCAAAGCATTTCTGGTTTGTTTAACTGGCTTATGCCAGTGGGAGATGCCATGTGGGAGCAAACTGGTTGCAGACTCCTGGATTACCATTCCTGTCAAATATGACCATTAGGTTCAGCCTTGATAGGTTAGAATAACAAATGGAGTTCCATTCTGTAATGGAAAGTGTTTATTCTGTCTTCATAGTCAATTTCCCACCACTGAAATCATCTGAAGAGACTAACTACTGATGTACTCAGCATCCCCTCACTATGCTTAAAATCTGTCCATTTTTATTTCCCTATTTTGTTTAAATAGAGTTCTATGGTACATACAATCCAGAATTCCATTAAGTCATTCATTTGTTTCAATCAACGGTGGAATTTGACCAGGAAAAGTTAAGTGTTACCAAAGTCAAATGTCCTACTCTGCTGAAAGTTTGTATACCTGATTTTACCTTCCCAGAGGATTTGTTGCTATGCCCTACAATGCACCCAGCTTTGTTTGAGACTGCCAGTCACATGACTAACCCTGTGATGCAAGGGATGGTGATGCAGCTTCTAGAAGAACAAGGGACCCTTTCGATTGACCCAGATCAGTGTACACTTTCTGCCAAGGGAATTCTGGCATATCATACACTGTTTTGAAGTTACTACTATAACCTACTGATGCAACTCTAGGGACCTAAACATGGGAAAGTTCAACAGAACCACTTGGTTTGGAGTTTGAGTTATAATGGATGTACATCTAAGGGTATATTTAAAACATTTGACAGAAGGAGTATCTTTCCATCAATTATTTGCACATGCAAATTCAGATTGTGAGACCTTAGTTCCTTGCCTCTAATTTAGTTCAGTTTGCCTACAGATCTGATAGCCTGTGTTCACCCACTACCAAAGCTTCCATATTCTCTAGGATACAAGGAATCAGTTTTGGATGCATCATCATATATGTCAGCTTAAAATAAAAATCTCAGTAATGTAATATTTATTAAGCTAACAAATTAATAATTATTAATTTATTATAATTATATTTATAATTAGCATTTATTACTATGTATTCATATGTATAAAGAACGAATTTATAAATTATAATTAGTATTTATTATGATTTACAAATATTATATTTATAAAGAACTCCAATATTTATTTATAAAGTCTCAGCAGTCTAATATTTCTACGGATGAGCAAATGCTGGTCTTACCAATTGCAGTTGTCAGCATAAGCACTTGTTCCATTTTCTTGCCGTCATTGTAAAATGCCATGTGCCAAGCACCCTGGTCCATGTATTCTATGAAGCCAGTTTCTTGCATGGACATTAAAATCAGATTCCTGGGGGCATGGTGAGACTCTTCCAAATGCCTTGGTTCCTGCTTAATTAACTGTTTGCCATCCATCAGCTTTACAAAATCAAACTGAAACAACAAGTGGATGAAATGATCAAACAGAGTTGTGTTTACTCTCCCTAGATGCAAGCTTCTTATTCTTTCTGGCCCTTCAAAGTTAGTTCTAAAACCAAAATGTTTAGGAACTTTGCAATGTAACCTGTTTTCCCTCCCAGCTTATTAAAAAGAACTTGTTTTAGTGCTCTCTGTAAATGTGTTGCCGATGATCGGGGTAGAATCAAAGTGTGGATATAACCACAACGACTGAAACAAGCATTTTAATCAGCTGTCAAGTTTATGCTCAAAATGTAAGCTGATAAAGTACACCCTTAAACTAAGGCTGCCTCTACAAGAGGCAGTTAAAGCTCTTTCAAGGTGCATTAAAAAATTTACCTCTACAAGAACGGAGCGCAAATCGGGCGTAGAGGCGTGTTTTCTCTCCGATTATGCGCATTATCGAATGCGCCTTAAATAGCGAGTTTTATTTTGCTCTGGCCATTAAAGCGCATTTTGACTATGTGAACAAGCGATTCTCCGCATGTCAACAGTTTAAATCGTGTTTCGGTCGTCCAGTAATGCGCTTCGCCGCCTCTCATACAGAGGTATTAGGCGTAAATGCGCTTCTGCGAATATGCGCATAATCGCCTACCCAGGCGTAAAGGCGAATTCTTGTAGATGAGGCCGAAACTTCTTAGCTGATCGTCAAATATAGATAGGGCCAAAGAGAGTTGTGAGTGAAATAACATGTTCCCAATTTTAGGGGAGCGGACGTAGTTCAGTGGTAGAACACATGCTTTGCATACAGAAGGCCTCAGGTCCATTCCCTGCCATCTCCAGTTTGAAGGATCTCAGGTAACCAAGCAAGGAAAGATTTGTCCCAGAAACCTTAGAGAGCAAATGCACTGAGCTAGAAGCTTCGGTGAACTGATTTTGTATAAGGCCTAATATGTTCACACATAGCACCCCATGGCCAAACAAAGATTCCACACTGAACAATTACAAGATTTAATCCCTCGGCTCCCATCGCTCTAGTGAGGTTTGAGGGGGCGGGAAGGAACTCTGAAAAACAGGGGCCCTGTTGGAGTGGAGGGGAAATACAATAGGTTCATGCAGAGAAACACGTTGCAATGGTCCTGTCATTCAAAGCAAACCCACACTAAGGGAAGGGTTGTGCATCCTTCACTCTGCACTTGTAACATTGCTGCCACACCACCACTTTTGCAATGGTGGAAGCAGCATTACTGCCAATTAACTGCTTCTATCAAATGATCACACTGATCTTCCCAGCATGCACGTGCCCTCTAGAGGACAGGAGGCTACACTGCACTGGAAGAGCAGCAAAATCAAAAAAGCGAAGCAACGAACTCCCTGATTATTTAATCATTTATTTATACATACAAAATCAATTATAAACCGGACTCAATTCTGATTTAATTCTAAATTCAATTCTAAAGAGGCCCAGAATGTTCTGCCCAAGTCTTAAAATTTTGAACTTTGGCACTGAGGAGCACCTTCTAGAGTCACAGTGTGGAATGTGGATGGGCCAAAGAAGTATAGTGGAAAGTAGATTGGGATCTACTGGTAGATCTCTCAGAAATTTACAGTAAATCTGCGAACATTTGTGACTCCAAATTGTTTAACAACAGCACTGACCCCCTCACTGCCAAAACACACACACACACACACACACACACACACACACACACACACTGTTAGCCTGCTGAAATAAGGAAAGCACAGGAGGGAATAGAAGAATAGATTTTTCTGTGAAAGGACTGTGAGCTCCATTCTAACACTAAAAACAATTATTTTATTCTGAACCATGTGTCCACAGGGAGGCTGTTCCTTTCTTAATTCTGGATCTGGTTGGCGGACCTTGAGGCAGTAGAAGAAAACATAGGAGATCTTGGAAGCCTGAAGCCTGCCCACAGAGTTGAGTTTCCTTTCAGTCCTGCAGTTCTATGATTATGTACAAATTATTTCACCATGCATAGGCCATTGTTTACAAATGGCCTATGCATTACAAATGGCCTGATCCCCTTAAGGATGAATTAATAGTAGACTGGAGAATTCAAGTAGGGGCAGGTGACTTCTAGAGGAGCCATTGGGAAACAGTGTAAATGGTCTTGCTACTGTGCAATAGAAACAAAGCAAAATCAATGTTGTTTTTGAAAGGGAACAGACGTTCAGCAGCTGTCAAAGCATATTACTGAAGTGTTGGCTTGGAGGTGTGTACTTGTGGAGATACTCCTATAAAGAGGAGATCGTGTGTTCATATGTATTTACTTTATTTATTTACTGGCTGATATACCCAGCATTGCTCAGGACCCCTAAGATATATGTCGGTGAGGTAATCATCTTAAAGTAGTACGCCGGTGCTAGGCCTGTGAGTTAACTTTTAATCAAATTGCATTTGTTTCTTTTTTTCCTCTCTCAGCCTCACGACAACCCTGCAAGGTAGGCTGATGCTAGGCCTGTGAGGTAACTTTAAAATAAATTAAATTTGTTTCTTTTGTCTCTTGCTTTCTCTCACCCCTGACACATGGCCAGGGCCGCCTTAAAGCTGCCACCATGATTTTCCTTGTCCCCAAAGAAAACAAAAACTACAACTGCCTTTCACTGCAGTGCCTGACTTGCCCAATGGGAGTCCTTCCGCTGAGACTCACGGGAAGTGATTTATTGCATTACTATACCTCGCAAAAGCCGAAGCTCTCTGGCCGGTTCATAGGGATGCTGCAAGTGCCTGACTGGGTCCGGGAGTCCAGGAACCGCTGTAAATTGTACACTTCCTCCTCCCCCCACCTATGATGGCCTTAAAGGCTCCACTGATGCAAGGGTAAAGGCACAAATGCTCCATTTGCCATTGATACAGGAAGGGGAAGTGCATGATTTCAGAGCATGGGTGGGTGGCTGCTGAGCACTCACCGGGCCAAGCTGAGCCTCAGAAGAAGGTCACAGTGATGACGTCACCTGACGCGCTACTGAGAGGCAGACCGCGAAGCCTGTTTCTCAGTAGAAGGGGGCAGCGGACAGCAGTGGACGGCCCTGGCAGGTAAGGAGCGTGAGGGGGAGGAGGGGGAGGGCCCCACTTACCTGCCGGGGTGCCCACTTCCATCCGCTGCTGCGATTTACTGAGAAACAGGCTTCGCAGCCTAGTTCTCAGTAGAGCATTGGGTGATGACATCAATCCAGAGCTGGAAATACACCACTGAAATTCATCTCTAAGACTCCAAAAATATAACAATGGAGTACTGGCAAAATTTTGTTTGGGCTGTAACGTGTCTTTATCGAGTCACTGAATAAAGAAGTTTAATGTCCTTGGGGGGAAAACAAACTTTGACTCTTATTCTTTCAGTAGTAAACAAAACTCTTCTGTAATCCACAGCCTTGTATAAAAGTATACACATTGTATTACTATATCTTCCCCTAACTGCAAACAACACTATATACCAAACAAAAATTCTTACCTGTGGAACATCAAATATGTGTTTGTTTGTTTTTTAAATCACAAACAGGTTTTTCAAAATCAACTCCTCTTTTCACAGTCCAAGGACTACTGAATGTATTCAGTATATAGTGTTGTTTGCAATTAAGGAGAGTATGTAGTAACAAAATGGGTACATTTCTTTACAAAGGTGTAGATGAATGAAGAACATGTAAAGAACAGAAGGTTCTTGACCTGGCAAATGAATGCCAAATAAAAAGGGAAAAACAGGGGTCCCTCCCAAAGGACACTGCCATTCTTCATACAGTGACTTGATAAAGACTCTGGACAGTCGAAATAGAATTTTACAGGTACTGTTGTTATATTTTTTTGGAATCTGAGACATGAGTTTCTATTGCATATTTTCATTTCTGTATTGATGCATTTGTAAGGTGTCTTTCCCTTTTGTATCAACATATATATCTATATATGGAGTGGAGAAATTAAACATTTTGTATATTTGCATAGGGTCTTTGTTTTGGTTGGATTGTAATTAGGGAAACAAACAAGATCAAAACCATCATTATCGTTCTATCCAAGAGTTGTCCTACTGTTGAGAACTCTAAATTGCCAAGGAAGGAAGATAGTAGGGAGAAAGACAAGGGAACTTGTTGGTTCAGGGGAGGTTAAAAAAGAAGGTTAATATTGCACAGCCAATTTAATAGCAAACATTGACATCCATTCCTGTCTCTGAAAGTATCATCCATCCATAAAATAGCTAACTTATGCAAGAGAATGAAATTAAAATACCTGTGTATGAGTGGGAGGAATATTGCGTCTGCCATAAATCCCAAGCAGAGAATCCTTTGCAAGTGAAACATTAAATTTCAGGTACATTGGGTGATGGATCATGATCTGGAAACGCCAGAAAAGGCCTGGTGGGATAGTTTGCATCACTTGATCTCCAATTTCAATTTCCCCCGTGTCTATTGCCTGTCCTTTCTGAAACACTATTTCTCCAGAAACAAAGAAAAAAAATGGTTTGCTGTCATTTAAAAGGCAGAGAAAAATAGTCTATTATTCAATATAGATTCATTTCTTGACAGAAAATCAGACTGTTGGATAAAATATAAATCCACACACATTTGTAAGGAATCTTTGCAGTTACATAAATGATAGTTTTGAATATTTACAGTGACTGGAGAAGAGCAGCAATGCAACTCCAGAAATATGATCATTATGAGGCCCACAGTTCTGGTGTGTAGATTCCAGAGAAATAAAGTCAACCACTCAGCTAACCAATGGTTGAGTATATCTCTGATATGTTCAAGTGGAGATGAGCTAGTTCTTCTCTCACATCCCAGATTTGAGCCTTGGCATTGCAAATGAATTCCAAGGTTGGTGGAGTACGGTGCTCTGGTTCAAAGCCATCTGTCTGTCCATTATATACTGGAGGATCTGATGGACATCTCTTGGGTCTATCACACACCTCAAAGAATGCACAGGTCAGAAACTGCACAACAGTGCCTGACTGCATTGGAGAGAAAATCACATGAGTTGAATCTCTGCATAAGCAGTGTCATTGTGAAGGAATACCCGACTTACATGTCCTTGGTACATGGATTTCCACAGGGGAATATGCCTCCAGCATATGAACCAGGGCTTACTCTTTCCCTCCATAAGCCCAATGCAATGTGACATGAGTCATAAGCTAGACCTCCATCTGGACTCCTGCATGGTTCTTGAGAGACAGTGCTTTTTCTGTCTTTCATCCTCTCCTATATTGGGTTCAAGACCTCTGAGCTCTGGTTCAAAACTAGGATGTGCAGTGGATTGGGTCCGATCCACGATCCAGACCCGATCCAGGCGAAATCAGATAAAATTATCCGGTCCCGATCATCTGGATCATCCAATCTGATCCGATCTGATAGGACCCAATCGGACCTCCTCCCCCCTCCCCCCACTTGCGCTCCTTACCTGCTCCCTCCTCGCTGCCATCTGCTGCTGCCCACTGCTTCCGTACTACAATAGAGCAACGACATGCCGTACTACTGCTTATCAGTAGTAAGGAAGCAGCGGACGGCAGCACGGGACACTGGTAGGTAAGGAGTGTGAGTGGGGGGGAGGGGGAGGGAGGTCCCCACTTACCTGCTGAGGCCGTCCGCTGCCGTCCGCTGCCACCTGCTGCTGCCCACTGGTCCCTTCTACTGAGAAGCAGGCTTCGCGGCCTGCCCTTCAGTAGCACACCGGGTGACGTCATCATCCGGTGCTCTACTGAGAGGCAGGTCACGAAGCCTGTTGCTCAGTAGAAGGGACCAGTGGGCAGCAGTGGACAGAAGCGGACGGCCCAGGCAGGTAAGGAGCATGAGTGGGGGGGGAGGAACAGGGAGGGGGGAGTTAGGTCCCCACTCACCTGCCCCCATGTTTTCCGCATAGGCTTGCATTGCGGGAAATCTTTCTTTCCCCCAATGCAAGCCTATGGTGAAAACACCTAAAATGGCATCCGATCCGAAAATCAGACTTCCGATTTTCGGATCGGAATTGGATCCGATCTGGAAAGCCTCCGATCCAATCCGATCCAAGGCATCACTTCCGGTTCCGATTCCGATCCGATTTTTCTCCTGTGCACACCCCTATTCAAAACGTAGCCAAAACCACTATGTTTGGCTACCACATTTCCAGTTGGGGCCTGGAGGAAATGAATGGAAAATCAGTTGTTTCATTTTTCATTTGATTTATTATATATCTTTACTGTCCAAAAGCCAATGCTCTCTGGGTGGTTTACAAAGATTAAAAACTTTAAAGAAATACAATATCATGCATAATATAAAAACAGTTTAGCTACAAACATATAGACAACGCACACACACACACACACACAATATCCCATGGACTGGATTAAAAACCTATCATATGCTGCCAAAAGCCTGGGAGTAGAGGAAGGTCTTAACCTGGTGCAGAAATGATAACAATGTTGGTGCCAGATGGGCTTTACTGGTGAGTTCATTCCATAATTGAGTGCCTTCTCCCCTATCAACCTGCCCGGTCACTGAGGTCATCCGAGGGCATGCTCCTGGTGGTTTCACATGGACCTATAGTCCAACTGGAGTCCACCAGAAGTGCCTTCAGTGTGATGGTCCCCTTCCTATGTATTTCCCTGCCTCTGGAGGTCAGGCAGGCAGCAACATTGTATTCCTTCTGGTGCCTCCTGAAAATGTTGTTGTTCCAGAAAGCCTTCCTTTAATGACCAGCCGTGGTTTTAGTTGTTCCTTTTTAAAATGCATTTTAATGTCTATTTATTCTGTTTTTTAATTATTCTATTTGTCCACCACTCTGAAATTTTTGAATAGGGAGTGGTATATAAATATTGTAAATACATAAATAAAAACATACATACATACATACATAATTGGGGGCCACCACTGAGAAGGCCCTTGCTGCCACCCTTAAAGGGGGTACCTGAAGGAGGGCCTTAGATGATGAGTGCAGTATATTGGTAGATTCATGCCGGGAGATGCATTTCCTCATTACCATCAGAAATAAGACAAAGTGTCTCATTTTAAGGCCTAAGAATTGTTAGCACCCAAACTGCATAAATCAAATAAGATCAATTATTTTTGTGTTCAGGAGGGTTCGAGTACTTATAATTTATTTCAGGAAGGAGTAGCTAAAAAGAGATCCCACCAGCACCACAGGGTGGTATAGGTGATAGTGATCTTTCTGTCACCTCTACCAAAATCTATCCTGAGCCAGATGAAAACTTTGAATGGGCAGTCCTGGAGAGTTCTGATCAGTGAAGAATCGAGTACTGCTACTTTCTAGGAATGTGTTAACTGCCACTGTTTTTACCTAGAAATTTCCCATTCTAAAAACAAGGTCTCATTAAAAAAGAAAATAAAAAAGGCAGAAGCAGTCATGTTTCAAATTAAAAGACCTGTTTAAAATAATAAAGTGGGGCAAATGAATACCTCATGGGGGTGTTGATACAATCTATTTACACTGTAGTGGCTGTGCAGGGGCACTGCGTTGTTTATGTGATGCAACCACCAACTCGCAGCCACATCGGGCTTTTACCCCCCAAACTGTGCTTTTTCGCAGTGTCGTTTTACTGTGATTTTTTTTAGTTGCTCCAAGGTCATCATGTTGATTCTCCATCTGTCGTGGCAGCCTCGGTTCGGGTTAAGCCAGCAGATTCAAGTCCAGGGTAAGCATGGGAACACAGAGCAGGGGGGGCAGGATTGATGAGTGAACAGCTGCTGGCGCTGCAGTTTTTCTGGCCGGAGAGCCCATACTCCCTCCTGCCATCTAAATTTATCATCCCCGCCTCACAACAGCAATGCTGTGGGGTGTTGAAGGAATCAGCTACAAAGTGACGGTGTATATCCCTCCCCTGCCAGTTTGGGATCTACTCTCTTGCTCCACCCTCTCTACAGTCCTGAGGGAAAAATAAAACACACCCAGAAGCATGATCCTCTCCACAGTTTCAAAGACGTTTCAGATATTGACATAAAACAAACTTTTTACAAGCCATTACCCATAAGGCCAAGTAAAACACTAAAAGATATGTTTGCTGTTATTGGCATACAGTAAGTAGAGTCAATTACATTGTCTTAGTACAATAACTCTTAAGGTCAAGGGCATAGCAATGCGCTTAAGGATAATAGTGATGTTGGTCAGTTGTGATAGCCTTTAAATGAGATTGCAACTACCTGACTTTTTTATGAACGCTTAAAGACTTGATTGTCTGGGAGATGCATATTGTAGTATCAGATGACATTATTCAGGCATGACATGATGCTGTTATGGAAATACGATTTTCTTGGCAGAACTGTCCATCATTCACCCTCTCACAGTAAGACTTAATACTCCATAATTGTAAAGTAAAATGCATACATATTATCTATGGGCTGGTTCATATAATACAAAAGTGGTTTAATCTCCAAGATAATCCCATCCCTATGTGCAGGATCACCTGTCATCCAGCAGTCATTCCCAACAGACTGTAGAAGAGGGGTAGGTGAAGGAAAGCTTTATCAGCTTTTGCCTTTCCCCCAACTCTCATACACCAGCCATTCCATCAAACTGTAGAAGAGGGAGAGACAGGAAGCAAGGCAACTCCATTGGCTCAGCTCAGAGACTAGCCATTAGGGGTGTGCGCTCCGCTCCAAAAATTAGAGGCTTCGACGAAGCTTCAATGAAGCTTCGAGTTTTTGGAGCAAAGATGGGATGGTTAAAAACCTGTTGAATACCCTTCTTAAGAGCTATCATGGTGCCAAGTTTCATCTCTTTATCTTTAAATATGACGGATCTGTAAGCATTTTGGTTAATTGCCATTGACTATAATAGAGCGGTTATCCAAAAATGGAACCGTTCTTCGACAGATAATCCAACAAAGCGGAGCAAGGGAGCTGCTCCAAAACTCGAAGCGGAGAAGCTGATCAACCTTTGCATAGTGTGACCAGATACAAAAGAGAGCAGGGCTCCTGCAGCTTTAACTGATGTGATGAAGAGAGAATTTCACCAGGTGCTGCATGAATATGAATAACACCTGCTGAAATTCCCTTTTCTATACAACTGTTAAAGATGCAGGAGCCCTGTCCTCCTTTCCATATGGTCACCCTAACCAACACCTGGCTGCATTCCAGCTGATCCTTATAACATGAAGAACTGGTCCCTTAGTTTTCTTGTTTTCCTTTCCTTTCCCCTCCCCACCCCTTTATATTTTTCTGTTGTCTCTTTCTAGATGGTAAGCCCAATGCCGTGCATCTTTCAGGAACACAGCTGATTCCTTCAAGGATGTGGAAATTAAGAACAGGCCTTGCTTGCCTTTATGAGGTCTCAGATGGCTTCAACTCCTTCTTGAGGCAACATCATTCTATAGCTCAGCGAGCAGAGTTCACAGTGAGCTTTCCGGGGTCCTGATTTCTGGTTTAAGTGACATGCCTTGGCTTTGACTTGACTGGGTTTTGACCTTGCCTAGCTAGATTTAATCCTGGACTTAACCCAACCTTACCTAGTACTTGGGTGTAAGCTTCATTGAACTCAGTGGAGTTTCTTCTGAGTAAACTTAGGAGTGTGGGAAACTGGTTTATACAGAGCCTGATCATTGGTCTATCTCACATAGCACTGTCTACACTACAGGTCATGGCTTTCCATGTTTTCAAACAGAAATGTTTCCAAACTCAGCCTGGAGACACTCCGGATTGAACCAAGGTCCTTTTGCATGACTGATGTGATTATGTTGATTGAGGTAATATGAAATGGGGGTGCAATAGCTGGTCTACCAGCTGTTGCTGAAATAAAGCAGGTGTGGACCTGATCCACAATCTGAATGGGAGTTCCATGCATTAGCAGTGAGCAGTGTGTAGTATATATACCCCACACCAAATTATATTAAATGAAGGTATTTAACTGAAGGTGTTTAGAGTGGGTGGTGGAGTTGATATTGCTTAAAAGAGGGGCGAACCCATCAGATGTTATGGCCTAGAATTTCCATCTGACCTTGACTGTATTGCCAACGGTGAGGGATCATAGGGGTTCTAGGTCAAAATATCGGGAGGGCCACATGATGCCCACCCCTGGCCTAAAGGTTTATCCGTATCTTCAACAATTAAGTCTACATTTGGGGAGCCAACGGATCCACTTTCACACTGAAAAAATAATGAAACTCAACATTTCAAAGCCAATATCACATATTTTGATTACAACATTTTGATTTTGAGGTCATTTAAAGATTTAGGGCATACTGGTATGAGTTAAAGAGTTTTAAGACCTCCTGAATTCAATGACCTGTTCAGATGACATGTTAAGCCACAGTGGTTAAGCATTTTGAGCTTAACATTATGGTTTCACATGTCATGTGAACCATGATTTAGCATGTCATGTGAACCATTCCTAACCACGCTCGCTAAACATTTGCTGCAAAAGGGTTAGCGGCCTAACCATTAGGGTGTTGTCTGAACAGGCCCAATGTTAGTATACTTAAAATTTGTCCCTCTGTAGTCAATGAGACTGCACTTTAGCTGCATTGTTCCCATTGTTGTTATTTTTGTTGTTGTCATTTATTTAATAATTTTTTATTCTGCCCTTCAGCCAAAATAATTCACAACAACACAATATAAATATCAGCAGGTATTATATTTTAGTGCAGCTATTTAGGTAGGACTGGTCCTTAATAATCTAGTATACTAGATGTTAGTGGTAGTGGCTTATATTGTAACTCTAAAACATTTATTTGGAAATAGTTCTTTTTTTTTTTTTTTTCTCTACAACTGTTTTTTTTGATTAATATTTTTATTAATTTTTCCAACAAACACATACACAAATAAACAATAATATAACATACAATAACATAAAACCAATTCCCCCCTCAACTACCCCCCGTGATCCCCCCCCCTTCCGAGACCGTCTCTTTATCCTTCATCCTCTTTCCAAAATTTTAATGATTCTTTTGAAGGCAATTGTCCCTTCCCCGATCTTAAAACGTAATTCAAAAGGGGCGTCCATATTTCCCCAAAATCACTCTTCCTGGACATTCCCCTCTTTATTTTCATTTTACACGTCAACATATCATTCAAAGCTAAATCCCAAATTTCTTTATACCACTCTTCTATTGTATAACTTCGTTGCCCTTTCCAATTTTTAGCAATCAGTATTCTAACAGGTGCCAGGAGGTTGTTTACCAATTCTTTATTTATTACATCCTTATTCCTACTATCCCATATTGCTAGTAGAGCTAGCTTCGGGTTTAATTCCAACCTACTTCCAATTATATCACTTATTTCTTTACAAACCCTTACCCAAAATTTTTGTACTTGTTCACAGCTCCACCACATATGAAAATATGTCCCAACCTCCTGACACCCCCTCCAGCAATTCTTGGGCAATTTTTTATCAATCTGGTGAAATCTAACAGGTGTTAAATACCATCTCCAAACTGTCTTATAATAATTCTCCTTAATTCTAATCGACAATACCTTTAACATTCTTCCATTCCATATCCTCCCCCAATTATCTTCATTAATTTTCCCCCTTATATCTTCTTCCCAAACCTCTTTTATGACCTTAAGTGAGTCCTGAAATTCTTCCTCTATTAATATTTTATATATCTCACTAGTGAGTCCTTTCTTAGCTCTAGCTTCTTCTTTATCCCACGATTGTTCAATTAAATCTTCAAATCTAGTATTGTTTCTACATTCCTTATTCTTTGTGGTCCAATCCTGTGTCCATTTTAACAGCTGCAAACACTTGAACCACGCTAGCTTTTGTCCTTTAAATAAATTTTTAATATGCTCACTATCCTTCATCTTTTCCATCCAATTCCTTAATTTAATAATATCTAGTTCTTTCAGACTCCCTTCTATCTCTGATTTTAATACACTTGGGAAGTTACCCACTACTACAACTGGGGCAAGCGGAGACTCCCCTGGTATCAACTTCCCTCTATACTTCTCCCAGATCATTAATATATTTTCCAACAATGGGTTGTCCAGTACTTTGAATTCTTTCTTTTGCATTTTAGTAAAAAATATATTTCGTAATTTATACTCCACCTTTACTGTTTGCGATTCTAACCATTCCATGTCTTGTTCCCCTAAAATAGCATGAATAACATATCTTAACTGGTTCGCAATATAATAATTCTTAATATTCGGAAGTCCTAGACCTCCTTTCTTTTGAGTCTTATACCATAACCCCTTATTTATCCTAGCTCTTTTATCCCCATTACAATAAGCATTAATCATATTTTGCCAACTTTTAATCTCAGCCGCTGCTATTCTAATAGGTAACATTCTAAACAAAAAATTAATCTTAGGTAATATATTCATTTTAATAACCGCTATTCTACCAAACCAAGAATGTTTTAATTTTCTATATATCTGTAACTTCTCCCCTACCTCTTTTCTTAACCTTACTAAATTAAGTTCCTCTAGTCTATTTAATTCTCTATCTATATTAACTCCTAAATATCGTATTATATTTTTATATCCTAATCCTAAATTAGCTTTACATTTCTCCATCTCTTCCTTGTTATAATTATACAACATCATTTCTGACTTTCCCCAATTAACTTGTAATCCTGTAATTTCCCCAAATTCTCTCAAATGTTTCTGAATCAGATCCCCGCTTTCAAGGGGATCTTCTAATGTCAGCAACGTATCATCCGCAAACATATTTACTTTAATCTTATCATTACTACCTATCCCCTTTAATCTATCATCTTCCCTAATTACATTTGCTAAAATTTCTATAACTACTGCAAATAAAATCGGCGAAAGTGGACATCCTTGCCTAGTTCCTCGAGCTAGATTTATTTGTTGCGTTAACCCATCATTAACCATTATTTCCGCTTTATTATTTTTATACATCTGATTAATCACTCCCATAAATTTATTTCCAAACCCAAACGTTTTTATTATTATTTTTAACGCTGGCCATTCCACGCAATCAAAGGCTTTGAAAATATCCAAAGCTACTAATCCTGCTTTTAACTTTCTTCTTTTTATAATATTTATTATATTTATAACCCTCCCAATTAAATTTGGCATTTTCCTACCAACAATAAATCCACATTGATCATTTTTTAATATATTTAAAAATAAATGAACCCATTCTTTTAGCCATTATTGCTGAAAATATTTTTGCATCCTGATTTATTAAAGATATTGGTCTATAAGATGCTGGATCCGTCATATCCTTGCCTGGCTTCTGTATTAAAATAACCATGGACTGATCCCAAGATGGCGGGGTCCTTCCTCCTTCTATTATATTATTATATAATTTTAATAATCTAGGTATTAAAATATCCTTAAATATTTTATAAAATTCTGGCCCCAGTCCATCAATCCCCGGAGACTTACCTCCTTTTAGTTTTGCAATAATTCCCTCTATTTCTTTCTCAGTAACCAAGGCTTCCATACTCTCTTTATCTTGATCATCCAGTCTTATTTTCCAATTTCTTTCTACATATTCCTGTATCTTATCATTTGTGACCGCCTCTGATGCATATAGCTCTTTATAAAATTCCTGAAAATTTTTTAATTTATCTTTCATTAAATTACATCTATTCCCTAATTTATCTCTAATTGTCCCTATCATGTTCTTAGCCTTCTCTGACCGCGTGGATCTAGCCAGCATTTTGGAATTTCTGTTATTATATTCAAAAAAATCTCTCTTTAAATACAACAAGTTCTTCTGAACCTGTTCTAATTCTTCTGTCTCCAATTCCTTTTTCTTAGCTTGAATTAAGGCATATAACCACTTATCTTTAGTCTCCCTTAATCTGTCCTCTAGTCTCCTTATCTCTTCTTCAACGTTTTTATTACGTACTTCCTGTTGCTTTTTAAGTGTGGACATTTCCCTAATACACATCCCTCTTATTACTGCTTTCATTGTATCCCATAATAATCCTTGCGCATTAACTCCTTTTTCATTTATCTGCCATATTTCCTGTACTTCCTTTTTAAGCAATGCGCTTAAGGATAATAGTGATGTTGGTCAGTTGTGATAGCCTTTAAATGAGATTGCAACTACCTGACTTTTTTATGAACGCTTAAAGACTTGATTGTCTGGGAGATGCATATTGTAGTATCAGATGACATTATTCAGGCATGACATGATGCTGTTATGGAAATACGATTTTCTTGGCAGAACTGTCCATCATTCACCCTCTCACAGTAAGACTTAATACTCCATAATTGTAAAGTAAAATGCATACATATTATCTATGGGCTGGTTCATATAATACAAAAGTGGTTTAATCTCCAAGATAATCCCATCCCTATGTGCAGGATCACCTGTCATCCAGCAGTCATTCCCAACAGACTGTAGAAGAGGGGTAGGTGAAGGAAAGCTTTATCAGCTTTTGCCTTTCCCCCAACTCTCATACACCAGCCATTCCATCAAACTGTAGAAGAGGGAGAGACAGGAAGCAAGGCAACTCCATTGGCTCAGCTCAGAGACTAGCCATTAGGGGTGTGCGCTCCGCTCCAAAAATTAGAGGCTTCGACGAAGCTTCAATGAAGCTTCGAGTTTTTGGAGCAAAGATGGGATGGTTAAAAACCTGTTGAATACCCTTCTTAAGAGCTATCATGGTGCCAAGTTTCATCTCTTTATCTTTAAATATGACGGATCTGTAAGCATTTTGGTTAATTGCCATTGACTATAATAGAGCGGTTATCCAAAAATGGAACCGTTCTTCGACAGATAATCCAACAAAGCGGAGCAAGGGAGCTGCTCCAAAACTCGAAGCGGAGAAGCTGATCAACCTTTGCATAGTGTGACCAGATACAAAAGAGAGCAGGGCTCCTGCAGCTTTAACTGATGTGATGAAGAGAGAATTTCACCAGGTGCTGCATGAATATGAATAACACCTGCTGAAATTCCCTTTTCTATACAACTGTTAAAGATGCAGGAGCCCTGTCCTCCTTTCCATATGGTCACCCTAACCAACACCTGGCTGCATTCCAGCTGATCCTTATAACATGAAGAACTGGTCCCTTAGTTTTCTTGTTTTCCTTTCCTTTCCCCTCCCCACCCCTTTATATTTTTCTGTTGTCTCTTTCTAGATGGTAAGCCCAATGCCGTGCATCTTTCAGGAACACAGCTGATTCCTTCAAGGATGTGGAAATTAAGAACAGGCCTTGCTTGCCTTTATGAGGTCTCAGATGGCTTCAACTCCTTCTTGAGGCAACATCATTCTATAGCTCAGCGAGCAGAGTTCACAGTGAGCTTTCCGGGGTCCTGATTTCTGGTTTAAGTGACATGCCTTGGCTTTGACTTGACTGGGTTTTGACCTTGCCTAGCTAGATTTAATCCTGGACTTAACCCAACCTTACCTAGTACTTGGGTGTAAGCTTCATTGAACTCAGTGGAGTTTCTTCTGAGTAAACTTAGGAGTGTGGGAAACTGGTTTATACAGAGCCTGATCATTGGTCTATCTCACATAGCACTGTCTACACTACAGGTCATGGCTTTCCATGTTTTCAAACAGAAATGTTTCCAAACTCAGCCTGGAGACACTCCGGATTGAACCAAGGTCCTTTTGCATGACAAGCATGTGCTCAATCCATTGAGCTATATCTCTTCGAAGCGTGCATAAGACTGGTCTCTGTGTCTGGTATCTCAAGCAATAAGCATGCAGTCTGGATGACTGATAACTGGAAAATGCCTCTTCTCTCAAGTGAAAAGCCCTTTGAAACAGCAGCGTTTATTATTCTCTTGACATTCTCCAGCTTACTTCAGTGCATCTATGTCCATGATTTTATTTAAAAACATTTTTAAAGGAATTTTTTAAAAAAAAAAAATGTATTCCTGCTACAAATACATTATTCTGCTTTTTGTGTGCGTCATTCTCTAGCATACTGACAGCAAAGCAGGCTCCTAATCATGGATTTCTCACGGCTTCAAGAAATTGAAAATCTGAGCTGTGAAGCACCAATTACCTTCACAGGGGAGCGCCCGTGTGCTGATCATCACTGACTCCTGAAACAATCAATCTCATTATTCTTTCCTGGTAAATACCAGCCATCAATAGAATGTCTGGATTAAAGAAAAAATAATAATCTTAGTGCAACCTATTAAAATACTAAGCCACATGGCAGAGTGGTCTGACATGCCAGGGAAGGACCTTGACTCAGTGGCAGAGCACATGCTTGGCTAACAGAAGGTTAGATATTCAGTTCTCAGCATAAGAACACAAGAAGCGCCACGCTGGATCAGACCGAGGGTCCATCTAGTCCAGCACTCTGTTCACACAGTGGCCAATCAGCCGTCAACCAGGGACCAACAAAGCAGGACATGGTGAAACAGCACCCTGCCACCCATGTTCCCCAGCAACTGGTGAACACAGGCTTACGGCCTCGGATAGTGGAGGCATCTCCAGGTAGGACTGGAAATGTTCATACGAAACCCTGGAGAACTGCCAGTCAGTAACCCTGTTCAGATGACATGTTAAGCCATGGTGGTTAAGCATTTTGAACTAAACATTATGGCTGAGCATGTTATATGAACCATGAATTAGTATGTTGTGTGAACTATTCCTAACCATGGCGGCTACATAACCACAGTTTAAACACACTCACTAACCATTTGCTGTAAAAAGATTAGTGTGTTGTCTGAACACGGTCACTGGCTGCCTATTTGCTACCATACCAGGTTTGAGGTTATGCTATCAGTAGATAATCCTCTAAACAACTTGGGACCAGGAAATGTGTGAGGGCGCCTTCTCCCTTACCAGCCTGCCCTGTCACTGGGTTCTTCAGATTAGTGGTTTACGCGTTTTAGGATGCAATCCTACTGGATTGCTGCATGTTAGATGGAAGCCTTCGATCTCACCAAAGTTCTCAACAGAAGCATGTAGCGCTCATCTATGTGAGTCCACTGCAGTGCCAGTGGTGAGATTCATGTGCACCTTTCTATCCCTCTTCAGCTCCCTCTTGCTCAGTTATCAATTAATCAAGCTCCAAAATATCAAGGATGCAAATGGTTCCCATTTAGGGCAGAACTTCAACTCAATGGAGAAAGGCTGGAGCTCAGTGTGGAGCCCTTGCTTTGCATACAGAAGGTCCCAGGTTTGATCCCCGAGATCTCCAGGTAGTGCTAGAAAAAATCCTGCCTGAAATTCCAGTCAGTGTTGACAGTATTGAGCTAGATGGACCAGTGATTTGACTCATTTATGAAGCAGCTTCTCATGATGTCACCTTAAAGAAACTGACCCTGCTCAGTGTGCCAACAGTGTGCCAATGTTCCATGCTTAGTTCCTCCATGATGGGGATCCATTTAATCATGTAAAATTCCTTCCTACCATCACCAAACTGAATTCACCCCCACCCAAACTTTTCTGTTTTAGCCCAATGAACAAATAAAATGGCACATAATGATCAACAGTGCCAGATGTAAGCATTGTTAAACTTATTCGAAACAGTGATCAAAGCACCTATCAAATTCTGTGTATACAAGGGAGGGAAATTTCCCAGAAAGTCTAGCAGAGTTAGATTTAACTTCAAAAGGGAGAATTTCTCAAAATGAAAGGGATTAAGGAAACTGATGGGGACACTGAAGAGGGTCAAATCCCTTCAAGAAGTTTGGAAGTAATTGAAAAAATGACTATCATACAGGCTCAGATAAATATATACAACATCTAGTTTTAAAAGGTATAAACAGAACATGAGGGGAGACATGACAGCACTCTTCAAATACTTGAAAGGTTGTCACACAGAGAAGGGCCAGGATCTCTTCTCGATCATCCCAGAATGCAAGACATGGAATAATGGGCTCAAATTACAGGAAGCCAGATTCCGGCTGGACATCAGGCAAAAAATCCTGTTAGAGCAGTATGGCAATGAAACCAATGACGTAGGGAGGTTGTGGGCTTTCCCATATTAGAAGCATTCAAGGGGCAGCTGGACAACCATCTTTCAGGTATGCTTTAAGGTGGATTCCTGCATTGAGCAGGGGGTTGGACTTGATAGCCTTATAGGCCCCTTCCAACTCTACCATTCTATGATTCTAAGTCCAAAATGATAGCGTATGATCAAGAGCAGCGGCATATATTATCTCTGCAAACACAGGTCTCCAACCTCAAATTTCCCAAGGTGAGTAAGAAGGTGCTTAACCCTTCCCATGCCTCCAGTTTCCATATGCAAATACTCATTCCATCACCTCTCAGTCATTTCCCCCTAAATTGAGCTCATTCCTTGTCCTGGGACCTGGCTGGGGAAAATCAGAAGCACCCTAGAGAAGAACGCTTAAAGGAGAGCATCAGAAGACAGGGAAAGGGTTAATCACTTCCCTCCCACCCTCTGCTTCTGTCCTACAAAGCCCAACAGAAGAGTTTGAAGGCTAATACAGGCTTAGATCACAAATTACTGTGTCATTATACATTAACTCAGCAAAGGGGGAATAACCATGGAGCAATCTCCTGCCCATGAAGATCAAGTTGAGAATCAGGAAGGTACAAGAGGGGCATGGAAAAGGGAAAGGGGATGAGGAAACACTGCAATGGAGTGATCAGCATCATGATACAACCTCTGACAAGTTGTTTAAGAAGTAATCAGAATACATATATTTCAGCGATTTCTGCTTGTTTCCTCTGAAAACGGGTCCACAAAACAGTTGACAAAGTTTCTATTTTTTATTTTTTTGGGGGGGGGATAACAATAAAAAACCCATACAATATCGCAAACTCAAAATAGAAAACACACACGATACAAGTGGTATAGTGGTAAATTCTGAAGTGCAGACACTCATCATAACACTTCCTTTGCCGCACCTTCACGAAGAGTCCCACAATGCAGGCATTTGGGGTGGTCCATATCAACAAACCATATCAACAAGCCATTGTATCACAACCAAGTGCAGGTCTGGTGTAAAGTTAATGGGTCTTAGTTGCCCATTCAAGAACCAGCCACCCCCAAGATGCTTTGTATTGAAGCAGCGAACAATATATTGTTGCTGGGGGAGGGGGAAATCATCCCCCCCCCACAAGCTACTGTGAAGATTGCAGCTAAGCTAAGAGGGAAGATGGCAGATGATGTCAGCATCCCTGCTAATATATAAAAAAGTGCCAGTACAGCATCCCTGTGAGCTCCAGCTCCACTAAACCACCAGAAATGCCAGCAATTTCAATGGTCCTCGTGGTTGCAATCACATGCGTAGAGAGAGTGGAACTACACTTCCTGCCCCCCTCTGCCGTTGTATTCTGGACGGGCCAGGCCAGCCACCAGCCACATCTGGAGGTTGTGGGTTTGAAGTAGGAACCTGAAGTAGGGACAGAGCCCCCCTCCACCCAGCATGACTAGTGTTTTAACTTGCACAGAGGGGCCACGTGATCTTCACTTTGTGGTATCCACTTCAGACCTCCCCCCAAAGCATGGGTGGTGGGGGTGCAGGAACAGTGGGGATATGAAAGTGGGGACAGGGATAGTGAAAAAATGGCACTTGACACAGCTAACAATAAAATCCAGATTAAAAACAAAATCTTCATTAAAATATAAAATTAAAAACAATTGAATTCAAACATAACAATAAAATAAATAAACAACACCAAATGTGTGTTTTTTAAAAGACTCTTCCATAACAGAGCATCTTATATGCCAAAGTCCTGAATGAATAAAAACTAGGGATGTGCACTGGATCGGACCCGATCCACGATCCGAGTCCGGTCCAGTGGGAAATCGGATAAATTATCCGATTTCCGATCCCGCAGCTGGATCGGCCGATCCAATCCGAACCGGTCCGAAAAAGCTCCGAACCGGTTCGGCGGATCGGCGGATCGGCGGGCGCCCACTGGCGCCCACCGCCGCTTCCATTGGCGGGCGCCAGCGGGCGCCCGCCGATGAAAGTGGACAGCGGGGGGGGGGAGGAGGGGGGCACTTACCTTCTCGGCCCAGTGGCTCCCGTCCGGCGCCGGCGCCTACTACTACTAGCAGGCTCCGCGGCCTGCTCTAGGGTGGCGCGCCGGGTGATGTCATCACCCGGCGCGCTACTCTAGAGCAGGCCGCGGAGCCTGCTGGTAGTAGTAGGCGCCGGCGCCGGACGGGAGCCACCGGGCCGGGAAGGTAAGGAGGGGGTGCGTGGAGGGGAGGAGGGGGCGCGCGGAGGGGGGAGGGGGGCCCTTACCTTTCCGGCCCGGCGGCTCCCGTCCGGCGCCGGCGCCTACTATTCCCAGCAGGCTCCGCGGCCTGCTCTAGGATGGCGCGCCGGGTGATGTCATCACCCGGCGCGCTACTCTAGAGCAGGCCGCGGAGCCTGCTGGAAGTAGTAGGCGCCGGCGCCGGACGGGAGCCGCCGGGCCGGAAAGGTAAGGAGGGGGTACGTGGAGGGGAGGAGGGGGCGCGCGGAGGGGGGAGGGGGGCCCTTACCTATCCGGCCCGGCGGCTCCCGTCCGGCGCCGGCGCCTACTATTCCCAGCAGGCTCCGCGGCCTGCTCTAGGATGGCGCGCCGGGTGATGTCATCACCCGGCGCGCTACTCTAGAGCAGGCCGCGGAGCCTGCTGGAAGTAGTAGGCGCCGGCGCCGGACGGGAGCCGCCGGGCCGGAAAGGTAAGGAGGGGGTGCGTGGAGGGGAGGAGGGGGCGCACGGAGGGGGGAGGGGGGCCCTTACCTTTCCGGCCCGGCGGCTCCCGTCCGGCGCCAGCGCCTACTATTCCCAGCAGGCTCCGCGGCCTGCTCTAGGATGGCGCGCCGGGTGATGTCATCACCCGGCGCGCTACTCTAGAGCAGGCCGCGGAGCCTGCTGGAAGTAGTAGGCGCCGGCGCCGGACGGGAGCCGCCGGGCCGGAAAGGTAAGGAGGGGGTGCGTGGAGGGGAGGAGGGGGCGCGCGGAGGGGGGAGGGGGGAGGGGGGCCCTTACCTGCCCGGCCCGGCGGCTCCCGTCCGGCGCCGGCGCCTACTACTACCAGCAGGCTCCGCGGCCTGCTCCAGGGTGGCGCGCCGGGTGATGTCATCACCCGGCGCGCTACTCGAGAGTAGGCCGCGGAGCCCGCTGGTAGTAGCCGCCGGCGCCGGACGTGCCGAGAAGGTAAGTGGCGGGGAAGGGGGCTTACCCCCCCCCCCGGAGCCGTCCGCTTCTACCCGCTGGCGCCCGCGGGCGCCAGCGGATGGAAGCAGGCGGCCCCAGGGGGGGTAGGGAGCGCGGGGGAGGGGGTTTACCTGCCGGGGCCGTCCACAGCGGACGGCCCCGGGGGGGGGAGGGAGTTAGGCCCCCCCTTACCCACCCGCCGCCATTTTTTCCTCATAGACTTGCATTGCAATGCAAGTCTATGGGGAAAAAAATGGCGGCCGATCCAAAAATGTACGATTTTTGGGTCGGGATCGGACTCGATCCGGTCCGGGGGGCCTCCGATTTTGTCCGAACCGGTCCGGGACAAAATTGGAGGTCCCGATCCGGGTCCCGATCCGATCCGGGGGGTCCGTGCACACCCCTAATAAAAACATCTTTCTCTGTTGATGGAGGCCAGGGCCAGATCTACACCAAGCAGGAAACAGTGGTATGAAAGTGGCATGAAAGCGGTATATAAACGGCAGGAGCCACACCAAGCGGTATATGGTATGTGTCAACGGGCCCCAACAGTTGCCAGTGCACTTCAATACTGCTATAAAGCAGTAGTGTGGCTCCTGCCTTTTATATGCCACTTTCATACTGTTATATCCTGCATGGTGTAGACCTGGCCCTAGCCTCCATTGGCAGAGAGTTCAAGAACCTGGGAGAGGCCACTGAGACGGCTCTATCTTGCATCCTCACCAACCACGCCTCTGATGGCATTTTGCCTTGTCCCTTCACACAATTGGAATCAGATGAGAGGCTGAACAGCTGGACAGGATTCCAAACATGATCCGAAATTAGACTTGTTTTCACATGTCACCTAAAAACGAAAAAAGAGGGAGCAAGAGAGGACTCCCTGGGGAGTGATTTGCGCAAGCACGGCGCTTCCGAGTAGTACTTTGGGTTAATTAAAGAAAATGGGGGGGGGGGAACAGGTGTGCCCATTTCCTTCCAATTCCTTTTCTCTCCTGAGTAGGAACATGTTCATAAGAGTTAGCCAAAGACATACCTTTCTTTTCTGTTTTATCTGGAACTTTTCCTCCGATTGGCGAGTAAGTTGTATCGATGGATTCTGTGCCTTTGCTTCCTTTACTGACTCCGTTTTCATACAACTGCCCTTCAACAGGCTGCAGTTGCCAAGTTAAGCCAAACAAATGTACTGCTGTTTAAAAACAACAAATAAAATAAATAAACAAAAAAAGAAACAAACGGGGGTGAGGGAGAGTAAGAGAGAGAGAGAGAGAGAGAGAGAGAAGAACAGTAATTAATTTATGCCCACATTTATTGTGTGAAGAAAGAAAGGAGCAGAGCAGCTTTTACAGAAGTCAATTATTTTATGGCTGTGTTTGGACTACACTGAAATTCTAAGTATGCTAATTTACCTTAAAACTAAATGTTTAATTAGATTCCACATTTTTCCTTTGGAGTTCAGCCAGGATTGGATGATGACTTTCCCCCCGCAATTAACAGAAATGCTTTCGATTCAAAGAATGATGGTTTTGGAAATAAGATGCAGCACGGGAAGTTATCAGGCTGTATCGGTAGGTGAAACTACACAGACTACTTCTAGAGTGGTACAGATTTTGTAAAATCCGTTCAGTCTGCATATCATGGATTGTCCGGCACCTTTCGTTCTGTTGTCTGCTGATCGATGGATACGGGTTTTTAGTTTTGTTTCTGAATTTGCGTAAATTTGCACATGCACTAATTTGCATGTGCAAAAAATGTGCGAATGCCCCCAAAATGCATGACTCCTCCTAAAATGTGCATTTTCATGCTTTAGCCTATAGGAGAAATGCACATTTTTGGCCAGGTTTTTTTTTTTTTGGGGGGGGGTCTATTTTTCTATTACTAAAGTTGGACAAAATTCCAGAAAGTTAGAAAAATGGTCCGCAAGGCCACCTGTGGGAAAAAGCCAGTCTGTTGCAGAATCCACAGGTCAGTTTATTAAAATCTCAACTCTGATTCTGTTTGATTCTGAAGCAGATTTCCCTGATATCCCTTCCTAGTGAATCTTTAAAGGCTAGAGGCCACTTCTTCTATGCAAATTCAAGCTAGGTGGGCATGATTTGCAGTGAAGAAGCTTTGGTTGGGAGTGGTAGGTATGTGCTTATACCTCGCTCTTTTTCTATGCGGTCATGTACACCGCCTTGGAAAGGCTTCTGCCCTGAAAGGTGGCCAAGAAGTATTTTAAATAATACTACATGAATCTGTCACTTTTGGTTTCTCCCACATTAAAAAAAAAATCAAATTCTTTCCATTCCATGCAGAAGGATTTTGCAAATGTTGGTAAATTCTTACAAAATAAATAAATCTTCACCCATCCGCACTGGCCAAATTGAATAGGTAGATCTATTCCTAGCATGGAGAAGACCATGTTGTACCTGCCTACCATGTAGCTGTTAAAGATGAGAAGCCTGTCATAAAAATGTGGTAACACTAATTCAGCACCATGGACACAGTTTAATATATTGAAATTCAAAGTGAAACATTTAAGAGCCAAGGCCTCAAAGCCCTCTGTCTGAATGGATAAATCTGCCTGTTTCTCCTCTATGTTCAATTAAAAGACAAACAAAAAAACAAGTTTTCTTCTGTCCTATTCATGAAAAAAGTGAATTTTGACAAATTCATATATATATATATATATATATATAGTGTGTGTGTGTGTGTGTGTGTATATATATATATATAAACTGAATGAAATTCTCACCCATCAATTAGTGAAGGACAAGTCTGTAAATTTCATTTTCTCTTTGTTTCTCATTTTTCCCAATGCTAAGTTTGGTTCTCAAACTTTTTGAATTCCTCCAGTCTTAAATTCAGCTCATCCCAAACTTTGAGAAATATTTTTTTTCAGAAAGTTTGCATGAAAATTCATAAGCATTTTTTTGCACACATTTCTCCTAATACATACTTTTTTTTGCCAACCATACACATTATTGCGCAATATTTTTTCTCCCAACGCATAGCATTTTTAACATTATTTCCCCCAATATACACATTTTTGTACACATTTTGGAGACGTGTGCATTTCAAAGAATAACTGAATTTTGGTTCACATTGTAAGTTTGAAAGTGCAAAATTAGGTAAATCCCCATTAAAATGTGAACTGAACAAATTTCTCCCCCATCCAATGTCCTACCATCAATTTCCTTAACTTTCCCATCACCCACCACTATTTCTCTTGCTGCAGCTTCCCCATACAGGTTATTTTTTCCTCAACCCCATATTCCAGACCCAGATCAAGGGATAACACATAGACAGGACAAAGGGGGAACCCACCCATCCCCACACAGGTAAGAACATAAGAAGTGCCATGCTGGATCAGACCGAGGGTCCATCTAGTCCAGCAGTCTGTTCACACATTGGCCAACCAGCTATTGACCAGGGACCAACAGAACAGGACATGATGGGTGGGTGATAGATGTTTTACTGCTGAAATTCAGTGGCAAACTGCTATGGATGCTTAGAATGGACAAATTTATCTTTAAAACAAGCTACTACGTTTTCAAGCTAAATGGGTCTGTTCTAAGATTCTGTATCTGCTACGGAAGCTTAGAATGGACAAATTAAGCTTGTTCCCTTCTTTTAACCCTTTTTGGTGGTGTGGGGGTGAGAGTGGACTGCAGCCCATGATGGCTCTCTCGGTGTGTGTATGGCCCCTCAGCACCTGGACTTCCTGAGTTGCCCATTCCTGAACTAGGGGGAGGATTAAACATCACCCTCTTTCCTAAAGCATTCAAACTGCAAATCCTAGTCCTGATTTGAATAGGAGAAGCTCTGCTTTACCAATCGTTTTTTTAAAAAAATGCCTCTAGGTTAGTCTGAGCATGTGCTTTCTTTCTTTTGCAAATTGCAGAGCCCTTGAATTCAAAGTTTTCCTGTGGATAGTCATTTCAGATGTCTCTAAATATACCAACATACAACAAAGCCATTTTTCAAACCCAGCCTCACTCCACATGGTACGTTGCCTGCTGCTTCTCCAAATACTTGCATGTCATTCTGTCTGGATGATGCAAGATGTAGTGGAGGAGGAGAATTCATAGAAGCAATCTTCCAAGAATTACAGCTCTGCAGCCCAGTAGACAGTGAGGGAGGAACTGGCCATTGAGGCCTCCTGTGCTTAAGGACTATAATTTTGGGAAGGTTGCTTGTCATAAAATTACATGGCCAGAATGATTCTCAAGCCCAGCCCTCTGCATTGTGATAGGATCCTTTCATACGAAGCCACAATTTGCCCATCTCATCCAGACCAAAGCATGTTAGGAAGAGCAAAAGCAACAGAGATACATGATGACTGGGAAATGAAATGAGCCCTTTATTATGATGCACGTATTTAGTTCCAGTATTGACACACAATGACTTGCTATTTTAGATGAAATATTTCCAGCAGGCTGAAGCTAGCGCATGAAAGACAACAAAAGGATGCAAGTTGCCAAGCCAACCTGACCTAGGAGACAACTTGTTCCCTAGTCCAAATTTCCTTTTGTTGCAGAATGAGCATTTTTCCCAACTGCACACAAATGATGATATTATCCTCTGATCTTATTAATATCACTCCTGCTAATAGCAAACTCAGCTGGTGAGTGCCAACACAATTATAACTAAAATGGGGCCATTGAAAAAAAGAGAGAGGTATAAGCATACTTGGGGGAGGGAACCCCAAAGTCTGCAGAAGGACAAACAATCTTCAGGAAAAGAAGAAAACTGAAGGCAAAACCCTCCTCCCAACCAGTCCAAGGAGGACTTAGTGGCTACAGGACACTGACTTCCTCTTAGAGGGTGGGGTAAATAACTGGGGTGAAAGGAGGAATGGAATAGGAAATGACGGAGGAAGGTATGGCTGGCATGTAGAACAGGAACACTCCACCCTGCAAAATTTGGTTACCCATCTCACTTGTTAAACATCTAAAAAGAATATTTCAATATGATTCCTGCTGTCTATTCCAAGACCATCAGAAAACGCAATGGTTAAGGTGAGGAAGACATGACAATGCATGGGGGGAAAGAACTGGAGTCTTCCTGGAAAGCAAGAATAAATCGAGGTCAAGCTACACGTGACATTCAATGCAACGTTAGAAATAATGAATGGGATTCCAACTAAAGGAATTTCCCTTTTAATTTCCTGCAGACAGGATGCAAAGACACATATAACATCATGTGTAGTTTGGCTCTTAGAACTACTCTGCTGAAATGGGATGATCCCAAATGAGTCGGAGCAGGAGGATTTGATGACCAAAATAAAGCTAATCTGCATGGAACTGAAGGCTACAATGGATTTTGTCCTCATGACTCTCCATTAGGGGTCTGCACGGACTGCCCAGATCAGATTGGGCCCCGGATTGGGCCCTCCAATTTTGTCCCGGAGCAGATCGGACAAAATCGGAGGCCCCCCGGACCGGATCAGGCCCGATCCCGATCCAAAAATTGGACATCCAATTTTTTGATCAGCCGCCATTTTTGTTTTCCCCATAGACTTGCATTGGGGGAAAACTTTCTTTCCCCCAATGCAAGTCTATGGGAAAAAAATGGCGGTGGGTGGGTGAGGGGGGCCTAACTCCCTCCTCCCCCCTCATGGTTCTTACCTCCCGGGGCCGTCCGCTGTGGACGGCCCCAGCAGGTCCATCCGCTTCCATGGCGGCAGCGGATGGAAGCGGACAGCCCCGGGGGGGTAAGCCCCCTCCCCCTTCCCCTGCTTACCTGCTGGGACTGTCCGCTCCCCTCCGCCGCTGGCCGCTACTGCAAGCAGGCTTCACGGCCTGCCCCGGAGTAGCACGCCAGATGATATCACCTGGCGTGCTTCCTAGGGGCAGGCTGTGAAGCCTGCTCGCAGTAGCAGCCAGTGGCGGAGGGGAGCAGACGGCCCCAACAGGTAAGCGGGCCGTGGGTCCCCTCCTCCTCCCCCCTGCTTACCTTCTGTGGACGTCCAATCCCCTCCGCCGCTGGCCGCTACTGCGAGCAAGCTTCGCGGCCTGCTCCTGAGTAGCGCGCCAGGTGATCACATCACCTGGCACGCTACGTAGGGGCAGGCTGCAAAGCCTGCTCGCAGTAGCGGCCAGCAGCGGAGGGGAGCGGACATCCCCGGAAGGTAAGCCCCCTGCTCCCGTTGTCTGCTTCCATGGGTGGGCGCCCGCTGGCACCCGCCGATGGAAGCGGACAGCCCCGCCAGGAAGCCCCCCCCCACAGTCCGCTTCCATCAGCGGGCACCCGCTGGCGCCCGCCAATGGAAGCTGCAGCGGGCGCCAGCAGGTGCCCAACGATCCTCCGATCCATTCCTATCTGGATCGGGTCCTTTCCGGATCAGATCGGATTGGATCGAACGATCCAGCAGGGTGATCGGATAATTGTATCCAATTTCCCCTGGATCAGATCGTGGATCGGACCCGATGCAGTGCACACCCCTACTCTCCATCCCTAGGCTCCCAATGAATAGAAAGTTCTATCACATCTCATTCAGTTGACAAGACGAATGCTTCTCAGCCAAGGAAGAAAGAAGCAAGGCCCCAATCTGACTCAATTGCTAACACTAAGCCATGGTTTACTTTAACCATGGTGGTCTTTTGTTTTTGCTTTAGTGAGGTTTTTACTTTTATTTTATACTGTAGTTCTAAATTTTTGTATCATGTTGTATTTTATGGTTTTAATTGTTGTGAACAGCCCAGATCGCTTTGGCCATTGGGCAGTATAGGAATGTAATAAATGTGTGGGCCATGCAGAGGGGGCCCTAGTGGGGCCAGTTGGCCTGGGCCCATGATTTTGAGGGGGCCCTTCAACGAGGAGGTCCCCCCCAGCTTATGCTACTGCTTCCATAGCGTAAGCGGCCCATCGAGAAGCGAAGAGCCCACCTTGCGGAAATAGAGCAGATACCGTCATGAAATTCTGCATGTGAAGAAGTGCCGTCTTACATCTTGAATAAAAGTGCTTCCCATTACAATTTTTTAAATAAATCATTCTAGTTAATAGATGTATTCAGCACTGAATCAGTGCCACTGATTAAAAAATGCTTAATGAGCAGTTTGAAATGTGTGTGTGTGGGGAACACACACTTCCCATCTGGCCTGGGCATATTATCAGCTCTGCACGGCCCTGGTAATAAATAAATAAATAAATAAATAAATAAATAAATAAATTATCCTGCAGGTAAGAAAATGAACTGGCGCTTGTTTCCCGATTTCTGGTTTTTCTCTCTCTGGCCCATTTCAGGTCTTCAGAGCATTTTCATGTTCAGGCTGCTCTTGTTGGGAGCTTCTGTTCCAGGGTTGACAGCAGTTCAAACAGGCCAGGAATAAGCCACGTTCTGAGTTCAGACATCACAACAAGCTATGGTTTAAACAACCGGACTTCATAGGACAACAGCAAGCCATGGCTTCAATTTGTGGCTTGAAGGTGGTTAACAGATCACCGAGTTCCAGTGCAAGCTCTCCCTCTGCCTGAGGTGTAAGGACATGATTGGAGTTGCAGTCCTGAAAGACACTAGGTTGGAGAAGGCTAGTCTAAAACTTCTCAGCTGAGTTGTCAGCCTCAGAGGAGATGATGGAGCCTGATGCAACTGCTAAGGCTCACTTCATCTTTAGAAACACCTTCACTACTAAAATCATGGAAGGTTTTGGTATATGCCCAAGTGCCTCCTAAATTCTACCTGCCATTTTACAGCAGAATTGGGTTGTGTGGCTCTTAATGTGACAGAGTAATGCAATTGGAGGAAAGGAACTAGGGCATGATAACTGAAGTAAATAATTGCTACACACCCACACCCACTCTATCATTTCTGGAGAACTCATTATTTATCTTACATTTTGTGTCATATATTTAAAGGAACTGCAAAACTGTACATGATGTGTGTGTGTTTCAGATTACATTTTGTAAACTGGATTAACCCACCATCTGCTACAAAGCCAATGATTAAATTGAATTTATTCTTATCTACCTTCTGTGCAAACATAGCTTGTCACTTGTGTTCTGCAAAGTTTGGCAGAGAACAAAATACGAAGGCTGGCTAAAACACTAGAGGCTCCCCTACAGTGGATCCATGAAATTAAGGGGGGGGGGCAGGGAAAATAAGTGCAGTATGCATTTATCAAGCCTACATGACTTATCTCCAGGTGAACGGTGAAGTGGTACTGGTATGAAGAGTTTCCAAATGAATAACCTCGGCCAAGTTCGCCTAACGGATTTTTGTGTGTGTGTGGAGGTGGGCATTAGCAAAACATCATACTAAACTTCCCTTATGTTTAAGAAACACAACTGGGAAATTCATTCATTCATTCATTTCATTTATTACATTTATAGCCCACCTTTTTTTCCTTCGAGGAACTCAAGGTGGCATACATAATCCTCCTCTTCTCCATTTTATCCTCACAATGACCACCCTGGAGAGCTTCCGTGGCCGAACGGGGGCTAGTACCCGGATCTCCCAATTCCCAGTCCAACATTTTAGCCACTACACTACACTGGAACGCTGTCACTGCAACACTGGATTCCTGCAGACTAGCATCTGCTTATCTACATGCCATTATTACCTCTCTCTCCCCATTAGTTTTCAGCTTTAAAAAATGGCAAACACAATATTCCTCAGAGAAGGGAGAAGAAAAAAGAACAGCCTGGTAAGACCTGCACACCACTTGGCACCAGGTGATTCCAAATGAAGAGGCCAGCGACTCCATAACTGCCACTGGAATAGTAAAAAATTACCTCAGAAGGGAGAAAACAGGAAACAGGAGGTAAAGCTGAGTGGAAAGCTCTCAGCTGAGAATGTTCAGTCATAATGCTACGGAAGATTTGAGGAAGTACAAACACAGGGGTTAATTATAAAAGGGAATTACTAGCAATTTGGTATGTGTGTGTGTGTGTGTGTGGGGGGGGGGGGTCCCAAGTAGCAGCTGCACCTTTTCCTTTTAATTGGTGTGTGTGTGTGTGTGTGTTTTGTGTATGTGTACACAAGTGATGGTGTAGCTCCTCTTGGTATCTGACATTTCCCCTTCCAAAATGCCCCCTCAGAATGATACTACCTCATGATGTGTTTTGAGGGAGGCTTTAATGTGGGTGGGTGGGAGGTGGGGTGGGGGTGAGGGTGGGGGGCTGCTGAAAGGAGCTCTCCTACTACCACCATCACTTCGTGCGGTGATCAAAAACGGTTACAAACTGTTACAAAAGAAAAAACGTTGGTATGCCCAGCCCAATATCAACACTGTGGCAACATTCAGGCGACATTTTAGGCAACAGAGGGGGGAATAGCATACTCACCGTGCATTATTTTTGCACACGACATGTTGCCCCTCCCCCCCATTGCATGGCTAAAAGTCCCGGCATCCTTCTGGGCTGCTGCGTCTCCTCTCCTCTCCCCTCCCCCCTCCCCCAGTCCTCCGGCCATATCCCAGCATGAACTGTAAGTTCTGCCGGCTGTATTGGAGCAGCCGGGGTTTTTCGGCTGCTCTGGCCGGCAAATTCCATGACCAAGTGGAATAATACACGGAGAGGGGGGGGGGTTCCCTCCACATGACACTTTAAACAATGGAGTTCGGGATAAACAACTTGCAAGCCCGTTGTTTTTCTCTGTTGTTTAAGTACCCCAAATAGCATACCATCAGTTGTGTGTCCGTTGTGTGTTGCCCTCCACATGACACAATAAGCAACACAACTGACGATTGTTTTCCCCCCTTCCATTGATTATCGTGTCATCTGAAAGCTCCCACAGTCTACTACATCACATTGAACAGACTGGCAGCTTTTTGGTTTTTTTTTAATGAATTGCATAGCAATGAAATGAAAGATCATCTGGCCCCCGAAACCGTTTCTTCTCAAGAAAGTCTCAATAATAATATTATAACAGATTTTGCTTGTCATGAAAGCACAAATTATTATTTATCATCATCATCACCTGCCAAGGAAAGTCTCTTGTGGAATTTCCTGCCTCACGTGCCAAAATAACATATCTTACCTAGGGTACCACTTGGGGGCAGGGGTGCTTTCTTCTCTTCCTCAGGCAGCAAAATGTCTTATTTGTGTATTTATTTATTATTACATTTCTATCCCCCTTTGTTCCCCTTGCAAGGAACCTAAGGAGGCTTCCATGGTCCTCTTCTCCATTGTATCCTCACAACAACCCTGTGTTACTGTGTTTTAGCACTTGTATTCTGCTTTAGGGTAATTTGCTAAAGAAATATTGAATAAGGAATGTCTTAAACAAATAAATATTAAACAATAATAAATTATATATGCTTGTTGTCACTTAGCCCATGACAATCATGGAAGACAGCAGGACTGGCCCAAGAGAGCCAGTGTGGTGTAGTGGTTAGAGTGTTGAACTGGGATTACAGAGACCTGAATTTTAATCCCCACCCAACCATGAAGATTGCTCTGTGACTTTTGGCCAGTCACTGACTCTCAGGCTAACCCCTAACCTACCTCAGCCTAACTCACCCTAAAGGGTGGTTGCAAGAATACAATGGGGAAATCAATTTCTCTTTTCTTTTCCTTTCAAAACACTTACAGTTTATAATAAGATCATCATATATGCTGCCCAGAATTTACTGATGAAGGAAGGGATGCAAATGTGATCAAAGTTATTCTGAACATCTGTATTGGCATTTTCTGCTACTGTGTCATCCCTGTGATACCAACATAAGCATCAGCTTTGTGATGTATTGGGGAGGTAGCAGCATTATACTACATCCTTATCACATAACTGTTGATGCTGTATGATGCACAAAACCACTCATGTCTCAGCCCCAAACATTTTTCTTGGATGTGAACTCCATTGGTATCAATGGTGCTTCCCTCTAGTTTAACTCTGATGATGACCTTGTGGTCTGTGCTATGTTCCACTGTGTTGGCCTTACATCTGTTAAAGTTGCAGGGGCCCTGCCTTCTTTTGTATATGGTCACTCTAGTATAGTGCATGCAACTTTAACTGTTGTGATGAAGAGGGAATTTCACCAGGAACTAATTGCATACAAATGACACTGGCTGAAATTCCCTTTTCTCTACAACTGTTAAAATTACATGAGCCCTGACCTGGATTTTATCTGGTCACCCTAATCAGTCTATCTTATTGTAGCAAATTGCAACTTTTTCCTGTGTGAAGAAGTTGTTTCTTTCCTTTTATCTGTCCCAAATCTCTTACCACTCTGCTTCATGGGATGAACCCAGTTTCTATTATTATGAGAATGGTAAGATTGAGCCATGGGCCCCTGCAATTTCTGATGATACTAATTCTGATTGGCTGGGCCACAAAGAAGCTTTGGCAGCAGCAGTAGCTTCATGGGCATCCAATGGAGCTGGATGCAGGTAAGTCTCTCCATCCCTATTCCCAAGGCCTTGACAAACAGGTGGCCCAGGCCGAGACACCACCTTCTTCCCCACCCCCATGGAAAACTAAGTCCCCAAGGAGGAGGGGTACAACTCAGTTGATGCAAGGGCACATTGGCGGTCAAAGAGGGCAGAGTTAGAGGGGAGCGTGAGACACTCTGCCAGAATAGCTACCCATCGGAACCACCCAAAGGGAGGGGCTTGAGCAGCTTTTCAGGTTTTTCCATAGCTTCCTATTTTCAGTTTGGCAGCAATATCTCTACCTTGCTAAAGTCTTCACTAATACAGAGGTTAAGATGACCTATCTAGGCCCTAAGGCAGTTTTTTGAGTTTCATTGAAGCTGCAGTGTGGAAAAGCTTGCCATTCACATAATAAAGCCATATTAGGTTGAAGGCTGGGTCTCTGTTGTGTTCCTTGTGTAGAGAGAAGGTTGCCGCTCTTGACAGAGAGAAGGAGAAACATGCCTCCCTCTCCACTTTCTCCACAAGTTTTCATCACAAGGAAGTTGTCCCAGCCACTTAATCATTTAGGTTGTCCTTCTCTGCGCCTTTCACAATATCGTACACAATACTGCAAGTGTGCTTGCACTACAGTGGCATTCAGATATTGGCAGATTTATATTTGAGTCCTTTCCTAATGATCATCAACACAGAATTTGCCCTTTCACAGTATCCACACCCTTGATTGCACAGCCTGGATCAAGATTTTTAATCAAGGCGGCACCTGAAGACAGGGAAGTTATGTCTTTGGCTTCTGAGTTTCTTTTATGAACACACAAATATATGCTGATACAATCAATCAATTAAAATCATACGATTAACTCATTAAGATGTATTTAGTTAGGTGTCAGCCCTAACAGTGCAGTATTTTTCTCGCCCTCTACCTGAGCTTCCCCTTATTTAGGCTATCAGCCAAGGCAGTTTTATTTAAAGATGGTGTTGGATTCAAAGCATTAAAATACTTAAAAGATTTCCACAAAGGAGATAAATTTCTCTCTACTACAAGACAGACACATGAAAGGGATTTAATAAACAGAGAAGTAATTTTAGATCAGATCAAACATCTTATCCAAATGAGAAGTTAGCCAAATAGAGCAAGGTGCTCAGGGAAGATGGAGAATTACTTTTCTTGGATCATTTTATGAACAGCTTGGATAAAGATTTGGTTTAGACTCAACAAATCCCACTTCAGTTATGAGACTGGATTGAACTAGATTATCTTCAGGGATCTTTAGAAAATCTACGGCTCGATGCCCTGACTGACACTTGACTTATAAAGAAATGTAATAATAAACAAACAAGCTAAATCTAAACAACAAATCTATCTTATACACAACCATGGCTCCCACCTCCCCTCACAGTTCTGGCAACCAGAAGGGATATTTTCCCAATTGTGAGATAAAATTGTAAAACCCTCTGAACTGCCATCCTGGTCTCATTTACAAAAGCCATATGTCGTGCACATCTAGCGTCAAAGAAGACTTGACATTAATTGTGTGAAAGCAATTGATATGCATGTTGGTTTCCCACCCAAAAGTAATAGCAGCTGTCGGGGCAGGGCGGGAAAAGCTTAAGCCCTCCCTCCTGCTGTGGTTTCAAATAAAATCTCCCCAAAGTTGCAGTGTGCATGAAGAGGGGAAGGAAGCTCCCATTGATGCCAGTGAAGCCTTCCTCTAGAGGCACATAGAGTGTTGGGGGGTGGGGGATTTTCGTCAGGACCATGGAAGCATTAAACTCTACCTCCATGGTCCTGATCCTTCTCCCCCTGTCTGTATGGTTGCTATGTACATTGGTTAAAGTACAATGTAAGTCCCACTTAGAGTAGAGCCATGACTACATGAAAGGCCATTCACTTTAATGGGTCAATTCTAAGTAGGATTTATTTTGGATTTTACCCATTCATTGCATTCACACAATTCATGTCACATCTAGTTTCACCCCCTAGCATCAGTCCAGACTCTAAGTTTCCTGCTCTCCTCTCTAATAAGACTGTGGACTGCTTTCTCATTTAGTTTTGTGTAATTAATAACGTGCCATTGTCCTGAAATGTGGTCATGCAAAGAAAAACCTAAGTTTACAATACCAGCTGGAACATCTGTTGGTGTTAGGGCTGGATAACTATTAGGAAGTAACGGTAGGTTGTCCTTACCTTTTCATGGCGGCAAAGAGGCTTTGTAAAACACCCTGATAATATCCAATACACAAAACAACAGCTCCCTCCCATTCCTGTCAATCAGTTTTGAGAGCAAGATAGGAAGTGAAGACCAAGCATATTCTTCCCAAAGAAGTAGAGCAACATGCTCACCAATAAAGGTCAGGTAACTGGATCCCGTGAATGTGGATTCAAAAGAATGCAATTCACACCCAGTAGTTGACAACATTTCTTCTGATTTAATACTGTGGATCAATTCACAATGGCCAAGCCTTTGCTACTCACACTTACCTGGGATTAAATCCCACTGGACTCAGTGGGATTTACTTTTACAGAGATACGTATAGGATTGCACTCCGAATCATCCCGCATAATAGTCATGCACGCATGGAAGAAAAGGATGCAAGGAAAAAGCAACCACAGCACAATACTTACCAATGACATAGGTGAGCAACAAGGCCAATGTGACCGTAATAGCTGTCGCGCTCAAGGCGGTGCATTTCCAGTTGCAGCATCTATAAGGTTTGTTAAAAGAGAAAGCCGGTCTAGAAAAAGTGCTTCGAGGAAGTGGCCTAGGAGGTGGTGAGTAAACGGTGTTGGAAGTTAAAGGATAATTCTGACTCGCTGCACTGAAGATAGCTGAAGAACCCGATCCATGTTTAAATAGGAAGTGCCTAGGGGAAAGAAGAAGACAGCCATGTTACAAGGAAGTGATGAATGTGCTGCACAAGGAAGGCATGATGATTAAAGAGTGTGCTTAAAATATCTTTACCAAAGGAATTACATATGCTCTAGATCAGCTTTCTCTGTGCAGGTGTCCTGCAGATGGTTAGAACTCCAACTCCCATCAGCCCCAGCCAACATGGCCAATGGTCAAGAATGCTAGGAGTTGTAATCCCAAACTTCTGGAGAGTACAAACTGGGGAAAGCTCTTAGAAATGAAATACCATTATTAACATCACAATCCTAGCCGTGTTTACTTAAAAGGTATTATTTCTATATTCAATGGGACTTACAGCCAGGTAGGTAAGCAAAGCAAAATAGGGCTATCCTAGGCATGTTTACACACAAGTAAGCCCTACTGTATTAAATGGGCCTTCAAATGTGTTTAGGATTATAGTCTGAAAATATAAAATGTCCCCTTCTTTTTTGGGGGGGTGGGGTGTCTGATGATGCATTTTTCAATACAGATAAATGAGAGGCTGTGCAATTTTAGTGTGCCTTTCATAGTAAAAGAAAGCAAATAAGCAAAACATTAGATTTTGGGATGTATATTTGACCAGCAGCCCCACAGCAAATGTATGTTCCCAACCATGTGCCCATCCTTGGAGGAATTTTCTTAAAGGCAGTATTAGAGATCATAAGATACCTACATATATACAAAGGAAGGGACAAATCACCGGAGAGGCATTTGTGAATGAGAACCCCAAGAATGCTTTCATTCAGCTCATGTTACTATTTTCCAGCAATGTTTTTTTTAAAAAATATGGCAATGAATTTACACCAAGAATGGAGCGTTTGGGAAAAGCTCAATGGTTCTGAAAGTAGCATAGGTGAAACTGACCATTCCAAACCAAACCTTACCAGTTACCAGGGGGCAGGGGAAGGGGAGAGAGAGAGAGAGAGAGAGAGAGAGAGAGAGAGAGAGAGAAAAGAAAAACCTACTGGGAAAAATGAAGTCTCTATAAAATTGCATAGACAGTTTCATCTCACACTCCTGCAAAACCAAATTCAACACAGTTGCAGCTGATCCTAATCCTTTGGATGGCGATAAGTACATTCTCAGAGTGGCTTTGGATTTTACACAGAAGTGCTGCCAGCTGCCTGCTCAGCCCCCTCCATGACCTGTTGACAGAGTTTGTTTGGGAAGTGCTGTTCAAATGGCTGCAGCAGGCATGGCACATTTAATTTTAGATGCTGATATTTTTCAGAGTATCATATTACTTATGTGTGTGTGCCTATGTGTTTGTGTGTCTGTGTGTCTGTGTGCATGTTAATGCATTAGTACACACACAAAGTTAATGGGACAAGGAAATGTGGATATGAAATATAATCATATTTCAGGCATTTAGTTTGAATATATGAAGAGGGCAGAAGCAGCAGAGGCTCTTGGCTGTGATTTCAATCGGCCTGTAACTCGGCTCTGAGTTTCAATCAGAACTCCAAACGTTCAAACATTTCAATCCGAACCAGTGAGAACTCTGAATGCCAGAGGCATGGTGAAACAGGCAGGGTCTACACTACTGCTTTAAAACAGTGTATAACAGCAGTGAGAACTGCTGAGGCCCAGGAAACACTCCATATGCAGTTTTCAAACTGTTTTCAAAGTGTCATATCCTGCTTGGTGTAGATCTGGCCACAGTGAGATGTTTCACCAGATCCACTCTTCACCACATCAGCATGAATAAGATCCACAATTCTCTCAGACCTGAAACGTGGGTGGAAGGTGAGGTCTCATCGTCAACCTCATTCTGACATTTGGAGATGCTTAGATACGGTGAGAGGTCTCACTGCTTCCAAGTGGATCTGAAGCTCAATGTGATGTCAGATCAGATTCTGCTCCGAGTCCTCAAAGCAGGGTTCGTGGAAAACACGAAGGATGACTGGCTCAAAAGGGCAATTCAGAATTTGTGGATCCCTGCTTTTACAGCAGCTGATGCTAAGAAATTAAGTAAATGAAACTCACACATTCACTTTCATTATTTCGGGCTGTTGTTAAAAGGCAAGAGCAGAGCCAGAAAAAGAAGTGGAAAACCTCTAAATGCATTCTTGTTAAATGTTCCAATTTTAAAAAGTGTGTGTGTGTTGTTGGATAGTATCCCATACAAGGATACAAATGCACACCAACGCACGGAAAATATACAACTTTCTTCTGATGCCGGATGTCAAGTGTATCATAGACAATTCACAAGGCTGGGAGGCCTTGTGAATTGTAAGTTGAAAGATTGGGAATTGTTGTGAGAAAGTCTGTGTCTTTGTAAGCTTATCATCTGTTGCTGTTTCTCACGGAAGGTTTGCCAGCCCAGGCCTTGAGCTGGTGAGTTTTTTTTTAGAACAAAATAATGTTTGGAAAAGGTGGGGGCAATCTTGCAAGCTGTCTCTCACATGGTGTCATCATGAAGAGGAGGTTGAACTGTGCCACCCTGTGGGCACATGAGTTTGGGTCACAGGTCTGAGGTCCTGTCTGTCAAGTGGCTTGGAATAGCCAGCCTCCAGGCTATAAGAGGAACGAGCAAAGGGGAGGACCTTTGTTAGGGATCATCAGTTATATGCTTGCTATGAAACTCCTCATGTTTGGGATTCTATCTGTTTGGAGATGTTGGATGCACTCTGTACATGCTCTGTTGCTATTTAGACTTGGAATTTCTAAGGACTGTGCCATGGACAGTGCTCTGAGGCTTTTCATAGATTTGCACTTGCAGTTACTGTTCTGGATCGTGTTCTACGGCCTGAGAGAGAGCTTTCCCTGCAGAGAGCCAAAGTACGGGCACAGGAGAAGTTTCCTAGGTCGATCGTTGCTGTTCTAGATTGTATGTTGCGTGTGACCTGAGAGAGAGCCTCCTCTCAGAGCCTTTGCTACAGGCAGAGGGGTTCTTGCGTCGAAGTTTGTTTTCCTGGCATCTTGCTTACTTAGATCAACTCAGTGCTTACTGGCAGACCGGGTGTGGTTTGTACAAGATGTATACTGTCTCTGCCGGTCTTCAGACATCCCTGTACTGAAGCTGACCCTGGGGTTGTGGGCCTGTTCTGAATGGGTCAGTGTGTTTCACGTCTGGTAATTGCTCATATAGGACTTGTTCTATCCCAACACTTCTCCCCCCAAGATATTGCTGTTCTGGTTCGCATCAAGCCGTTTTAGCCTAAGGCTGTCTGGCTGTCATCAGCTTTACGTGTATGTGTGCAGAAATGAAACCATCATGCTTGAATTACGTGTGATTTCACAAATAAAGAAGTCTCACCATTTAGAGTGTCTTGTCAGTTTGCCTAAGTTCGTGAGCAGAAGCCTGGGGTTGGGCAAGTTCATGACATCCGCGGCTAAAAACATTACTTGATTAATTGGATATTTGATTATTTCATTAGCAACAGATTAAAATGTGGAATCTTTATCAAAATGTTTGGCTATGTAAGGCTGTCCATATCTTTACGGCACGATTCTGTGTACATCTCCTGGTTTGGTCAACACATCGATTATTTTAATAATTCATCTAATTCACTGATTGGTTCAAAGCAAGGCAGGAAATTGATCGACTTTTGCCTGACTTGAGAGCCCTAATGAATCAATGAAGGCTATATGCAATAGACTGTCGCAATAACAGGGATGAATAGAGAAAGTGGTAGTATAATGTGGACATAGTCAAGCTAGGTTTTATCCTTGGTTCTGTAGTGCAGCTTTCCATCAAGTAGGATCAAATCTGATGTGATTATGTTGATTGAGGTAATATGAAATGGGGGTGCAATAGCTGGTCTACCAGCTGTTGCTGAAATAAAGCAGGTGTGGACCTGATCCACAATCTGAATGGGAGTTCCATGCATTAGCAGTGAGCAGTGTGTAGTATATATACCCCACACCAAATTATATTAAATGAAGGTATTTAACTGAAGGTGTTTAGAGTGGGTGGTGGAGTTGATATTGCTTAAAAGAGGGGCGAACCCATCAGATGTTATGGCCTAGAATTTCCATCTGACCTTGACTGTATTGCCAACGGTGAGGGATCATAGGGGTTCTAGGTCAAAATATCGGGAGGGCCACATGATGCCCACCCCTGGCCTAAAGGTTTATCCGTATCTTCAACAATTAAGTCTACATTTGGGGAGCCAACAGATCCACTTTCACACTGAAAAAATAATGAAACTCAACATTTCAAAGCCAATATCACATATTTTGATTACAACATTTTGATTTTGAGGTCATTTAAAGATTTAGGGCATACTGGTATGAGTTAAAGAGTTTTAAGACCTCCTGAATTCAATGACCTGTTCAGATGACATGTTAAGCCACAGTGGTTAAGCATTTTGAGCTTAACATTATGGTTTCACATGTCATGTGAACCATGATTTAGCATGTCATGTGAACCATTCCTAACCACGCTCGCTAAACATTTGCTGCAAAAGGGTTAGCGGCCTAACCATTAGGGTGTTGTCTGAACAGGCCCAATGTTAGTATACTTAAAATTTGTCCCTCTGTAGTCAATGAGACTGCACTTTAGCTGCATTGTTCCCATTGTTGTTATTTTTGTTGTTGTCATTTATTTAATAATTTTTTATTCTGCCCTTCAGCCAAAATAATTCACAACAACACAATATAAATATCAGCAGGTATTATATTTTAGTGCAGCTATTTAGGTAGGACTGGTCCTTAATAATCTAGTATACTAGATGTTAGTGGTAGTGGCTTATATTGTAACTCTAAAACATTTATTTGGAAATAGTTCTGACTGACGGCGCTTCCAGTAAATGTTAAGGCTACAATCCTATGCACACCTACCTGGGAATAAGACTTCAGGAATACAGTGAATTGTCTTCCTAATAACCGTGCATAGGATTGTGCTGTTAACTGCACAAAAGCGTTCTTAAAATGGGTATCACTACAGCATGTGGCATTACTTTTGTGTTGAGTTATATGAAGTTATGTATCAATTTATTTAAAGAAAATTAGATGAGGTGGCTAAAGTCAGGGGAACTGTTAGTATACTGGAGTTAAAGAAATGCTATTATCTTTGATGGCTCAAGTTCACTATATTTCAGAATGTGGCACTGAACAGTGGTTGGACTTCACCAGATCAGATGTGCAACCACCTTTGGGGCTTTCCTTTGAGTTGCCTATTGAAAAAGGTAGGACTCTTGCATAGTTTTGAGAGTTAGCATGGTGTCGTGGTTAGAGTGTTGGACTGGAGATCTGGGTTCTAGTCCCCCACTCAGCCATGGAAGCACACCGGATGATGTTGGGCCAGTCACAGACTCTCAGCCCAACCTACCTCACAGGATAAAATGGAGAAGAGGAGGATTATGTATGAGCTTTGGGTTCCTTGGAGGGAAAAAGGCAGGATATAAATGTAGTAATAAATAAATACATAGTTTTGTGTTTATGTAATAGCCAATGGGAAACCTATAATTTGGCCTGTCCAGACAACATGCTAAGCTATGGTTAGGTAGGGTGACCAGACGCCCGGATTTGTCCGGACATGCTCGGGAAATGGGGAGCAAATCCGCATCCGGGCGGAAAAACTGTTTTGGGGGGCCAAATCTGGAAATTTAGCCCTCCAAAAGGGTGACCAGATGGCCCTGGGGCGATCCGGGCCAACCGGGGGGCGGCGGGGGCAAACCGGGGTGACGGAGGGGTCACGCAGCGGTGGCGGGAGGCTGGCGGCGCGAGGCACTTACCGGCTGGGGCGTCCGCTTCCCTCCGGTGCTCGGAATCTACTGAGAAACAGGCTTCGTGGCCTGTCCCTCAGTAGCGTGCCGGGTGATGACGTCATAGCTCGGCGCGCTACTGAGAGACAGGCCAGGAAGCCTGTTTCTCAGTAGATTCCGAGCACCGGAGGGAAGCAGACGCCCCAGCCGGTAAGGAGTGCGGGGCAGCGCGGCGCGGGTGGAGGGGCGGCGTGGGGGGGCGGCGCGGGGGGGGGCAGTGTGGCGCGGGGCAGCGCGGGCGAGTGGTGGTGGGGTTGTTGTGGGTGGGGGGCCGGGGGGGGGTCTGGGATTTTGATCCTCAAAATCTGGTCACCCTATGGTTAGGCCGCTAACCCTTTTGCAGCAAATGGTTAGTGAGCATGTTTAAACTGTGATTATGCAGCCACCATGGTTAAGAATGGTTCACACGACACGTTAAGTCATGGTTTGCACAGTATGCTAAGCCATAATGTTTAGCTCAAAATGCTTAACCACCATGGATTAGTGTGTCATCTGAACAGGGTTATTGTGAGCAGATTGTAGCCCATGATTCCCAGCTCACACACGCATATATATCTAAGCTACTTGTTTGGCTTTTTAGGATGGATAGGTAATTAGACCACCAGTCAATAAGTTAGTCAGTACTGGGCCATGTAATTCAAAATTCAAGATTAGAATAAGCTCAGGGTATGCGTTTGGGTTTCTTAACATAGTTCTATTGGTTGTTCCTTGGTCAAAATGACTATATCTAAGAAACACATTGAAGCTAATTGGAAGACTCTTGCTGACTTCAGGGTTGGATAGATGAAACTCTTAAACATTGTGGAAGTATGTCTCACCTATCTGAGCTTTCTATCACTATTGCTATAAGGTGTTTACAAAATTACAGAAAGAAGCCATTAAGACCACATCATGGACCATGTTCAAATATGTCCAGCTGTACATTTTGCCTTTCGATTTCAAGCTTCTGTGCAGAATTCCTGGGCTATACTACAAAGCTGTAAAAATGCTGTTGCAAAAAATGCTTTTGCAAAAAAAAGACGGTCTTACATTTCGCTTGGCACGAGGGAAGAGACATGGTCCTCCTGATTTCTGGTGGAAGGCATTTCCACAGCCGAGGGCCAGCAAATCCCCCACTGACTTCTGTGGGAGCAGGATCAGGACCACAATGTGGAATAAGGAAAAAGGATATAATAAATTCTTATTGGTCTTTCTTTCTCATTCACATTTTAAAACTGCTTTAACAGTATCTGGATAAAAGATGGTACAACTGTTTACTTCCGTATTTTCCTTTTAAAGTAGGAGACCTATCAGGTTTTCTTTTTTTTAAAAAAAACCATTAACATAAATGGTTTGATATAGATTGCTTTCTGTGCATAGTTCAAAGAGATCACCAGAGTAAAAATGCCAACCAAACGTTGAACAAAAATCTGTTATTAAGGCTATTGCAGCCAATAGCTAGCATAATCGCAGAAGGATTTTAAAATGTTGATTCTCAGCTGAATGGTAACAGTTCACACACAGAAAAGAGAACAGTATTAAAATGGCTTAAAAGATTGCAACATGCAATTAAAATGTTATAAATGCGTTATTCTTAGAAAATCTAGTATGATAATTGAATTACACCTCCCAAAAGTAGTACTGATAATAACCTATTAGAAACAGTTGGTTTGGTATAGCGTGAGAATATAACCCATACCTGAAGTATTTGTGATATACGTGGTGTTGCTAGATGGTGATAGGTTCTTCTAAACTAGACAACTATCAAACTGTGTGTCTAAGTAGAGTATTGCTAACAAAAGCATTAAGATATTAAAATGTTGCAATTACTTTGATAAAATGGGGCCCTCTTTCTACAGAGCAATATGCTGAAAACTGAAGCCTAGAAGCACAGTTTGGTGTGTTTGATTTCTATGGACTCCTTTAAACAAGCAATTTATTGCATGCTCATGACTCGCCACTCACGGAAGTTTGTGGGTCCATTACACAATCTTGTCAATGACCATGATGTCTCCCGCATTATCCCCTAGAAATTCCACTATGAAAAGTAACACATTTAATGTGATAATATCCTGAAAAAGGTGGGATCTTCTGCCACTAGATGTTTGCTGCTCAACTGAAGTGAACGGGCAGGAATTATTCCATTCAAACCACATGGTCCCCCTCTCCGCCCATATAATACAACCCATAAATAATCACACCAAAGAACCAGGAAGCACAAATCTCCAGATAAGCAACGTGATTTATCTTAATGTAGAGATGCTCTCAATTTTTGAAAGCAGCAGCAATCCATTTTCATAACAAAAGCAGAAAACAAAGAAAACAACAACCCCCTGAAAGTCTCCATAGAACTTGGATGGGAAGAAGGTTGATCGAGATCTACAGGTAGATCTTCTGATGATTTGCAGTAGACAACTGAGACCTCCAACTTTCAATTGTTTTAACAATAATACATTGGTATTTGTGGATGTAGGGCATCCATGTATGACTCAAGGGTGCATGAGTCATCATTTTGCACCTGTCTCCAGTTGGTGGATCTCAGAGTTCTTGTAGAAAACAATGTAGATCTTGAAACCTTGAAGTTTGCCCTCTCCTCCCACACAAGTCTATAATATTGTAAACCTGACTGGGTGGGGAGGGGACCTTGATAACTGAAAATTGAGAAAGTAATATGAGCATAATCCTGCTTTCTGGACAGTTTCTACACATTAAGGGATCCCCATAGAACTCAGCAAAGTCCTCTTTTCTCCCCTTTGCCCCTTTATGTTTGTGAAGGAAGAGAACTGTCTTCCATTTTAAAATTTAGTTTGATTTTAGGATATTATGGGGAGATGTTTAATATTATGTGTGTGCATGAGAGAGCAAGAGAGCGAGAAAGCAAGAGAGAGCTTGTTAGTTTCAGTGAAAAGGTCCAAAGGCCATGAAGTTTGCTCAGGAAGCCAAGGGATTATAAACTTCAGCACAAAGTCAGGGGAACAGAGAGAGACAGAGAGAGAGAGAGGCTGAATTTGGACGATACAATAAGCAACTGGGGGGGGGGACAATCGTCAGTTGTATTGACTATCGTGTCATCCGAATGCTGCCATAGTCAACTCAGCTCTGATCCTAATCCACACCACAGTTGATTATTTATTACCCTGTGGTGTGGGGAGTACCCCCTAGATGACCAACTGTAAAGTTGATTATTACCCCACCATTGACTATCGTGTTGTCCGAATTCAGCCAGAGGCTGCATTCGGACAACACATTAGTCAATGGTGGGTTAAGTAGCCAACTCACAGTTGGTTATTTTGTGGGTACTTCCCACACAACATATTCCTACACAACTGTGGGTGGTTGGGGCTGGTGTTGAGTGGACTAATAGTCAACCTAGCATTTGACTGACACAGCCCCTGCCCCTCTCCCCACCCTTCCTCCTCCCTCAGTCCTCCCAGTTCTATTCCAGCAACCTCTGCTAGTTGCACCAGCTGTAGCAGAGTGGCAGCCACCGCTTTGCTCACTCTTGCCGCCTGCCTCTATGGGCTTGTGTTTTAACCCATTCACCACACACCATTAACACACTCACCCCTCCACACACTTTAAACAACTGGCTTCAAGCTAAACAACTTGTAAGCCAGTTGCTTCTCTCAGTTGCTTATTTGGGTGGAATAGCATACCGTCAATAGTCTGTGAGCAGCGTGTTACCCTCCATACAACACAATAAGCAACACAACTGATGATTGTCCCCCCCCCCCCAGTTGCTTAATGTGTTGTCCGAATGCAGCCAGAAAGTTTCAACTCAGGAAACAAGAAAGCTAGTTTGCAGAAATGAACAAATAACTATTCTTCTGATTGGTTGGAGTTGGGCAGAGAGATTTTTCCCGTTTATAAAGAATATTTTCCCCCTGTTTATAAAGAAGTTTTTTCCCCCCTGTTTATAAAGAAGGCAGAGAGAGGAAGAGGAAAGCAGAGAAAGCAAGGGCCCTAGAGGAAAGAAAGAGGCGGAGCTGCAGGAACTGGAAAACTGGTGAGAGAGATTTAGACCAATGACATGGATAAAACAAAGACACATTATTATTATTATTATTATTGTTGTTGTTGTTGTTGTTGTTGTTGTATTTGTATCCTGCCCTATATCACTAGTTAGGTTAGGGTTCTTTTATCCCTGGTTCTTTTATTACCCGATTGTTCATATTGTTGTGGTGTGTGTATATCCATTCAGATTTTATACATTTTAATACATTTTTCCTATTGACAATTTCCTTCAGTAAAACTTTAAACTTGCAACTTCATGCTCTCTTTTCTTTGGGGTCCCAACCCCACGTGTAAGAGCCATCCCCCACCCTACCTAAAGTAGATCCCTGAGAAACGCAGAGCTTTAGGAGACAACCCCTCCTCCCAACTCCATTGTGAGTTCGAATTTTTAGTAACTGGTTTTATAACAACCACTCATCTATTATAGCATTTTTTTTACTGATTTAGGTCTAGTTAGTATAGAAACCTAGCGTAATAAACATTAAAACATTAATTGGAGCACTCAGTTTTAAGTTGGCTATTATTCCAATCGGAGTGGGTATGATCAAAAAAGTTTACATGTGCCGGTGTGGCTCTGTTTTGTTTTTTTTAAATCTCACATAAAATACTTTTCACATGTAATAGTGAATCTCTGGTGCATACATTTATATATGTGTGTGTGTGTGTGTGTGTTGAAATTGTGGAAAATGCTTTTTAGCCCGTCTTGAGGGGTAAAGGTATCCCCAGACTTGACTGAGAGTCCAATCCCATTGTTTTCAGTGGAACTTCCTTTTGGGTAAATGTGTGCAGCCAGGGATCAGCAATGTATTCAGAACTTTGGGGAGGGGGGAGTCCAGGGCCCACCTCAATAAAATGAGCAGGCGGGCTCCCAAATGCAACAGGGCCAATTTGCTACTTCCAAAGTGTAAAATTACCTATCTGTACCACTGACCAAGATGTAATGTGCCTGACAACAAAATATCAGATGCACCAACGGTGACTTACCAGCTACAACCTAAAACAGGTTGTAGGCTAAAACAACCCCCCAGTTGTTTTGGCCTACAACTCCTATCAGGCTTAAGGAAGGAACATAGCTAATGGTGAGGGATCATGGGAGTTGTAGCACAAAAACATCTGGAGAGCCACAAGTTGCCCACCCCTGAGCTAAAACCTGGACCTGACCTGGTGTTGCTCTCACCAATGGACCTCTTTGATTCGATGCATGCTAATACCATGTTATTAATGGCAATTTAATTCATGACCATGACCATGACCATGTTCACTTGGAAGCATGTCCTTTTGTGTCAAGTGGACTTTTCTTCCATGTATGTATGCTTAAGACTACCAATTTTATTTCTGTTTTGCTGAATAATACCAACACCACCATTAAGAAAGACTATTAGCAATCCTTGATCATCATTAGAATATATTTGGTGAATTATTTGATGATGAGCAATAAAGAAGATGAGACTTTGGATCTTAGCTAGGCTAAACCATAGCTAGGAAACTGCCTACATTGTTTTTATGCCCATTTCCCAAAGAAAAGGGCTATGGAGACATGAAGAGTGCAGAATGTTATGGATCCATACTGGATGAACTACGAATTGGGTGATCCCATTATGCACAGTAAAAAAACAACAACAGGAAACAAATCTCCCAAGAATGGGTTGAGAGCGGGCACATAATTTGCATAAAAAGTCCATATGCTAATTCATATGTATAGATGCACATTTAAAAATAATGGCTATAATTTAAATAGAAATACAATACATCACACAATAATAGGGAAGATTGTGGTTAGCTGAGTTGGGTACTGGCTCAGTCTGCTGTCCAGGTGCTATATCTGTTGATGGGCAACTTCAAGGACCCATTCTACTTTCCCTTCTTATGGTTCTTGATCATTAAACTAGACTTGGTCTGGTCAGCCCTTCAAACAGTGGTGCAGTATTAGAGGCAGTCCATATATACCAGTTGTTGGGAAACATGGGTAGGAGGGTGCTGTTGCACCCATATCCTGCTTGTGGGTTCCTGGTCGACAAACTGGCTGTCCACAATGTGAAAGGAGTACTGGACTAGATGGACCCTTGGTCTGATCCAGCATAGTTCTTCTTATGTTTGTATGTTCACTTTCAAAGAGAGAACGGTCCTCTGACAGCCCTTCAAAGAGAGGACCGCCCTCTTAAAGTAGGAGCTATAGCCACCCTAACTATGAACTATTCAAGCAAAGAAGCTCACAAATAGCTTTGTCGGGACTGGAGACATTAAAGCTGTGCTTCAATGTGATGGCTGACAAATTTTGTCATTTATAATCTTGGAGTAATAGCTATTATTTTAAACAAAGAGTCACGTTTATAACTTTTACTCCATTCTATCGCATTGCTAAGATATTTTAGATATTTTCACCTCCCTCTCTCCCTGCCTCTGTAGAGCACAGTGAAAAATCAGTATTGGGGCTGTCAAACTGAATTTCTAATCTTCAGCATACTTTCTTTAAAAAAAAGTGATATGCCCCAAGTGAGGTTAGAGTTATTGTTTAATTAGACAGAAAATGGCATGTACAAGACACATGTCAGAATAAAAGATATTGAGCCAAAAGGACTGGATAAATGAAGCCGTGTTACAATTTTGTTTTGTTTTGTTTCGGAATACTAAAAAAGATCAAAACGAACTCAGGAGTAATGACTCATTAACTTAAATGTCATTTCTGTCTTGTCTTCAAATCTCCTGGTTCCTGAAAGTTTTTCAAGTCATCCTGCCTGTGCAATTGCTTAAGCTGCACTGTTTTCCCTAGGGAGTAAGCCATTTAAAGCCCTCCCCGTTCAGTCCCTTTGGGAAGCCAAGGTGCTGTAGAAGTTATGGACTTGTATTCAGGAGACCCAGGTTCAAATATCTGTTCAGCCATGATGCTCACTGGGATATGATGGGCCAGTTATCATCTCTCCACCTAACCTACCTCACAGGGTTGTTGTAGGATGTAGATGTGTGATGAGGGTGGGGAGGAGAGAACTTTGTAGGCCATGCTGAGCTCCTTGGAGGAAGAGTGGAATAAAACATACAATGGATGAAAGTAGAATGTAAACCATCACAAGGTGGGAACCTCTTTCAGCCCAAGAGCTAAATTCAATTTTGGAGAAACTCTTGGGGGTCAGATTCCAGTAGGGCTTAAGATAAAAGGAGTGAGCCCCAAATACCACAAAATATCAGCATATTTTAGCTTAAAGCTCTTACTGCCAGTAAATAAGCCTTAGGAAAGGGCATTCGAGCCTTTTAGAATAGGGAGAAAAGTTGTGCAGAATCTGGAAAACCATCAAATAAATTAGGGGTTGGAGGGAAGGGTTTGTGGCCAAGAATTCTGCGGGATCCCCAGAGGCCCTGATTGGGACCCCAAAAGGGACAGTTTTGTCCTGATGGCCTGAGATCTCCCACCTGTGACAAAGTGGTTCTTTGCCCAGCTGGTCACATATGCCTTCTCCCAGACAAGATTTAGCTTTTTATTTCCAGTATTCCCCACAACTACACACACACACACACACAATCTGAGATCTGAAATGTGAACAGATGCTTCAGTGGCATTGCCACTCACAACCTGGTCCTGTGTTCTACTGGGCTTTAACCTGGCTGGGATCCCATCTCCTAGATGCAATTTATGCTTTGCAAAATTACGGCAATGATCAGGCTCCAGATGTGCACTCGTTTCCCTCACTAAGCAGGTTCTCCTGCTTACCCCTGGGTTGCAAAGCACCACAGTCAGGTTCTCTACCTCACTCAGGTGGTGGCTTTTGGGGGCGTAGGTTCTCCACTTGGCAGGGAATATATTCTCTGTGTAAATGTGCTGATGCGACTACCCTTGTGAACAGATGCTGGTCAACATCTCTGTGTGGGCTGATTATATAACCAAGGCTATATAACAAGAGGCTGGCTCAAGTAGCCTGGAAAGCTCCTGACAGCCTGGAACTAGGATTTAGTTTGACCTGGTTCAGACTCGATATTTCCACTGGATTAACCTGCCTGCAGATTAATCCTGCTCTCTCACTCACTACCCTTGGGTGCATCTGCCTTCTGCATTGGTATTGCGGTCCATCTTGGAGTACCAAAGCATTCAGAGTAGAGATTGGTGAACCCCCCATTTACCTCCGAAACAATCAGGGCTTTTGCAAGCACTTAAAAAAGCTGTGTCTGCAAAAATATGTATTCTTGAAAAATGTACACAAACATGCTTTCATCATTGGGAGAAGAATGCATACATTTGAAAGACGTGGAGAAATGATGTATACATTTGGGGAAAAAAACACAATACACAAAAATACGCACAGATTTTCATGTGAAAACATCAACAACACAAAGCTCACAGTCTGATATGGATTCGAGTTGAAACAAGCGCTGAGATGGAATCCAGAGCAGTTTGGCAAGCTCATGTTTTGCAGATTTGCACATCCTGAATTGGTATCATAGACTCCTATGTTTTATTTATTTTCACTTATCCCATATGTCATGGATGATATAAAGAAATACCATATGCTCAAGAGACAAACATACAAAGCAACACATAAAAACAATCATCAGAGTGGGCACTTACAGTGCAATCCTATATACTCTGTGCTCTGGTAACCTCCATGTTAGATTACTGCAATGCACTCTACGTGGGCTGCCTTTGAAGATTGTTTTTATGGTTTTACAGTTTGTATATTGTTTTGAATGTTTTAATCTTTTGTAAACTGCCCAGACAGCGTCAACTATAGGGTGGTATAGAAATGTAAAAGTAAATAAATAAATAAATACATAAGTAATACTTTGAAGTGAGTCTTCCTGAGTTCAATGGGAATTACTCCCAGACAAACGGGTACAGGATCACAGTCTAAAATAACTGAAAGAGCAGAGACATAAGGAAAGTTCACTTTACTGAGTCACTGGGAGTTTTAAGGATCCTGTAAAGACAATAAGCAGCAGCAAGATAGGGCTGTCAAAGCTAACGACAACACACGGTCCTGTAAATCATCAGTCCAGGACAATTAAAATAAAGTATCCATAAAACCTGAAAATCATAATTATTGTTAGTAAGAAGGAAGGGAACAAGCAATGGGTTGTTAGTGCTTTATCCTGAGGGAGGGGGAAAATAAATTTTATGTAAAGCAACCAGAAGGACGTGCCACTAAAGGACAGAATCAAAGGGGGGCATATGCTTTTTTGGGCGTGTTATCCTAGCTCTTTGCTATTTTTTCTTACAAATCACCATTGTTGTGAAACTGCAAAGAAATTAAATACATTTTAATATCAAGTTATTATTAGTACTGTGAGCAGGATAGGTATGCATCTTGGATACTGGGTATTTGAGGTTAGGAATTTACCACTATTCAAAGTAGAGTTTTATTGCCTGAATTATGTTTTTTTAATGCGATTGTATCTTTTTTTCTTGGTTATTAGTCACTCTTGTTGTTGCTCTGACCACCTGATGCTCTTGTTGGAATCCTTACACTGGCTTCCTTTTCACTCCCAAATCATAGAACCATAGAATAGTAGAGATGGAAGCGGCCTATAAAGCCACTGAGTCCAACCCCCTGCTCAATGCAGGAATCCACCTTAAAGTAGGCTGACCAGATAAAATCCAGGTCAGGGCTCATGTAACTTTAACAGTTGTAGAGAAAAGGGAATTTCAGACAGTGTCATTTGTATGCAATTAGTTCCTGGTGAAATTCCCTCTTCATCACAACTGTTAAAGTTGCAGGGGCCCTGCCTTCTTTTGTATATGGTCACTCTAGTATAGTGCCTGCATCTTTAACTGTTGTGATGAAGAGGGAATATCACCAGGAACTAATTGCATACAAATGACACTGGTTGAAATTCCCTTTTCTCTACAACTGTTAAAGTTACATGAGCCCTGACCTGGATTTTATCTGGTCACCCTACCTTAAAGCATCCCTGACAGATGGCTGTCCAGCTGCCTCTTGAAGGCCTCTATTGTGGGAGAGCCCACAACCTCCCTAGGTAATTGGTTCCATTGTCTCAGACAAGCTTCTCTTCCTTATCTTCACATGTGTGATGGCCTTGCTCCCCTTATCTCCTTGCCTGCAAGCTTGCATTTCCAGCTCCACCACCTTCAGCCATCCAGAGCTTTCCTTCTCCCTGAAGCCAACCCACCATTTCTCCCTTGCTGCGTCTTATGCCTAGAAGTGTCTCCCAAGATAGCTCAATTCGGACGACACAATAAACAACTGGTGTGGGGGAAACAATCGTCAGTTGTATTAACTATTGTGTCATCCGAATGCTGCCATAGTCAACTCAGTGCTGATCCTAATCCACACCACAGTTGATTATTTATTACAATGTTGTGTGGGGAGTACCCCCTAGTTGAACAACTGTAAAGTTGATTATTACCCCACCATTGGGGTAATAATCAACTTTATTACCCCACCAAATTTAGCCAGAGTCTCCTTTATATCCTTCAAGTCCAGCCTCAAAACTCATCTTTTCCAGAAAGTCTTTGGAACAACCTCCTAGACACCATACCCTACTGTAATTAAGCTGAAATATATATACAGTAACTGAAATAATTTCATATCCTTCCCCTATTTACCTCAGCCTCCATTTTCTCCAACTTCCTCTGTTGTTTCCGTGGATGTACTTTTAGATTGTAACCCCCTTGTGGTAGGAATCTGTAAAACCTATTCTTTCACTCAGGTGAAGCTATATAAATACATTTAATAATGATAATGGCTTGATTTTATGGTTGGAAGCCACTTTGAAAATTCTCAGTACCAAAAGGTAAAGTAGAAATGTATTCAACCAATTAACAATAATAAATATAACCAGTTTGTAGGAACAATTTCCCTATTCTGATATTGATACACACACACACATACACGCTAAAGCTAGCTTTTTGCAGTTTAAGACTAAGAATGAGATTTTGTTGGATATAAGCACTCAACACGTGCATTCTGAATTATCTCTAGTTATAATAGTGGGACACAAATTAATGCCTCTAAATCTTCTTTGAGATTACAAATGTTCCAAATAATAAAAAAATCAGCTTATGCCTATTAGGTAGATTTCAGTACTATACAAGAAAGATTTAGAGCAGTAGTACAGCTGCCAGCAAATGTGTCTGATTGTGTAAGAGCCCCTCTCCACTTTCACACAGCTTTGAGAGGGAAAATTTGAACTGATATTTGATCAGTTGATTTGCCTTCTCCCATTTGTTCAAAATAATGCAAGGAAGAGAGCACATCCCATACACTTGTGCAGATGAAATGCCATGTGTTAGGAGCCCTACGCTACAGCAGTAGGACAGTCTTCCTCAACCTGGTGACCCTCCAGATGTTTTGGACTTCAACTCCCACCATGCTGTGCCAGCATAGCCAATGGTCAGGAATGCTGGGAGCAGTGGGGGCTGGCGGCTCCAATATGGTGGGGCTCTGATTCCATTCTAGGTTTCAGTCAGAACCAGCCAGAACTCTAAAAGAGCTATCCAAGGTGTTGGACCTATTTTGGGGATATGGTTCGGCACCTTGGATAGCTCCTTTAGAGTTCTGGCTGGTTCTGACTGAAACCCAGGATGGAATCACAGTCCCTAGTCTTCACTGCTTGGTGGTTGTACCCTAAAACCTCTGGAGGGTACCATGTTGGGGAAGACTGGTCTACGGTGACCAATATTGTGAAATAACTGATAACCACCAGTGTCATCTTTGCTCTAGATCTTGAGCTAGTTCACTGAGCCAATCCCAACAGATCTGACAATGGGGGTGGGGGAGGAAACAATGTAAATTGCCATAAGCTCCTTGGGAGAAAGGCAGGATAGGAATGTAATAAATGAATTCTAACACATTCCATCAAATAATAGTTTGGCATCACATAAGCTAGCCTAAGTCTCATGCCCCCCCTCTTTCCAATCCCCTCTCATGCTTCAATTCCACCCCCTCCATTACAAACCCTAGTTTGTCATTACATCTAAACAGGCACTGTCCTGTAAACCAGAACTGTAAACTATAGTTGATGGTGTTTTTGCAGTTCTGCTTGATGACAACAGAGGAATTTGTAGTTTGCGAGGAAAGAGGAAGAACAGGATGGTGTAGGGATGAGGAGGATGCAGAAGCTCAATACTTGCTCACTTCATGCCAAAACATGGTTTGTCATTACATCTCAATCAGCCCTAAGAGATAACCCCTTTCTCTATTTCTTTCCAGTGAGTGATGAGACAGGGAAAGGGACATTATTTGATGAATCGTCAATCAATAGCTCTTTCTTTTCTCAAGACTGTTGTTCCTTTTATTGTAGTTCCTTTTATTGTAGTTATTGCAATTGCTCCTTAGTGACATAGAAGGCAGGTCAAATGGCTGATAAATTCATGAACTTTCCATCCATTTAAAAATTTGACAGTAAGTGCCTGAGAAGAGACAAGGGAACTTCAAAAAGATTTAAAAATGGACTGTCCCTACCATCAGGGTTACAATCTTAAAAGGAATACATAGAAACATTCTTGAAAATGGAAAGAATAAAGAGGAGGAGTTCAGCCATGGGTCAGGATGGGATAGGAACCAGCCCAGGAAAATGGGTCACAGTCAGATTGTACTTGGGAAATACTAGCCTATGATTGCCTACAGAATGGCCATTACCTTAGTCAAGTGACCCTGAGGGGAATATATAGAGGCAATCATGTACCTAGCCTGTCAGGAGACTAGGCCTAGGAAATCTTGCAGTCAAAATGTTTTGTACTTATCAGGTCTTTCAGGGATCTCAGAAACACCCCATCTCTAGTAGCCCTTGAATTATGCCTGAATGTATTTTCAGACAAATGGGTATGCAAGGAATATATAATATAATGGCATTCTGATCTAGGTCATTGATATAGAGATGTAACAGAGGGTCAAGCCATTCAATATCATGCTAAATTCCAAAGATGGCTGCTTGCAATATGATAACTCAGGAATGAGACCAAGCATAGAAATGGCAAGAATCACTTCTCAGGAGAGCTGAGCACAAACGGCTTCTCAGAATTCTCCACCCTATCGGTGGGCAGAAAAATCAAGGGGACAATTTCACCAAATTTCTTTAGGAGGAGGAGAAATTCTCCAACAGTTTCCCACAGGTAGGGCT